>CM052701.1:56633054-56689785 GCA_028551405.1 Uromys caudimaculatus
AGAGAGAGAGAGAGAGAGAGAGAGAGAGAGAGAGAGAGAGAGAGAGAGAGAGAGAAGGAAGGAAGGAAGGAAGGAAGGAAGGAAGGAAGGAAGGAAGGAAGGAAGGAAGGAAGAGAGACAAGCAGTTTAATACGATAGTGATTTTGATTGGTTAGTGTCTAGGACGTTGTCCAATTCTTGTCTAGTGTGTTCAGAACTCTCTGGGCTTTCTACCCAGCACAGCATAAACCATTCCTATAATAGGGTCAGTTCAAGGCCAACCTCAGCAATATAGTGAGCTCCAGGTCTGCCAGCACTACATGATACCCCTTCTCAAACAAAACAATCAAAGTCAGATGGCTCACATGTTGAATTGGATGTTAATTTTGGCTACCATGATCCCCTATCAAGTACAAATAATTCTTTTCTCATCTGTACTGGGATGCTGTCCTTCTGCACTGCCCCCCGGCTCTGCTTGTTGGTAACCTGCTGCTGTATGAGGAAGAAGCTGCAGTGTTGTCTGAATTGTAAGAAGGACTTGCGCATCTCATTAGGAAAGTCATCATAGGTAACTTGTGCACTTAAAGCATGTGTAAACATCTGTGCTTCATAAGCATGTGGCATACTTCATGAATACGTCCATTTCTATTTAGTGAATAATTGATGCTGAAAAGCAAAATAAAATTGTGAACCTTCAACTGAGGAAATGTAAAAGGCTTAATCCCACCTCTCTCCCAGTTTCCAAAGAAGCTTGGTTAAGCTATTGCCAAATGCTACAATCTGGTGCTAGAAAGATGGAGGTTTTTTTCCAGCATGTATGATTGGCGCAGATATTTCATACCTCTCTCCAGGCCAAAGGCTCTTTGGATTTTTTTGCTGCAGAGGGAACACTGTGTCTCAACTCATATTAACCCTGCTGGGGCAGGGCCAGGCAGGAGATGGGAATCACACCAGCCGTTTGTAGAAAGACATGTACTATGAAGAACTGCTGGCAAGTTAAGTTCAAAAAGGGAAATACCTGGTCCCTTTGATTTAACTGGAGGGAAGAAAGCAGCCACGATGCCAGCCTTAAGGAAAGATGAATAAGGAAGGACCTTAGACACTGGGAGCAGAAGACACTGGGGGCAGATAAGAGCATGTGCTAAAAGGTTATTTGGACTCAGGAGTTGTGCATGGAGGCTGGTATGCAATGTGATAATCTAAAATAAAAGTTTATGTCTGAGAAGGAATCAAGTTATTTTCCTTTCAGAGGTGTGCGTGTGTGCGTGCGTGCATGCGTGTGTGTGTGTGTGTGTGTGTGTGTGTGTGTGTGTGTGTGTAGCTACAAACTACCGTAGGGACCTGTTATCATATCAGACCATCAGCTCACCCCAACAGTCACTGACTGAAGAATATATGAAGTCCAATGCTTTGTTCTCTGGTGATGAATGATGAAAATAGTTCCATGTAGCTTTTTGTCTCTAAGACGGAAAGAATGCTTTAGTTACTATTGTTCAAAGTAGCTTGTGGTGAGAGTTGAGTGGAATCAGTAGACACACACAGGAGGAAAGTGAAAATATTGAAAATGCACACCCATCTAGAGCTTTACCGCTTTTCTTGATTTCCAAAGAGTTCATCTCATTGAATTCTCAGAATCACTTTGTAAATTGCAAGTCACACTAATGTTGCACATGAAAAAATAAGGCTTTTCTAAGTTCCCCAAGTCCCATCCACAACAAGCAGCTGGGCAGGCATTTATCCCAATTCCCTACCTCACTCATTGGCCTAATTTGTTTTCTATTGGGATAAACATCATGACCAAAAGCATCTTGGGGAGGAAAGGAAGTCTTACACTCCAATGTCCCAGTCCATCACTCAGGCAGGTAAGGGCAGGAACTCAAGGCAGAAACTTGGAAGCAGGCTCTTGCAGAGGTCATGAAGGAGCTTCATTTACAGGCTTGCTCTCCACAACTCTTGCAGGTCACTCTATACAACCCAGTACCGCCCGTCCAGAAATGACACTTACCTGTCCAGAGATGGCACAGGTGGGCTGCCCAGCCCCCACAGCATCAATCTTTAACCAAGACTGCCTACTGGCCGATCTGATAGAGGCATTTTCTCAATTGAAGTTCCCTCTTTCCAGATGATACCAGCTTGTCTCAGACTGACAAAAACTAACCAGTACACTCATTAATTTCAGAGGAATGTTAAGCTGTTCTTCTCAAGTCAGACCCCATTTTCACAGTGAAAGACACAACCTGCTTTCTCATTCTGAATTCCCTAGCTTCAAAAAATAAATGATGCTGAGGAATCTGTCAACTAATAAAGGATCTGCATGGGAAAGCAAGGAAGTCTGCATCCACTACTGATAACCAGATGCACTCTGGTTGAAAAATACAATTCAACATAAGAAAGTGAATAGAACTTAAGGCTGGGATGGGGACCTGCCTGCGGCTCTCTTGCTAGCAGCAAGGTTTTGGCTTCAGTCCTAGAAAAACCCACACAGGTTTTGGAAGCTCAGCCAAGAAGTAGGGAGAGGTTATTTGAGACAAAGTGATTCTGATCTATCTGAAAGGCTCTGCTCTTCTCCAGCAGATAGCCTATTTCACAGGGGCTGCCAGGACCGAGGAGTCATCTGCTGGGGACACTGCTCCTACATGGGTTTCCTTTCATGCAGCTACACATAATAAAGGCATCTTAGTCTCTTAAGAATGTGTGCCTCCTGTCATTTGCATTCTTCACATTCAACTCATAACATAGGCCCCTACAAGGCTCTTGGTTCTGCCTACTCTAAAGTTCTGGTCACTAGCAGCTACCTTCTGCACTTCTTTCTCTTGAATAGATGCTTTATTCTAGGACGTTTACAAGGACTCTCAGTTTGCAGTGTTACCTGGGTGCATCCAGGAGGTGTGTTCCTCCTCTTTTAGCTGACACAACAGATCCATTCCTACATGCATTTTTAGGTATGAGGGACCAAAATTCCTTTGAAACCACACACCAAAACAAACCTTTCACCCATCAGGAGTTTCTGTCAAGAACTCCTCAGAGTGATACAGAAGTAACTGTTATCAATATGTAACTTAAGATTTTAATTGAACATGATAAACACAAGATACATTTTTATATTTTAATTGAGAATATTAAAAGGCTATATATTGTATTTATATTTTAACTGAGTGTGTTAAAAGATATGGTCAATTTCATAAATTCATTTTACATAACAAGATTTAAAACACTCTAATAGATGAACCCGAGAGTGAAGTTACTCATAAGATATCTAAGTAACGAAACATAGCTATAAATAACCTATTAAAAGGGGAAAATGACAACTGGGTTCATGTATCTACTGAGCTTATCTTACAGTCTCTCGATCTCCCTAAGCTGTGTGGTTCCTGTGCCCCTCACAGGTAGCAACATCTCCCTTCTCTAATCATGAAAGGCTTGTGGGTACATGAGATATTGTTGAACTAAAATCAAATGTTATTCTGGGTGTAAGAGAACTCCAGGTTCTCATTCACTGCCTGAACGTCTTCCTGGAAAATTATTCTTATTACCTGCTCATTGAATGAGAACGTGTAAAGTCCTTTGTCCTCACACTAATATATCTTCTAGCTCCTGTTGATTCCAGTCTAGAATAATGGGTTTTTATTTTATAATTGTGGTTTCAGTTGAAATACAAGTGAGGCTGGACCCACAACACTCCTGCTAAAAAGTCACATAAGGCAGGATTTCTCTTTTTTCCTCTTCTTTCATGCTGTATGCTGTTTTAGTGCTAATGTGATTATGACACCATGAGGGATTAGTGTCAACACAGGTGCTTTTTTGGTATGATACCAGGTGATTGATGGTCAAATATGGCTCAACATCCCTAGGAAAACATTAGCTCATATGAGGAAGAAAAGCTAGAACCACTGTCATACTTAACTCATGAATCCCCCAAGAACCCTAATGGATTTCTTCTTCACTGTGCATCTGAAATAAAGCATGTGTAGTAATGTTAGTTATTATGTTGGCTCACCGCCTTCTTGATATAGATTCACCCAAAACTTAAAAGTTAATACCATCTGGATTCAAATACCAAGGCCAAGAGAGTTAGTTCCCTAGTGCAATGTAAATAGGTACATGTAGTTACTGTTCTTACTACAGGTATTACAGGACATACACCTTGTATGACAGTCTCAAAGAATTACTAAAAACATTACTTGAAAATACATAGTTCTTTTCTACCTAGTCTCTCTGTGAATTTTTGCTATAATAATATTTGCACACTTTTATTTGCATGCTAGCCTATGGACTTCTTCATGACTGAGCTGAGTTTTAATCATATCTTTCATGCTTTCACAGTTCATGTCAGCCTAGAACTTAATACATGTTTGCTGTATAAATGAGTGACCTAGGGAGGAAATGAATAAATAATGACCAAAAGAAAGGAGAGGCCACTAGACCGGGCAGCAGTATCCCAGCATCCTAAGGCATCTCTGTTGTTTTCTGAATATAGCCACGTTTCCCAAACTTAATCTTGTTTTCTTTCAGAGAGTAGCTATGTGAGAGACATTTAGAACGCCTCAAAGATTTGTGTTTCCTTTTTTCCTTTTTGTTGCACAGAGTTACATGCCTCACTTTAGCAGGAGCCAATATGGAATGTACCACATTAAGCTTTGGTACCTTTGACAGCTGGAGAGAGCAGCCCTGTTCCCTCAGCCTGTGGCGAGAACAAGAATGGCCTACCTGATGGCCTCTGAATTGCCACCCCCATTGCTACTCATTTTTTTGTGTGTGAAATAGAATGTTTTTCAGACTTCATTCATTCAGTACTGTTTGTTTTAGTTTGGTGTGGCAAAGTTTCTGTTGGTAAACTTCCCATGTTTATTCCTGGCCTCTGCTGAGATGGGTGATTATGTTGATAGCTCATGTCTGCAACAATTGTCTTATCAAGGGGTGAGTCAGCTTTCCTTGGTGTTGGATTCTGTTCCAAACATCCTTTCTCCCTTCTTACAGTATGGGCATGCTGAGAACGCCTCAAGTTTGTGCAGTTCTAGTTCTGTTTGGCTTAATGATCACTTCATGTCTTAGAAGCAGCCAGGAGGAATCAAGCCCCTCAATACTTTCCTCTGGAAACTTACCCTACTAAGTATGTAGTTAATGACTCTCAAATTATTTTCCAGAAAATATGAGGGTACAAGCATAATTCAGTCATGTTCTTTGCTGCTTTTTTCCCCAACAGCATATTTCTCATTTGCATCAGAGACCTCAGTAGAATTGTGCTTAATGTCCATGTCCTACCTGTAACCTCTACATTTTATTTATGTATTCTCTAAGAAAATGGTAGCTTTCTCTACAATTTTCCTCTTTTCTTCTGAGTCCTCACTCTGATCCGTTCAACAACTCCTTCTTTAGTTCACATGTAAAAGCTCTTCTAGTTGTTACTCAGGTACCTGTTCTATGTCTTTCACACATTTTTAGGTATCTGTTAGAGGGGCATCCCACTTCCAGTGACCACGTTCTATATTAGAGTTCTCCAGAGAAACAACACAGGCTGTGTGCCCACAATTCCTTATGGTAACTTTGCTAGATGGAATTGGCTCAGGTGACTATGGAAGCTAAGAATTCTCATGATCTGCTCTCTACATGCTGGGTGCCCAGGAACTCGTGGTGTGTGCTCTCATTCCTGGTGAGAACCTAAGAACCAGATGTCCAATGGTGTCTAAGTCAGGGAGCAGAAGAAGACTCTTAACAGCTCCAATGCTAAGAGATAGAGAGTAACTTTTCTCTTCCCCCATTCTTTTATTCTATAATTTCCCTCAGTGGACTAGATATACCTATCCACCAATTCAGATGCTAATCTGATCCAGAAATACTGGTCCCAACACACACACACACACACACACACACACACACACACACACACACACACAGAATAATAGCCATATACACTCAGTGTATAAAAGTAATTATCACAGACCAATACACTCCACAACCTAATAGAATGATAAGTAGTATCATTGCCTGAGACATTAAGTCTGTTCTCACTGAGGCATGGATTGTGACTCTAATGTTTGTTCTGTATCCAATTGTTCGGGGTGGTATAACCTTTCAAAAGCTAGCAGGTCAAGCCCTAGAGCATTGGGCATGGCATTTGGAAATATTTTCTTGTATTTGGTTCTCTTATTTAAGTAATTACCACACATGCAAATCGTACCATTTCTTGGTAAGATTCTAAGGAAGATATAAAAACAAACAAAATGAAGCAAGGCAAAACTTCCCTAGGGGCTAAATGCAGATAGCATGTTAAAACTTGCGTCTTAATTGTTTATGGCTTGCAAAGAGTTGGAAAAGATAACTTCACTTATAGTTTACTTACTCTGCAAAAATAAGCGTTTGGCACATGCAGTCACGTGCTGACCCGCACCAGTTCCCACAAGCCACTCCATTGACGTCTCCATCAACTGTTGTGTGAGCACCAGATCAAGTCTCAAATGGCCACACAAATGTACTGAGTGGAAATTTTGTTCATCTTTAGAGCTTCTTTCAACTTTTAGGTCAGTTTTCAAGTGAAGCTGAGCAATTTATATATCATGAGGTTTACAGGCAACAGGTAACTTTTAGGCATAATTGTATGTTTATTGTCTCCATTTATGGTGTGGTTTGAAGGCATTTAGAATTTTAGTTTCTTATCAGAGACCTGGTTTATTTAGATGATTAGACCTAAGCTGTGGTTGTTGTTTTGCATTAAACATTGGGTCTCCCTTTAACACCCTGGCTGTGTAAAGTGTGGTGCTTTGTGTACATACCTCATTCTGGAAGAATGAATTTGTTACAACTTGCTGTATTCTCATCTTTCAGCAACAGTACAAACTACATCATCAAACTACATCATCACTGATTTTTGACAGAGGCTTCATACTTCTTGACTATAGTTACTTCTATTCTCAAATAATATAAGCAGGGGAGGGAACTTGTCAATCTTCTCCATTTTAGCATGAGTCTGGCACACTGGGATTCAGTACTTCTGACTGAAACTTAGCATATGACCCAACAGGGTGCAGCTGCCTGGGACCTGAGGCTTTGGCAGGAGCTGACCTCTGTTTCACAGCTCCCCTATGAAGGAGTTTAGGGAATACATGAAAACAAGGAAGAGCTACATTTAATGCTTCTTGAGTAATATGATGCCTTGGGGGAAGTGAGGGAAAGCCAGACAACCTTTCAGTAAGTTCTTTGGGGATGGGAGCTGGCAGGATGTAACCTGGCAGTTTTCCATCATGGAATACTCATAAGGCTTGTTTATCTCTGGAAAAACACCACTGTTTCCATAGCCCACTGCTTGTCAAGGCATGGTGCAAGAGGTGGTCTCTGGGTTCAAGGAGGAGGTAAGCTAATCACTTGCTATGAGAATATTCTAGGCACTGACTCCTCCTCTGTTCTCAGATGCTAAGTGACAGAATGGTCTGAACACAGGTGACTGGTTGAATGTGGTTGACCTTAGACTCTGATGACTGCCACTCATATATATTCTATAGGCAGAGCCCAGCTTCCAGAATTTACGATGGCGTTAATGACTTGGAAGCTGTGGTGGTTTGAATAGGTATGGCCTCCATAGACTCATGTCTTTGAATGCTTGACCCATGGGGAGGCCCAAGGGGAGTGGTTATTAGGAGGTGTGGCATTGTTGGAGTAGATGTGTATGACATTGTTGGAGGAAATGTGTCACTGTGGGGGTGGGACTTGAGGTCTCCTCTGCTCAAGCTATGCTAGTGTGGTACACAGTCTCATATAGCTTGCAGATCAAGATGTAGAACTCTCATTTCCTTCTGTCTGCCTGGATGCTGCCATGCTTTCCACCATGATGATAATGGACTGAACCTCTGAAACTGTAAGCCAGCCCAATTAAATGTTTCCCTTTATAAAAGTTGCTTTGGTCATGATGTCTCTTCCCGGCCATAAAATCTAACTAAGATAGAAGATAAAACTGAATATCAGACTCATCTTGTATTCTTACCTTGATCTCCAGCTTCTTGTTGACACAGCAACCTACCATGGTGCTGAAAGCAGTGGCCTAGTATGGTGTTGGACACAGTGGCCTAGTGCAGTGATGAACATAGTAGCCTAGCATGGTGCTAAACATAGTGCCCTAGCATGCTGCTGGGCACAGTGGCCTAGCTTGGTGCTAGACACAGTGGCCTAGTGTGGTGTTGGAGACAGCAGCCTAGTGTAGTGATGAACATAGTACCCTAGCATGCTGCTGGGCACAGTGGCCTAGCTTGGTATTGGACACAATAGCCTAAAGTGGTGCTAGGCACAGTGGCCTAGCAAGGTATTTGACACAGTGGCCTAGAGTGCTGCTGGGCACAGTGTCCTCGAATGCTGCTATCCGAGTGCAGAAGGACTCTAGATCTTTCTTTCTCTGTTGCTCATCCTTTATCCACATGTGTTTTTTCAACACACTCAAAGCTGTAAAGCACTTTCACTTGTCATCATGGCAACCAGACAGGTGCTTTATACAAATGTTTATTAATGGAATAAACTATATTAGGATTGTAAAAAGAGAGGTTGATTAAGTGAATGAAATATGTCATCCACAACCAGTAATTATGTAAAGAGTAGGCTACAATATGAAATTTTAAGTCATGAGCTAAATAAACTTTAATAAGAAAGCAAATCATTGGTTAGTAGTTAGTTGTTATTTTACTCAGGCAATTGTACAGATGGCTTGGTAAGAATGTTGCAAAATCCCATGTAGAAATTCTTAATATTGGAATGTATATATAACTAGTTTATAACTATGTTCTTTTAGAAAATGCATGGAAAATTCAGTTTAAATTTATAAATACTTAAAAACGTATTTCTGAATAAAGACTTGAGGTATAGTATGATAGTATGTTCATTTAATGTCTCAGATAGATCCAGAGAAATAAATTCCCAGGCAATTCAATCATCATGTGGATCTCAAAGAATACCCATGATAGAGTTACTATTCACCATTAGTCTGTGCAGTACGCACCACTGAACACAGGTCCTTCAACGACAAACACATTATACGGCTTGTTATAGTGATTTGTGTCCTGGTCTCTAATCAGCCCAATTGCATCAGATTTAAATTATAATTTTAATATTCATATATAAACTCAAGCCCAACATTTTATATTTCAGATGTGTCTTTCTCTAATGTTCATGGTATCACATACCTGTAATTCTATCATTAAGAAGGCAAATGTAGAAGCATCATCATATTTGAAGATATCTTAGTCTCCATAGCAAGTTCCAGGTAGATAATATTACATAATGTGATCTTGTAACAAACAAACAGAATAAAAAAATTTATATCTACGTGTAATATAACTGAGTGTGATACAAATAAACAATAGTCAAGACTGTTGTTGTGTCAACTTGACACAGGCTAAAATCATTTTAGAAGAGGGAATATCAACTGTACTGGCTGGTTTTGTGTGTCAACTTGACACAAGCTGGAGTTATCACAGAGAAAGGAGCTTCAGTTGAGAAAATGCCTCCATGAGATCCAGAGGTAAGGCATTTTCTCAATTAGTGATCAAGGGGGGAGGGCCCCTTGTGAGTGGTGCCATCTGTGGGCTGGTAGTTTTGAGTTTTATAAGAAAGCAGGCTGAGCACGCCAGGAGAAGCAAGCCAGTAAGTAATATCCCTCCATGGCCTCTGCATCAGCTCCTGATCCCTGCCCTGCTTGAGTCCCAGTCCTGACTTCCTCTGGCGGAACAAGACCAGCAGCATGGAAGTGTAAGCCGAATAAACCCTTTCCTCCCCAACTTGCGTCTTGGTCATGATGTTTGTGCAGGACTAGAAACCCTGACTAAGACATCAACTGACAAAGCATGCCCATCAGATTAGCTTACAGTGCATTTTTTTGGTTGATAATTGATTCATGTAGGCCCAGGTCACTGTGGGTGGTGCCACCCCTGGGCTAATGCTCCTGGAAGCTCTAAGATTGGGCTGAATAAGCAATGAGAGCAGGCTAGTAGTCAGTGCCCCTCCATGGCCTCTGCTTCAGGTTCTGCCTCCAGGTTCTACTTTGAGTTCCTTCCCTGACTTCCCATCATGACGAATCTGATAAGGACCTGTAAACTGAAATAAACTTTCTTCTTTTGGTCAAAGTGTTTTATCACAGCAACAGAAATGCTAACTGAGACATTAAATGCAACATTAGAAGAGTATGTTTTGTAGTAGCCTATTTTAGCTTGTCTGATTACGATTACATTTGATGAACAAGGAAGAGTTTGATATTCAGAATATTCTTATGTTCCTCTGTTACTGGACATCCTATTATTCACCAAAGGGAAACTTAGGACATGAAGTCTGGGTTCAGTATGTAGCTTTTGAAGTAATCCAAACATTAGGCTGGTAGTTTACACATCACACAATTTAATTGCTATAGTATCTCTGTGATATAGAAATTAACAGTTCATCTTTTACATATATTCTGTACAGGGCTAGAATGCCCATATCAAAGTTTAGTTCCTACAAATATGTCATGAAGCACAAACAATAACACAGCTTGTCTTTGGTGATAAGGGCTCTACATGCCATAGTTGCTAATGCTTTTATTTTTATTAATGACTCCTCATTTTAAAATAATTAAAACTTACTTATTATTGTCACCTTGTGTGTATTGGGGGCTGAAATCTATGCCATAGGGAAGTCAATGGACAAATTTTGGGAGCAGATTCTCACTTTCTACCATGTGAGTTGCAGGGATTAAACTTAGGTCCTCAGGATCAAGTTGCAAGTAACTTTAACTTCTGAACCATTTTGCTAGCCCTAATAAGGACTTCTAACTTACTGATTGAATAGTTTTGTCTCCACATTTGGCTCATTAAAAAAAGATAAAATATCAAACAGAAATATGAAGATCTTCCTATGTAAGAGAGCATTATACTGGAACCTGTAAGGATATTAAGCCTGCTTAAGGGTCCTGTATTGTGTTCTCTATAAAACCATAGTTGTTGTTGTGGTTTTTTTCAAAGTACAAACCCAATATGATGACCATGGTTGATTTATAGAATATTTTTGATCAGTATCCATAGTAAGAAGTACATTTTTTTTTCTTTTTTTTGGTTTTTCGAGACAGGGTTTCTCTGTGAAGAAATACATTTTATATTCCTCTCAATAAAATGCAAACAGGAGAGGGGTGGCAGGGGAGGGACAGAATTTTTCATTAAATACTATTATTAAATACTACTTCATCAGACATGCAGTTCATTCTATTATTTCATAAATTTAAATTTAATTTTAAAATTAACAGCTCACTCATGGATTTCAATCTAAAGTTTTTTTTTTAAAATGCATTGCCAAATTGCAATTGTATTTTATTACCATTCAAAAACTTAACTAACTCATGCCAGTCTTCACTGGAGAGTATCTGAGATATCCATACATCCTCAAAATATCCTGGATTTTACTTTTATGTTTGAAAAACAATTCATCTATTTCAGGAAAATATAAATTCTGAGCTACTGAGTAACACAAAAGAACAGAGGCCAGTTAACATTAGTTACTGAGAAAATCTGCTCTTCATAGCAGGGGAAGACCGGAACAGGAGGTGGCTATGAAGATCCGTTGTGGAACAGATCCCAGATGAGGGCTTCTGTCTATGGACAGTACCGACGCACATTTCCACTTTGTGTTCTCTAAGGAAAGAGGCATGGAATGATTGTTCATTTTATATTTATCTGGGCAGCATTTTGAAGGAGAAGTCTTTATATTTTCTAATAATAAGGAAACAGATATTCTGAGATGCAAAGCCAAATGCACTGAGAATGGGCTGTTGTTTCTCCAGTAGCTTTTCTACTCTACAATAGGTGCTTCCTTCACTAACATTGCGATCATCATTTGAATAGTACATTGGTTATTCATTGCACAGATGTTTGTTGAGGTCTTCCTCTAGGGCCAAACTGAGATCTAAAGATAAATGTCATATTTTCTTTCACTAAAGGTGCCTTTCTTTGAAAACCCATTAGGTCTCCACATCTGCTCAACCTGGTGATGCACCATCACATTTTCAGACTGCATATGGACCAAGAAAACCATGTGCAACTTAAAGCTTAGTGGATAAATGCATTTTCATGGCCCCACTCTGAAGGATGACAGGCCAAGATGGTTCGTGTAAGGGCTCCAGAAAAGACATTGCTCAGGATCAAGTTTCCTATGAAAGTAAATGGTTGGAAGTTTTCCAAGTCAATGTTTCCAACAGGAGGTGGCTCAAGGGTGGGATGGGGTGGATCACACCCACTACTTTTGTGCAAACTGAAATACTTTGGGTTCTAGTGTCAGCAGTGTGCACTGATGTGGACAAATGTGGTTTAGCAGTGAAGAATGATGCAGATGGGATTGCCAAATAGGAAGGAAGACCTAGAATCAAGCCCTGATCAGTAATGGCGTGGAGGAAATTCAAATGGTGAATCTTTCATGCCAGATGGTAGGTAGTCTCTCTAGTCCAGGGTTCTTAACTCGGGGCTCCATTTTCATGGAAACCCCTCATGAGCTTGGATATAAGAACACATATTTACTTTCCTAAGCCTTTAGCTGACATTTGACATTTTCTTCATGTATAAATATGGCCAGCACATCATAGCTGTAGTGTTGTCTTTGACTTTGTTCACTAGCGAACATCACAGGAATTTCCACATCCTTGCACAGAAACTGGAGGTCAGATGTTGTTTGTGCTCATTGGCATATTTAAATTATGGCTTCTGGCACAAATCCTAGATCTAATTAATGGACCAATGAAGGTCCATATACATCTCAAAGACTTCCTTTCCAACCATTATAAAACTATATTTCAATGTGGTTGGTTCACTTTGCAATCTTAAAGATTCTGTTATTTTGAAAGGCAACTTTCTGAAAGTTTTCAGATTGCCAAAGGACTTTATATTAGGGAAAAATCAAAGTCTCCCCCTTAAAGCTCAAGATTGTAAACGTAAAACACCTGATGACAGGCCCGTGGCATCAAGGAGTCATTGGACGAAGAGGTCACTTGGTTAACTGAGTTAACAGTGTACAGCATAGAAAAATATCCCTTTCTACAACTTCTCTCCAGTTATTGGAGTGAATGAAAGTCACATGATTAACACCTCTGCTTCCATTCAAGTTAGTGTTCAAGTAAAAGACTAAGAATGCATCTGATGAAGTTCAGAATATCACGTTCTAAACTACCAAGTCTAGTATTGTAAAGTGGGCTTATTTTCTGTCGACCACAACTCTGGGTGTCCTTTGGATAGGCTGTAGGGAGAAGATGCTCTCAGAGCTCCACAACACAGAGCCTTCTCAATGATGGCTTGCTGCAGCCTGCTTCCTTTTTGAGGCCACTTGGCTCAACTCCCCAGCAGGGCTGGTTTGGGCAGGTCTTTGTCTTTAGGAGGAGGCCTTCCTTTTGCCCGGAGGCTTTGAAATGAATTAAAACAATGTATTAATTATATGAACTCCAAGGCCCAAAATGTTCTCTCTGTAGTGTCCTTTCTCAAGATTTTTCCTGTTACAACTGTCCAACAGAACGGACAGCTCAGAGAATCTGCAGCAAAATTAAGCCAAAACTCAGAATGAAACTTTGTTAATAAAATGCCAACTCTATATGGATAAGCCTCAAAGTTTTATATCACTCTTTTCTCTTGTAAAATCATTGCAGAAGAATTAAAATCTAAGCTTTAATCCCTTTACAGTTTTAAAGCTAAAGAAGATAAGACCTGAAGAAATTCAAGTCTGAAATGTGGTTCTGCTGTTCTTACTGATAAGCTACAGTTGCTGGTCTGCAGACCTTCCACACCTTCAGTCCCCACAGCCTGAGCTTGCTTTTCCTCGGACGGCTGTGGTTCATGAGGGGCTACAGAAAACACAGTGTTCTACATCAGGTTTCTTATGAATGTAAGTAGTTAAAAATTTTAAAGATTGGTATTTCTAACTGGTGAGCCACACCTACCATTTTAGAAAAGAAGCCAAACCACAAACTCTGAAGCAATTATTTTTAAAAAAAATTACATTCTCATATTGTGGAGCTGAGAATGTGTCTAAGACTGTGTGTCTAGATGTAATGTCCACTTAGGGGAGAGGCTAGGCATGTGCTGGCATAGTAGATATGTCCAACACACCCAAGTCCTAATCCTGCAAGGCAAAAGGACCCTTGCAGATGCCTTCACATATTTTGAGATGGGGGGCAATCTTCTAAACCATTCAGTAAGTCCACTATAATCATGGGGGAATTTCTGAAAGGAAAGTCAGAAGGTCTGAGTAAAAGAGAAAGTGACAGTGTCATGCCATTATTTGGGGATGGGCAGAGGGACCAAAAGCCAAGGAGCACACGTGGCTGCTAGACGCTGGACAAGGCCAGCAAATGAATTTTCCCTTAGAGGCAGCAGAAAGCATGTAACTGTGCCCAAACCTTGGTTTCAGACCAGTAGGTGGCATTTTGGACTTTGAGTCTTAGTAACTGTAGGAGAATAAACTTACTGGGTTTGTGGTCATTTCCGACAGTGGCTGCTGAAGGTTAGTACAGATGGTTAAGAGCTTGGATTCCAGAGAAAAACCAACCTCTTGTAGTCTGAGCTTGACCACATGTGGCCCTGAGGCCCACCAGCATAGATTGAACTACTTGCAGTTTGTTATAAGGCATCACTTAGCCTATTGGTGGCCAAGCCTTCGCTTGAAATTGACTGACTTCTAAAGCCCAGGTTTATGCTCAGCTTCACATAGTTGCAAACTGTTATTCTCATTCGTGCCTTGGCTGAGTCCATGATTTTCAGAGTCCCTCAGCTACCATATTGTTTGAGTCAAATAGTCCTTCAGTTTTCCTGAGACCTATGTTTTTGCCTTGGGCCATGAAATTTTGCTTTAGGCTGTCACGGTCATAAAACAAGCAAACAGAAAGCCTCCACATATTTAAAAATAACTACATATAAATAGCCATAGGATAGCTATAATTATTCACCAGGATGAAAATATCAGAGAACTTAAAGCTTAAGGCTTTTCCCAAGATACAGAAATTACACACACACACACACACACACACACACACACACACACACACACACACACACACATCTCAACCTTATGAAACAACAAATAGCCTTTACAATCAACTGAGGTTAAAAAAAAAAAAGTCTGTCTCATACATGTAAAAATTTAGTAAGTCCAAAACACCTCAAAGTCTTTAAAGTGTTTATTTTACTAACCCAGTCTGGGCGTTTGTCTTATTTCTCAAAGTTCTCCCGAAATGTACCAAATGTTAGGCTATTCTAAGGCAAATCCTTTCAAATTTCTTGTTCAAATTCAACTGAAATATAAGACATGAGAATAAGGCAAATACACACCCAACAGAGCTGATCTCAAAGAGGTGGCTTACATGTGCTATCACAGGAAAAGTGAATGGGTTCTGAGAGGGCCAGAAGCATCATGGCATTGCCCATTCCATCGCGTGGAAGGAAACAGCAATTGTGGCTACATTTAACCCTGGACAAAGGTAAAGGCCTGCCTTTGGTGTCTGTGTAAAGTCTAAACTTGATTTTGTATTACATGTATTATTCTGACTAATCAGGTACCATAGCAGAGATAGGCTTGTGATTTCCTGTGACACAATGTCCACTCTCATGGGCTCCTTGACCCACTGAATGCATTTGCTTGATCCAATTGAAATGTTCCCAGTAGGCTTAAAGAAGTAGTTCTATGATTCCATTCATAGGTTGATTATTTCAACCTATGACATGAATAAACTATTAACACAAGGAGTAATGATTTAGGCATCATTATATTACTAACATAACTAATAAATATATAACTCATAATTATCTGGAAGGTCCCTTGGAGTTGGCACTGTGTTGAGTACAGGGTTTGTAGAACATATGTGAGCTATAAGTTAAAAATGGAATGAAACCCACTCCTAAAACTCATTTTTAAGGTGTGCCTGAATATTGTTATATAGACCTTTCTATATATCCTAGCCAACATTCACTCACAGTGAGAACACTAACTAAATGTGGAACCCAATCACTGCAGAACTCATCACTTGAAGTTTGGTGTGAGTGATGCAAAGAATGGGCCATGAAACTCCGGGATTCTGGCCCTGGTGAAGAGGGCGCCGACACGGACTTGCAGCCCATGGACTTCCTCTGCTCCTTGCTTACCAGGAAAAGCACGGCAGTCTGCTTTACTGCTGTGCATTTCAACACTGGTGATGTTTTCATTGTCATCTTCAGCTGGAGAGTCTGTTCATGATTCCCTGATTCAGTGCCGTGGCCCATATATATCCTCTAGTGATAAGAGAATAATTTATGGCATTCAGATGTATCTGCAACTCCTTGGCTCACATCAGGTCTGCACAGATGGAACTCAAGAGTCACTAAAGCTGTTTATTGTCAACATAAACCTAAGATGTTGATGTTCAGAGGTTTGAATAGCTTAAGAGAATACCATCACCACCATAAAAATGCTGTCTAACATGTGATCAATGGATATTCAATGGGAGCTGTCTCTCCAGAGTTTCCAGGAGAATTCCAATAAAAAATGTTAACTTATTTAAAACATTTAAAGTTCATCATAGAATTATTTTCAAACTGAAAATGTTTTATTTTATATATGAGGATACTATACTAGATCTGCAGAACCTTTAAAATGCTTTCAGGTTTTATCCGTGATTACTTTACTTATTTTTTGCCAGAAGGCTTGCTGGTGATAGAGGTTTCTTGAGAAAAATGGTTTTTGGAACATCAAGGAAGGATCATTTTGATCTTCTGATCCAATGTGTAGCGTACTCAGGTGTCATTTCTTGGAAAACTTCTTTCAAGTTTGTTCTCAGATTCTAACAGAAGTGGTATTTATAAACAGTGTTACAAAGATAACCACACTGGTTG
This sequence comes from Uromys caudimaculatus, assembly GCA_028551405.1. Lineage (NCBI taxonomy): Eukaryota > Metazoa > Chordata > Mammalia > Rodentia > Muridae > Uromys > Uromys caudimaculatus. Next base: position 56,649,875 of record CM052701.1, read on the forward strand.
AAATCAAGGACATCAAAATTCCAACCACCCACACTCATTTCTTGAAATATGTAAGTTGTATGTGGACTAAATCATATCAGCTGGTTCATCCAGTTTTGTCTGATCCCCCCCCTCTCTGTCACACACACAGACACACACACAGACACACAGACACACAGACACAGACACACACACACACACATACACAGTTGAAAGATAAAGCTACTTGGAAATTACTCTGTCTAGAAATGGCAACATGAAATCTCAGCCCATTCCCTGGATTTAGGGCATGAAGTAGGGAGAAATGATGCTGAGGCTAGGTGACTTGACAAGATGTGGGAAATATCCCTGAGGTCAGACAACTGTCTGTCCAAAAGACAATACCAAATGAGACTATAAACAAATATGTCCAAATTTACTAATTCTGCTCCTATGGAATGATTTGGCATGTAAACTTTGGCTACTGGAGATTCTCACAACCCAAATTGTGGCAGTGAGATTGCAACTGTTACAACTGTGTTGATCCACCCGACCATCCAGGTCCAGTACAAGTCAAGAGTCAAATGGACAATGTTCATGGAAAAAAAATCCTGACCCAGCAAAGAACCACAGCTTGGAGCAGCCACAGGAGGCTGCAATCAAACCAAGGAAGACAACACAGTAGAGCATTGAAGAAAAGCTTGACTTGATGTGTGCATAGGCCCCCATGCCCCACCTCTGGGACTAGGTCTACACTGGGACTCCTGGTCTACAGCCCTGTTGGTACTTGGAGTTCCTTAGTTACTTATGACAGAGTGCCTATGCATTGTGTGGGCTTTAGTAGCACCCTACTCCTCCATTCAGTAGGAGATAATAATATTCCCCCACTGTGACAATTGTAAATTAAATGTTTCTAGGAAGTTGACAAAATGTCTCTTAGTAGAAACAATGGCTCCAACTTACAAAGAATATTTATCAGGCAAAGACTGATACCTATCTCTATTGGTTAGTGGGGCATTCTCTTGATCAGGATTGGCTAAGGAATGTGCAGAAAACAGCTATGGTCATGCAATAAAGTCTCTTGCCATCATGCTCAATAGAACTTGAACCCTTAGAATTTCATTAATTTTAAACTGAGACTTTTACCGTTCCTGTGACCATTTTGGTGTTCCATATGGCACCTGTCTCCTTTCAGAGAAGGAGCTAGATGTCACACGGTCTAAGAAGAGAAACCAAGTTCAGGGAAGAAGGTGCCTGCCTGAGTACCACCCAGGAAAGAGTCTTCCTCAGCTATTTTTCTAAACTGACTCAGATTCCCTGAGCTCATGTAAAGGCTGTTCCCGAGTGTGCTAAAGTCCAAAACAGAGTCCTGCATGGGAGAGGCAAAGTTGCACCCCCATCTCAAACAGTGGTGGTTAATAAGGCACCAGAACACAATATATAGCAAAGAGCTAGAATTTAATATGTGGTTTTATTTAGGAAGAGAACAGTGGACGTGTTTCTTGTAAGACTTGATGGTGTCAGAGGCTGTGAGTGAATGTGTATGGATTACAGGGGCTGGGGACAGGGTGGATTTATTTTTTATTGTGAGGAAATCCAATGCAAGTAAAGCTGGCTTTTCTTAACTGAGGGATCCAGGAACTATCAGGTAACAGATAACATGGTAGCATTTTGACCATCTGCATTCTATATATTCTCTGTGTTTATAGTTGGCTTCTTAGGGTTGAGTGTTATTTAGTTAGGAAACAGCATTCTTTCGTCTTGAGCAGGAATTGGAAACCTTGGCTGTGTTATCTGATATTTTAGTTACCTTTCCGCTACTGATTAGCACTCACACACAGAGACTGAAAAAATTACATATGGAGGGAAATAACACAGCTATTTAATTAATTTCTGAGCCTTCTTTATTTGAGTATCATCAGTATATTCTGACACTCTATGTACATTTAGAATTTACTTTTTAATCATTAAATGCCTGGATTTTTATTTTACATTAATTTTTGCTACTAGTACAAAGAGAAAGAGAGATGATTAGAGAGAGAGAGAGAGAGAGCACAATGCATGAAAGTTAGCTTTCAGTGTCTTAAGAAGCTTAACTTGGTTATTCAGGAATGATCTCAATTTTGTTTTGCACATATTTTTCTCAGAATTTTATCCAGCATTTTAAGGCAAGATTAACTCTTCTGTGGCTAAAAGCTCATTTTCATTCCATTGTCCCCAGACTGGGGTATACTTTAAAGAAGAGAGGACTAATGTATTCAGCACTCAACATTTCCACTTCTGTTCTGCTTGGTTCTGCCTTTGAAACATGTGAGCAAGGCATGGAAGAGGGCTGGCAGGAACACTTGCCTGCCTATTATGCTGGCCTTCTAGGAAGCCCTCTTAACAATACACCCAAACACCAGAACCTCCCTCAAAATCTCAAAGAGATGCACCAAGTCACATTGATTTCTTTATTTCTTTTCACTGACTGTTTAGCAGAATACACTGTGCTGATAAAATCCAGTGGCCTGGGTAATCTTAGAATCTGGATAGATTTAAAATTCATCCTTCAGGTCAACAAAATCTTGATGAGTCAGCAGGGGTGGTCGCTGGTACAATATCTCTGTTCTCAGCAGTAAATATAAGAATCGGGTCCGACTCCTGTGTGTTAAAGATGAGATTGCAGTAAAGGGGAAAATGCATTCCAAAGCTTCAGACAAAAGATCCAGCAATGGGGGTAACCATTTTAGTCATATGTGAAGCACAAAATAGACTCACCCTCCTTTTCAGCTCTTAGGATATTAAATAGACTCCCTCCAGTTCTTAGATGTAAGAAAAGCAGCATTCTGTACTTCGACACATGTTCTTTATACAATGATGTAAATGTCCTAACATATGGAGTACTATTTAAAATGTTATTAAAAAGATAATAATTATTTGATATTAAAGTTAGAATGTCTTAAAACATTTTTGAAGCCTAATTATAGATAATAAAAGCATGGTAATAGAGGAGATTATTAAGTTTATATCATTATACTAAAGATAGGAAGCTACTTGGCCATCAACTATGACTGTGAATATGCCTTGGGAATGAAGAAAGGAGGGGCGGTAGGAGTTCTGGTTAGTTACTGTCATAACTTCATTCCTGTCTCCAGGTTCCTGACTCGAGTTCCTGCCTTAGCTTCCAAGATAACGGACTATACTCTGTAGACCAAATTAGCCCTTTCCACCATAAGCTGGTCAGTGTTCCTTTAGGACATTAGGTGTACTTGCTAGATTGCTTTGGTTGCTAAGAGTGAGCTAAATCCTCTTCGAAAGGACTGTATGAGCAGGACAGAAAACCTTCAAGTTTGTATGTAGAAGTGTTACAGTCATTGTTCAATTAACTTCTTTATGCTTCTTCTGTAAGCTAACAGGCCTGTTTGGTGTTGCTTAGTTAAAAAATGTGGAAAACTATAGTCTGATTCCTTAATCCAATATGGCTACAGCTGTAGTCTGTGGGTATAAAGTGGTACTTATCAATTACTGGTAAAGAAGAAATCACTTAGCATACTCAGCTCCAGATAGAAGGTCACAGGAAGATGCGACCTTTGTCATACTAACAGGTCAGCTGTCTCAAATCTCTTCCTAATATTTTTCATAGGATGGATATTTATATATGGTTCATAGAACTCCTTGAGTTGTTTTAAAAAAGTATACTTTGTGATGCAACAACTGAAATACAGAAAATTGAAAGTATATTGGATCTTAATATGCTAACCATATGACTGACCTGTGCAATGGTGGGTCCGCTAATTGGGCAGTCCTACCACAAAGCAACATATGGAAAACATCATGAGAAAAACTGGAAGTGACAGATAAGATAGGAACTTCATGAAAGTGGTGGGCAAGTTTTCCATACAGTGAATGGTTAAAAAATTCTGTAAATAGTACAGTGAATTAAATAATCCCTTTACTGTGATAAGGGCGGAAGTTTGCTTATGGAAGTTGTAGTCCATAAATTATCATAAAGTAGTGGAATGAGATGATTTGAAGTTAGATCCAAGGCTGTGACAACAGATGTGGACTGACCTAGCCTGTCACCCACTGAGAACTGACAGATGTTTCAGGTGTAGTAGCATGAGTTTTGCATTCTTAGATTGAGCCCGTTCCCTGGGCTCAGCTGTGGTTTCTCGGAGATGAAATGACACCCAGCCAACCTGAAACTGCATTGCATTCCAAATGCTCCGTAGTAGGTATGAATTGTGTTGAGTAAAGTCAAGCTTTCAAAGAAAGCACTTATAACAGAACTGAGGAAGGTCAAATACGTGATTATAGAGAGTTTCTATCTGTTCTCACTTAGGGTGAATCTGTATTTGATAACACCATGCCTTGCTTTATCTTTGGACTTAATAATTGCAGAATTGAAGCTTGTACCTCAGGACAGGAATTTCCCACTTACATTCCAACAATTTCTCCTCTCCTGTGCAAAACCACAGTACTGAGGTCATCTAATCCCTTGCTTTCATATTGTTCTCCACAGCCCAATACTGTCTCTTCTCTCTGGTCTTTTGACCACAGTATAAAGGGAGATATTTGTGTTGGCTCCTTCACTCCCTTTATTTGTTTTTACTGGTGATAGGTCATGCTGGTAAGAAGTGGAATGCAGAAAACAGAAGCAAAAGACCTCTAGGCTTTGATATGATAAAGGGCCTGATCTCACCCAGTTTCACTAGGTTTTAAGATACCTTTTTTTCTGCAACTGTCATACAATTCTCTAATTAGTTTAACAATTAAAAATGTTTAAATTGTCCTTTGATTATAAATTAAAACTCATTTCCTTTTTTCTTTCTTCCTTTCTTCTTTCTTTCTTTCTTTCTTTCTTTCTTTCTTTTTTTTTTTTTTGGTTTTGTTCACTGCTTGCTTTTTTTTTCTTTTGTTTTTTGTTTATTTTGAAACAGGCTCTCTCTCTATAGCCCTGGCTATCCTAGAACTCGCTATGTAGACCAGGCTTTCCTGGAACTCACAGAGATTTGCCTGCCTCTGCCTTCTGAGTGCTGGGATTAAAGGTATGAACCAGTACATACAGCTAAGACTCATTTCTTTTAATAAACGTTCTCACATGCAGCTAGAATGGGTAACAGTTACCCCATTCTGGTGGCTCTCAATTCCAGGAGCATATTAAAACTTGGAGAAAGTTTCTAAATTACTTAAAAAAACAACATTAACAACTCTTTTCCCTTATCTCGACCATCCCACCAAAAAATAGTACCATAAACTAAATGAGTTTACTATGGTAATGGTTTCACCTTTACTCTTATGTCAGGACAGCACTGGAGAGCATGGCCATTCATTTATATTTACTGACGATCAACTGCATGTCAAGCACAGAAGAACCATTGGTTATTGAAGCAGCCTAGTGTCAGATGGTGCAATAGTCTGAAGGAAGTATAGAGATATACTGGGAGAGTACTGGAGTAGCACTAACCCCAGGGAGTGAAGGAGAAGGAGACTTGAGTGGAAGTTCTCAGAGGGACTGTGTGCTGGAGATGAGTGGTAGGGCCTCTTCTCATGTGGCCTTCCTGTCTGAATGTGAACCTGTGGTAATTCAGGGCTGGGCAGGAGATAAATAAGTACAATGGCTCTGCTACCTTTCCCCTCTTACAACTCTCTCAGTGGCTGCTTTCATCCTGGACTTCACCCCTCAGGTGTTGCCTCTTCTGCTCCATCCATTTTAGGTTTCCTTTGTGGTCATTCCATATACACCAGCATCCTCAGTGGCTCTTCTGGAAACCTTGGCCACTGTGAGGAAGGGAAGATGGGAAGGAGTTCGGGGAAGATTCTAAAGGCTTGACTTCTGGTTTTCATGTTCATACCATGCCACTCTAGTAACACAGTATGGCCTGTCTGCTTGGGGCTTTAGTGTCCTCACCTGTAAGGTGTGAGATTAGGCTGAGGGGTCTCTGCCCTTTCTTCAGGCTAAAAGAACATATTACAGAAGCTTTTTAGGTCACAAATCTTAATTTTGAAATATCAAGCTGGTTGTTGTTTATTTAAATTATACTCCTTAGACAGCCATTGGCAGGATATTAAGTCATTTGAGAAATACACTGTGTGTGTGTGTGTGTGTGTGTACACTTTCATTGTGTATTCCAGGCTGGTTTGAAACTCATAATCTTCCTTCCTCAGCCTTCAAAATGTTGGGATTATAGAAATGTATCATCATACTTTGGCTAAGACATATACATTCTAGTTGCACACAAATTTAGGCAAAATTGGAGTTCTCTTTTTCTATGTGGTAAGATAAATATTGATGTATCCATATAGAGTTAACTCCAGTCAATTTTCATAGCTCTGGAAGCCTTGTGTACTGTAATCAAAGAGTAAAATGCCAACAGTCATCACATATTAAGGAACTTCATTATTGCATGTGACTGTGGTGAGCTTGAGGTAAGAAAGATTTGCTCTTCCAAACTTGTGCTGATAAGTTTATTAAGGAATATTTTATTCAACTAAGTTAAAATAAAAAGTAATAGTAAAATACATCAAACACAGATATTCATCAGATAGTCTTACTAGGCAAGCAAATTGTTGTCACCATATTGGAAGACCACGTGGCATATCTCTCTGGTTGGATGTGCAGATGCCTGCAGAGTCATCAACTTGGTTTCCAGTATAGACTCAGCAGAAGTGAGTAATTGCAAAAAGATCAAATTGGAAAGTAACCAAAGATCTTTCAACAGTTTAACAGTAAAGAAAACATTATCTGTTCATACAGTTAATTACAGTGTAATTAATAGGACAACAAGAATGAAGATCCCCACCTCTCAGCATACAACATGAAAGAAATTCATAAACATTATTGTGAGTACAATTTTTTTAAAAAAAAACATGGCACTTACATATAATGTGAAACCTGTTTATATTATTAAAATCCAGACTAGTGTTTATCCATAGAAAGTATGAGAGGAGATGCTGGGATAGTGTCTAATTTTTTCAGCTGTATCTTAGTGGGATTTATATGTTTCATTTGTAGACATGTGTCCGGCACCACATGCCATCTATGATTAAGCTATTTTCTCTGTGTCCATTATATTTCAACAATCATTTTAGTAGCTTTTTTCCCCATGTGCTAGTTCACTCAACTTACACAATAACTTCAGGTGATAAGAAGGGCGGGACAACTTTCTTCCAGTTACCAAGAAGTGAACCTGATTCAAAGTTTGGCTAAAGCCTTTGGGCTAATTAATCATAGAGCAAGATCAGGTAAGGGAAGGCAGTCCTTTATAGCAGATCTCTCTGATGCCTAAAAGGTCACAAAAAAGTAGTCATCTTGCTGTGAAAGTTTCTGGGGCAGTGGTATGTGTGCGCGCTTGTGTGTGCGTGCTTGTGTGTGATATCCCTGGCTGGAACACGTGTATTCTCTCCTCAGAAGGAAACAGAGATGTGCCCTGATTCAAATGCCCTTGGTGCTGCCAAAATACCTGCGGGAAATTGTGTAACCATGCCCCTTCAGGGCTTAGAAGTGAATGAGTCATACTCTCGGTTCTCAGACATAGTGCCCAGGAAAACAGGAAAGCTCACTTTGGCAGAAATCCATGTCTGTGACCTTGGATAAATCATTGAGCTTCTTTAGGGGCAATAGTCTGAAAGACCAATAGTGTGAGATCCCCCATTTAGAACCATATGTGTGTTCCTCCTGTAGTATACCTTTGTAAGATTGCTGAGGTTTGTTCCCTTCCACACATGCAACCATATTTCATTATTTTTAGAGCTGTTGGACTGTATTCAAACTTGCCAGTTCCCTTTGGGTCACTTAAGACCAGATTTTACTTGTTTACATCTGAAATTCAGCATGGTCAGTTTTCTGCCTAGCTTTATAGTTAAAAGAGAAGACGATCAACTGAGTTGTATAAGTAATCAGAAGTCATATGCAATTTCTTAATCATGCTTCCTCACAAAATGTGCTATAGATGAGCTGGGATGTGGTACAGTGATTGCTAAGCATGGCCCAGGGCCATGAGTTCAATCCCCAAAAGTACAAAAAAAGTATAATAAAACTTTTCTTGTCAACATAAAATTCCAGTTATTTATGATGTGAAGGAAAAAAAAAGATAAGAAGTCCCGGAAATGGAATTTGTAATTGCTTGGATAATAACTCTGAACCTTCTTTGGAAAAAAATATGTAGAATGTAAAATGTTTTGATTTAGGGCTCGACTGTAATGTCAAGGTCATCCAATCATCCAATGAGCTCAGAAGGAATCTGAGAAAAATAAAGAGATAAATAGAAGCAGATGTTTGGAAACACTTGAATATTGCTAGGGAAATTGTATGGTTAGAAATCAAAATGTCTGTGTTGTAATCTTCACCCTAATAAGGCTATGATATCAGGCATTTAAGTGGCTGCTCAACAACTTTTCAGAATAGAGTCATGGCTGCATGTTCTCTATATCACTAAATTCTCTTATGAGGTGTATATTGAAATGTAGTCTTTGTTAGGATACCCAGAAGGAGCTATCCATTCATAATTTCAATTAATCAAGACCTGTATTTAAAATTAATACAAGAGCATTTTGATGGCAATGAGATAACATTAAAAATATTTTGTTTTCCAGTTGGTCAGCACTTACATCTCAGAAACAAACTCCTCTCACCTTCAGTCGGTACAGATGGCAGGAAGTAGAAAAGTCCCATTTTAGATTTAGTTGCCAAAGTCTGACGTGCTGTTTGCATAATTCAGGGGAGGATAGCAACCCCTAAGGGTCAAACCAGGGAGGGGCAAAAGGACACCATGGAAGTAAGATCTTCTGAAGTTCTCAGAGGGAAGACTGGCCAAGTGTTCTGGGAAGGCGCCAAAGGAGATTTGATTTCAATATGGGATTTGGGAGTCTTGAGAAGGGAGGTGATTAGTGAGAAAGGTTCAAAAATGGGGTAGTAATACTTATTTAACATTTTGCTCTGCAAAGTATCCTGTTTGTTTTGTTGAGTCAATGTCAAAAGCTCAGTTCTTCACAATAGAAAAGGCAGAGAAACCATGGTCCTTTCCATTTGTTTACAAAGCACTGATCTGGCTTTGGAATTCTTGCCCTCTGCTTATCAAGGACCCAGGTAAACTAGCCCCTCCCCCAAACCGAACTTCCTTCCTCTGCGAAGTGAAGTCCTGCCCACTTCATGGAATTGCTTTGAAACTTTCAGGAAGTGGTTACTATGAACTGTTTATTTAGGAGCCTAAAATATATTAAAGGGACATTAAACATTTTTTAAAGTGTTGTTGTTGGCTATGAAAATGACTTTGAATGTATTTACATAGAGGATTCACTTTCCTTAGGTTTTTGGTTTTGGGTTTTTTTTTTGGTTTTTCGAGACAGGGTTTCTCTGTATAGCCCTGGCTGTCCTGGAACTCACTCTGTAGACCAGGCTGGCCTCGAACTCAGAAATCCACCTGCCTCTGCCTCCCAAGTGCTGGGATTAAAGGCGTGCGCCACCACTGCCTGGCTTTCCTTAGGTTTTTAAGAGAGAGTTTTACTATGTTCAAGTTGCCCTACAGCTAACCCTAGGGTTTCTAAGTACCTGCATTCCAGGTATGTGCCACCACACTGCCTAGGCATCCTCATTATAAGCTGAGCACAACCAGATAGGCCCATCAATAGTTTTTGCTCATAGAGATGGAATCTCCAAGGTGAAGGGAAGGTACAAGCCAGCTCCACTGATCTTGACAGATCCTCCTTGTAGGGAAAAGGTTTCCAAGAGAAGTCAGTCACTGGCACACTAGTACTGTACTTGTTTTGATATTTTAAAAATCAGAATTGACCCCACAACAAACAAGCAAACAAAACCCCACCAAAATAGAACAAAAAATAAGGATCCAATAGTACAGACATTGTGGTAACTCTCTATTCTTTCTGTTGCTGTGAGGAAACACTCTGACCAAAAGCAATGTAGGAGAGGAAATGATTGGTTTCTGCTTTCAGATGCATCCCTGAGGTAAGTCAGGGCAGAAATTCAAATAAGAGCTTGAAGTAGAAACCATAGAGGAGTGTGTCTCTGGCTCACTTTCAGTCTCATGCTTAGCCAGCCTTTTATACACAGCCCAGGACCACCTGACTGAGTTGGTTAGTTGTTTGTTGTTGTATCAACTTGACACAAGCTCTGTCATTTGAGAAGAGAAAACCTCTGCTGAGGAATTGCCTCTATCAGATAGGCCTGTAGGTAAGTCCGTGAGGCATTTTCTCCCTTGGTGATTGATGGAGGAAGACCCATTCTACTGTGGGTGATGTCTACAGTGGGCTGAGTCCTCCTGTATCAATTAACAATGGAGACAATCATTTACAAACAGGACCACAGGCTAATCTGATCGCAGCAGTTCCTCAATGGGGTGTTTTCCTTTTAGATGACTCAAGGCTGGCGCATCAAGTTGAACATAAAGCTAGCTCTAGTACTCTTTTCAGTAGATTTCTCCTTTTTATAAATATAGCTTGGGATAGTTGGGCAACATCCAGTATAAAGCATGCAGTTGTTGGTGCTACTAACAAACAATGTTTCGTATCATGTCATATGCTGCATATACTTCTGTGGACAGAATTATAAGCCACAGACAATTCTGTGAGACAGTTGGTCTTTAGAGATTAGAATTGTAAAGCTTGTGAAGCTCAAGTACATTCTCCAGATGGCCAATTGGTAAGAATTATCAGATTAATTATAGAATGAGGGTTGGAGAGGGGAAGAATCAAACACAGAGGCTTAAATCAATTTCCTCTAAATATGTGTATAAGTCAAATATATCATCTTGTTTTACCCATTTTTTTTCCTGCCTTTCTCTTCATGGTAAGCATCCAACAAGCATTTATTGCTAAATGAGTAAGTGGTTGCATGAACAAACCATGGAGATAGAGAGCTTGTTCCATGTTTATTTGGCATTTGAGAATGTGTTTTTAAGACAACACATGGAAACCAAGTGGCTGCCCATGTAAATTGCAGGGAATGTGGAAGCGGTACCTGTGGAATTGCAGAATAGTAGCTCTTGGTAGCCCAGGACCACAGTGGCAGTCAAAGCATGCCAATGTCAGGAGCCAAGCAGGAATGTACCGTTAACTGAAGACTGTGTGTCAAGCAGTCTGGGGAGTCTGGAAGCCAGACCACCCAGGATGACGTGTTCTGACTTTCCTCGGTAGGCGTCATTCACCTGGGACAGAATCCTTATGCTCACCCTGTCTCAGGCTTTCAGATCAGGTTACACAGCCTGACAGCCTGTTTTGATTAGTTGTTTGTTGTTGTATCAACTTGACACAAGTTCTGTCATTTGAGAAGAGAGAACCTCTGCTGAAGAACTGCCTCTATCAGGTGGGACTGTAGGTAAGTCTGTGAGGCATTTTCTCCCCTGATGACTGATGTGGGGTGATGCCCCCCAGGGCAGGTGGTTCTGGGTTGTATAAGAAAGTGAGCTGAGCAAGCCATGGAGAATAGGGTAGTAAGCAATGGTTCTCCATGGTCTGTTTCTGTTCCTGCCTTGAGTTCCTGCCCTGACTTCCCTTCATGGGGGACTGTAAGCTGTCAGGTGAAACAAACTTTTTCTTGCACGAGTTTCTTTTGGTTTGGTGTTTATCACTCTGGAAATAAGATTGCACCTAGGGGGTGTTGCCTGCAAGCTCAGGAGAAGCAGGGCCAGGGCCAGTGTCCCCTGGCTTCTTCCCATAAGAATCTTCTTGGATTTCTGTCAGTATGTGCTCTTTTCCAACAAGTAAGAGCTGGGTGATCATCTTGTTTATAGCTTTTCTTAGAGTTTTATAGAATAACTGGAGTCAGTTAACAGGCTCAAGTATACATGGCAAAGGAAAACTTTCACTGAGCCCCTGAATAGCTGGCAAGATCATTCAAGCAGCCAGCTAGTCTCTTGGTGATCTCCCTTCTCCTTTTAACTTGAAGCATGCTTTCATGACAGTGCCCTTTGGAGAGAATTTGATTAGCTCTGACTGATTACTCTTTAACACATTGCTTCTTACAGAATCACTGTGGTTCTAGCCAGCCCTTCATAACAAGCCTCTCTCTCTCTCTCTCTCTCTCTCTCTCTCTCTCTCTCTCTCTCTCTCTCTCTCTGTGTGTGTGTGTGTGTGTGTGTGTGTTTTCTGCAACCCCAGGAGACATTCCTTAACAGAACTCAAAGAGCTAAAACTTCACCGGTCCTCTAAAAGTAATTTGCTGGTATCTTCCTAATTATAGCATCAAGAAAATGGCCACAACATTACCCAGATTCTTTTCCATGACCATATACTTGTGATGCACTGAGGAAAACAGCACACTAGGCTGAGGGTAGGTGGCACTGCCATGATGCTTGAGTGTAGGATCTCAGGATCTTCTCTGAAGCTACTGCCACAGGGAACCTCCTTGATTTTGTGACCTGTAGGCATGTAGCAAACATGGAGCTGGCAGATCTGGGTTGAAACCCTTACTACCTCATGAAACAAAGCAAAGCAAAGCAAAGCATTATGTTATTAAGGGAAAATGGCTGAGTCCCTAGTACCCGCATATAAAATCTAGTCATGACTCCACAAGCCTGCAGTGCCATCCCTGGAGTGAGGGAAAGAGGAGACAAGTAGAGCCTAGTTGCTCTCTGGCTGGCTAGCCAACCTGATATAGCTTCTGGTTCAGTGAGAGACCCTGTCTCAAGGCAACACACACACACACACACACACACACACAATGAGAGAGAGAGAGAGAGAGAGAGAGAGAGAGAGAGAGAGAGAGAGAGAGAGAAACAGAGAAAGCTATCTGATGTTCTGCATAGGCTTTCATGAACATGGGCATCTCCACCCTTACACTCACATGCATGTACAACACAATGACACACACACACACACACACACACACACACACACACACACACACTCTTATGACTTTAGAAGATAGGATATGTGGGAGAATCAATGATTTCATGAAATACTGTAAAGCCATTGAAATTAATGAAGCCATATACAAAGACAGACAGGCACTTGTGAGATATTGTTTAGTGAAAAAATAAAGCAATATATGTGATGCAATTATATTTTAATAATAATATATTAATAATATAGGCAATGTATATACCTTATACACTGTATGAAATCAGTTAGACTGCACATCCTACTTTTGGCTTAGTTTATCCTTGAGGGTATGAAATGGAGAATAGGTAAAGGGATTTAAACATTTTTACATATCAGTCTCATTTTCACTTTTAGAATGAAATGTTCCAGTGTTGAAATGACAAAATCATAGCAAGCACCAGTATTTAGAGAAATATTTATTAAATACGTTCTTGGCAAATGGGTTTTCTAATAATTTCCTTATAAAATGTTATTATAATTATGCATTACGTTTAATTCTGATTTATATAATTTTGATTTAATTTAATTTGATATAATTCTGATTTATATAATTTTATATATATATATATATATATATATAGTCTGATATGCATTGTAACACTTGTGTTTTATTCTACATTCTGAGTTGGGAACAGAAGCACTTTTTCTAAACTAGGAAGTAGAGGCTCTGAAGGGTGAAATTATTGTACTCGGGATCACACATTTGCGCCAGAGCAAACTTCTCATTGATAGCTTTTATCTTTCATCAGAGTTTTCAAGGACTTTCCAGGGGCCAATCTCCTTTCCACTACCCCATGTATATTGTGGTTTTCAAATAAAACTAGGATAATACAGAAACTCTGTACAAACCAATGCTTGCAAATGTTAGATGTAAAGGTTATGTATGTTTACCATGTATCTTCCTTTTAAACTTTTTATTTTTATTTTATTTATGTGTATATGAGTATGCCATGCATGCAGGTATTTATAGAGGCCAGGAAAATAGTGCTAGGTCCCTTTGATATGGAGTTGCAGAGGACTGTGGATTTCCCACTATAGTTGATAACACCTGCACTGTGGTCCTTTGCAAAGCTTAACTGCGAAGCTATCTCTCTAGTATATCATTCTAATAATGAGGTATTGGGAACTTTCTTCCCACACCAGGGCTTTGGCTAGCTTTTCTGGGTTGTGGGTTTTCTTTTAAGTTTAGTTTTTCTGTCCTATGCCATCTACTTAGAAAAGAGCCCATTCAGTGCTCTCAGCCCACCTCCAACTTCAAAAACAATCTAATACCTTCATGTCTTCAGAATCCCTTGTTTTTCCTTCATTTTGTACAAAGAAAAAGGAAAAGTTTGGGCTAACAGGGTCAACCAATCATCCTATGAGGCCCAGGAAACAAACCTCATCCCTAAAGGAAAATTCTCTTGCCATAATGTCTCAATTAGCATAATGTTTGTGGTCTGGCTTTGCAAACAGACATTTGAGTCCACAGATGCTTAAAATTAAGCATACAAGCAAACTGCATGTCTTCTGGATGGGTGCAGAAAGAGGTCAATTAAGCAAAGGACTTGTGAAAACAACTCCATTGATGTAGGCAATGCAGGAAATGGGATTGGGGCGTTCTGGCTATGGAGAGTTGACTAGGCCAGTGATGAAGATTCCCAAAGCAATGGGGTTGAGGAGAGATGGGTCCTGAAGAAAGTATTTGTTTCTACATTTAGTCTTTCATTCTATGTAGATATCAAAATAGATGGGTAGATGGATAGAGATAACAGGCAGGTGGGCAGATAGATAAGTTGATAAATGATAGCTAGTTAGATAAATAGGCTATAGCTGAATTGATAGATAGATGATAGATATATTGTCAGTAAATACTATGATATATGTATAATGATGACTGTTCAATTATAGTTAGATAACTAGATTCATAGATAAATAGATGGGTGATAATAATATTTGAAAGATGGATAGGTAATAGATTATATATGTAACATCAGTAAATATCTGATGCATATATATATATATATATATATATATATATATATATGCTCATCACTCAGTACTATAGTTTTTGTCTTTCTGGAATGTTTCAGTATAAAGAGTGAGCAGCCAAACAATTTATAAAACTACAGTACTTGGGAGGTACCCTAGTCTGTAAAAGTGCTTGCCAGCCAGTCTAGCCTTGCTGAGCTACAGGCCAATGAGAGACCCAGTCTTAAACAAAACAAAACAAAACAGAACAGAACAAAACAAAACAAAACAAACCCCTGAACAGGATGGATGGCAACATTGGAATGACACCTGAGGTTGACCTCTGGCTTCTATAGACTCATGTAGGCATATACACACGCAACCTCCCCCACAAACTACTTAGATTGTAGTGGCTATTAAGTAGGAAATAAACATTGTGTTGCAAGATTAATAACAGGAGGCCAGGAGTAACGTGATGACGAGATAAATGGCAAGCCCTGCTGCACGTTCCAGCCCCAAGATTGAGTAGGCAGCAGTTCTACCCTCTGCCAGACTTGGCTGTTGAGCTCATGAAAGGCTGGGGGTCAGGTGTGATGTAGAATAGTTTCTCCAATGAAGAACAACACCAGTCTTGCTATGAGTGAACTGACTGCACGCTGTGACTTCCTGTTACCAAGGAAAGGCAATTCCTTTCCCTTCTCTTTGGTGACCCCTCAGTTCTGACCTACTTGCAATGAGGCAAGATGAGTCCCCTTAGCAGTAACACTGTGTAGTTGTAGGACTGGACAAGCAACAGGCACCTGCTTGGGGCTGCCAAGGCTGTGCTCAGAGAAAGAAAAAAATCAGAGGCTTACCAGGGAGGACGGAGGTTCTGAACAAAGGAAGCTTTCATAGCTGGAAAACCCCTCAAGGACCAGAGATGAATGGCAGCATAGAACTTCTTGTCTAAGCTTTTCTGACACTGAACTTTCTGGAATTGTTCTGGTACAGTTCTGCTTTGTGGCAGAGGGTTCAGTATACCCAAGTATCCTTTTGAAACATAGGAAATGCCACACTGAGTTCTGCTCTCTTCTTTTACACACACACACACACACACACACACACACACACACACACACACACACACCCCAAATTTCTCCATTAAGATACAACAACCAACAATGAAAAAGGGCATATCTTTAAAATTCCTCAAGGCAGAGTTTCCTTGGCCATACTAGTTAACTGCATGAGCTTTTCCAGATGTGAGACATTCACTCCATGGGAAATAACAAAGAATTTGTGAATTAAGGAAATTACCAAGTTTCTATGCTATTTTCCTCTGCATGGTTATACATTATAAACAGAGTGTTGAGGTCAATCAGGAAAATTTGTTAGAAAATGCACTCTCAGAATTGTTTTACTTAATGGAAATCAGATTTATTGGGAAAACTAAGGCAGCTGTTTTATATTTATAACAAGATAGATTGAGTTTACACATTTTAGGCTCTGTATGGAGTCATTAAAAACGGGGTAAGAAGTCATCTTAAGACTGAATAGCATACCCCAAAAGCTTCAGTAAATAGGGTACAACATAAAATAAATCATGTATTATACACTTAACAAAATTATTTTTACTATGATAGTATTTTCTTAAAGCCTTGCCTAGCTTTATCACAAACAAAGTCTGTTCTGGATACGTTTCACTTACTTGCTTAGTTCGTTTGGCCTGATGTGTATCTAGCACCATTAAGTTTTGATGTGAATTATATACCAGCCTAAGTATCGACAGTCCTCAAGGTCCATTTTGATGTACACAGCATTTTGTGGTCCTTTGGCACTTTTATACAACCACTCCCAACTTCCAGATCCTATGCCACTAAGGTGTCCCTTCTCTTTTGCCCAAAGGCATATGCTTTCTTTGGAATAATTTCATCCAAAGGTTACATAACCATAGGGGTCAGAACATCTTTAGTATCTCTAAGTGAACACTAAAGTCCTAGGGAACAGTCTGAGATATCTGCCCCTTGGGTGAAGGGGGTGGATTTAATTTTATTCTAGACCATCTTCAAGACTTTTTGAACTGTATGTATGCCTTATATCCTCTCTGTTCCTTCAGACTGAGCTCTAAAATCTAGAAGAATTTTAGAGAAAACATTTGGCCTGTGAGGATTTCAGCAGAGAACTGCCGAGTCAGGGTTGTTCCCTTGCTCCTGGCATTTGCAACCCTCGATTCTAGGAGGCCAGTCCTGGTATTGCTGGATCTGTTACAGCTGAAGCTTGGTCTTGGCAGCTTTAGCACGCTACGATAAACATCTTTGCTTCTTTTTTTCTAATGCTGTGACAACATGCTGACAGAAGCAACTTCAAGGAGAAAGGGTTTATTGGCTCATGGTTACAGTTACACTCCATCCTGGCAGGTATGTCATAGCAGTGGTGGCTTGAGTGAACTGGTCACATTGCGTCTACCATCTACCATGGGAAGTAATGGGTTAGTGTGTGCACACTCAGCTAGTGTGCTCAGCTAGTGTGCAAAGATGCCTATAAAAATTCCAGTGGGCACCATGGCTTTACTACTGTCACAGCACAAATGTCTCTTTAGAAAACCTTCAGTTTGGGAGGGGTATTTACACTCACTGACCTGATGGACATCAGCAAGAGAGCCAGGCAAGGTGTTAAACACCCTCCATGCCTACTGTGTATTCTCTAGGGAATTTTCTTAGACACTGTTAAATGAATGTTGCACTCATGATCAATGAAATAAGGAATGGGTCAGGGGAGGCAGTAGTGGCACCTTTGGTAAAAAGCAATTCAAGTACATTAGTTTTGTATGTAGATAAGCTTCCTGTGACCTGGAGAGGTTGGGACTTAGAATTAGAGCTACCCCATAAAAAAGATGCCTGCACACCCGCATTCATATATGTTAATAATGTTTTCTGATTATCTTGCTCAGATAAAGATCAATATATTGCTATATGGTACTATTGGGCAAAATTCAAATGTTTATCAGCCTTTTTTTTTTTTTTTTTACATTTAAAATAAAACCAAACTTATGTAGCCCTGTGAAAATGAGTTTACTTAGTTTACTTTCTCTTACAACTAGAAAAGGCACGGCAACCACCTTGTACAGATAACTCCGTCCTTTGTTGCACTCTTTGCTATATCTGTTCTTTGTCTTTATGGCTAGAGAGAATGTGTATTCCAAGTACTCACATAGCCTTTCATGGATATTTGTTTCTTAGAAAAAAAATCTCAAGAGTCTCTTCCATCTGCAACAGTCAGCTTTCATGGCTTAAAATGGAAATCAGAGTCATAATTCTTCTCCTTAGGACAAGCTGTCTCAATGGACCTGGACTTAGTGCTTCTTTGGAGCCAAACAGGGCCCACCCAACAAGCTGGACCAGGGAGGGATGGGCTAAGGGGAAGTCAGAGAAGAGAGATGGTCAGACTTGCCTGAAGTGAGAACCTGAGCTCTAATGGCTGTGCAACTCCAGCTTGGCAAGACTTACTGGCAGCCTGGAAGGCAAGCCTGCCCCACTGACCGCTCCAACCAACAGGACTCACAACTGCTCTTGGTTATACTATTGAATAATTAGGAAACACGAGACAACCCATATATACAAAGACTCTGATCAATATATTTACCAATGAAATAATTGTAGTTATTTGTTATGTCATGTGATGGTGTATAGAGACTAGGGAAATGTAGGGGGTGGGGGGAGATGAAAGAGATCTTTCCACTTTGGAAATGAAGAGAGACAGCTTTGGTGGAAGAAGTAAAAAGAGATGGTTGTTAACCTCTGGAGACTCTGATGATGCCCACTGAATTAGTTTCCTGATTCTGGCACAGATATGGTGCTACAACAGGCACACACGATCCAGGACTTGGCAGCCATGTCCGTGGAGTTGAAGCCTGTGGCACACAGGGAAATGGAGGCTCTGCAGATACACATACAGACAATGTATAACCATGAAGTCTGTGCCAGACCAATTGAAGGGACTTTACTGTAGGCTCAAGAATCTACAATCTGTTCCAGTAAGGTTGCTTCAGATCAGATATCCATGCCTTTCGGGAACATGTCTATTACAGTAAAGTGGTTCAGAGGGTTACAACAACACTGAGAAGTGGGTGAAGTCTGCAGGGTCCTAACATGAGTCCATGACTTCACATTTCCAACTTTAAACATGGGGCACATGAGAAAACTTTGTAAAATTAATTAAGGACTAGCACTTGCCCATTTAGTACCAGGACCGCGTAATTGGTTGTTAGGATACAGGAACAAAGGAGGTCATTATGACTGTGCCTGTAACACAGAAAACCATGATTTCTTGCATGCTTTTTTCCTGATGATGGGTAAATTAGATAACCCTTTTGGTACTCATACAATGGTCATAACTCTGAGAACCCATCCTTGTGGGATGTCAAGATCTTGTTCCAACATGAATTGGAGGAACATGAGCTTGCATGGTGTATACCTGCCCTGTTGGCAGAGCCATTCTTAAATGGCCTTTGGCATGCTTTGCTCCTGCCTCTGCTTGTTGGCAAATTCAAAAATGTCTGGGATGAATCAGTAGACTTCTCACTGTAGCTTTCAGCATGGGCCGGGCAATTCCTTTGAAAAGCCTAGATCTGACATTTTGCCTGTGACCTCGATAAAGGTGAAATCTTAGGAATTTTTGTACCTCTTAGAAGCAAGATACACCATGAAATAAGTGCACAGATAAAAAGGCATCTTGACTGAAGAGTTACTTTTTAAATTAATGAAGATCCATTTCCCCTCCATAAGCACCTGCTTACTTTTAGTCTTCTTAAAACCTGCTTTCTGAGATTGTCTCTCCATTATCATTAAACTGTTCTTTGCTGCTAGGAGAGTCACTAAACATGGCATTTGGTTGACAGTGACCAAATATATGTTATAAATGACTTCTGTCTTTTCAGAGATGCAAGAGACCAAACAGAGTAACCAACCTGCTCAACGTAGCAAATGACAGCGCACTGCTCCCGGGGCAACGGAAACAAAGAAATAAAGTTATGAGTTAGATTAGGCTGTGTGGATCAAATCCTGCTATTCCAATTTCAATAAGTCAGCATTCCTGAGATTCTCAGACACTGGGCACCCCAAGATCTTTCTGAGTCCTTCATGTGCTCCAAGCACATTTTACAGCACACATTATTTTCCTTTTTGCCTCTATTGATGTCATTACTAACTATTCCATAGCTAAGATATATTTTGAGTAGAAAGCAAGGCAGTAGTACATTATTATGCCATTAAACGCCATCTTCCTTACCATCACAGACTCATTGTAACCACTTAAGAAATACCCAGATAAAATGGGAAGAACTGTGAATTTTATAAAATTTTGATATATATTCCTATATATTGAAGGATGATGGTTGTTTAAAAAATGTACAGTTTCACTTGAGTTCCAAGCTACATTAGACTTTTTTAAACAAATCACTTATTCTTACTGAAATTATATAACAAATTATAGTTTTTTAGACTTGAATTTGTCAAACATATTTTTTCTGATAATCGACAAGGCCTGCCACAGCAGGAAAACCACTCAATGGTAGAATCTAAATTTTCCAGCAAAGTTTAAAATTTTAATTTTAATTCCTGTTTCTCGGAGCTTAACAATTTCTCAGTATTTTATGCTGTTTTCTGATCATGTTAGTTTAATCTTAATGTCCATTACTTTTTGGATATAGTTATCAAAACTGGAAAGCTGTGTGCTAAAGAGACAGCCCCAACAGTTAGAGCACATATTGCTCTTGCAAAGGACTGGAGTTCCCAGCACCTACGTCTGCTGTTCCTACCTTCCTGTAGCTCCAGCTTCAGCAGATCTAGTGCCCTCTTCTGGTCATTGTAGCCACTGCATCCATGTGCATATACTTTGTTTTCACATATTCATGATAAAAAAAATCCTTGCCTAGCTCAGTGAATGTGTATTTTCCAGGTGATGGATGCATAATGTTCCAGATATCCTTAGGGTAAAAGTCACAGGCAAAGACAGGAGATGCCACTGAGCTTAATCAACAGAGTGGGGAGGTTTGCTGATATAGTGTACCTTCCATATTGTGACTAAGATCCCAGAGCCCCTGATTGTCAAGCTCTGAGATAGTGTCATGAATACCTGAAAAGGCATTACAATACTCTTCCCTTTTGTAACTATAAATCTGCAAGAGGCAGAGTTCTCTTTATATGTTTTAATCAGACAACATACCACAGTAGGTGAAATAAAGGAACTGATATGAGAACCCAGATGACTTCTAATTATATTTTGTTTTAGAATCAACAGCTATTTTCACAAAACATGCTATTTAGGTTAATGTATGCTATGCTTTTTATTATTTTAAAATAAGAGACAGACACGTTTTAAATTTAACATTTGTTACTGTTATGGTGTCTACAGACATTAACTGCACAAAAAAAGCTATTGAATTCTCCAATAATTCTTTAGTATATGAAGGAACCCTGAGACTAAAATAGTTTGAGAACTATTTTAGTTTAAGAAGTAGGCAAACTCAATTCTACAACAGTTATAATCACCAACCTAAAGGGGAAAATATGTGCATTTAGATAAAATGAAGGTACTCTATTGCAAATTAGGTTACATGCAAACATTTTTTCTAGCTGGTAATGCAATATTTGCTTACAAGGTTGTGAACAGCAGTCCCTGGTAGGATAATTAGATAGAGGTCATTTAAAAATTCTGATAGTTAAAACTGTGCTTCAAAAACAATATTTAAACACTTTGGATATATTGAAATCTTAATTTCCTTTAATTCTATAACAAATCTTTATATAAATAAAACAAACTAAAACAAAATCGTTTCATTGGCTTAGTCACTCAGCAAGTGGGGGATACTCAAAGTTCTAGTTACCTTTAACTGTCAACTTAACACAGCCTGACTTGTTTCTATTAAGGAATCCTCTTGACAAGAATATCTGTAGAAATATCAGTGGGGATTGTCTTGATGATTAATTGATGCAGGAGCACCAGCCCACTGTGGGCAGTTCACTTCCAAGGCATATTGCATACAAAATCTAGCTAAGCACAGCCTGTGACTACACCAGCAAGCAGCACTCACTCCTCTTCGGTTTCTCACTTTGTTCCTGCTTGAATTACTGCCCCAACTTTCTTACACGATGGACTTGTGATTTGTGACCTCAAAGTAGGAGCCAAATAAATTCTTTCCATCCCAAGGATGATTTTGGTCAAGGCACTTTTATCACAGTAACAGAAAAGGAACTAGAACATTGAACAAAGGTCAGAATGGGTCTCTGCTTTCACATGTTGGAGAGTAGATTGCTGCAGGTAAAAGCGGTGCTCATTCAGGAACCTAAACCTGGGTGCTGTATGTGACATATGGGGAAAGGTTCACAAGAGCAAGTAACATCAAATAATGGCAGGAATAAGCAGAAGAGAGGGGGAGGAAAGAGTTCAGTGAGGATGTCTTAGTTTGGGTTTTACTGCTGTGAACAGACTCCATGACCAAGGCAACACTTACAAGGGCAACATTTAATTAGGGCTGGCTTACAAGTCCAGAGGTTCAGTCCATTATCATCAAGGTGGAAGCGTGGCAGCATCCAGGCAGGCATGGTGCAGGAGAAGCTGAGAGTTCTACATCTTCATCTGAAGGCTGCTAGCAGAATACTGGCTTCCAGGCAGCTAGGATGAGGGTCTTAAAGCCCACACCCACACTGACACACCTACTCCAACAGGGCCACACCTTCTAACAGTGCCACTCCTTGGACCAAGCATATACAAACCATCACATTCCACTCCCTAGCCCCCACAGGCTTGTTCAAACTTGAGTCTATGGAGGCCATATCTAAACATAGCATAATGCAAAATATATTTAGTCTAACTTCAAAAGTCCCCATACTCTATAGTGGTCTCAACAATGTTAAAAGTCCAAAGTTCAAAGTCTCTTCTGAGATTTATCCAATCATTTAATCCCCAAAGCAAGACAAGGAACCAGCTGGGCAAACTCCAACCTCTGCATCTCCATGTCTGATAGCAAAGAGGTCTTCAGATCTCCAACTCCCTTTTCATCTTTGTTGACTGTAATAAATTTCTTTCAGCTGGGGTGGTTCCACTCCTTGTTAGCAACTTTCCTCAGCAGATAGACCATGGCTCTGGCATCTTGAACATCTTGGGGTCTCCAAGGCAACCTCAATGTTACAGCTTCTTGTTTCAATGTCTGGGATCCACACATGATCTTCTGGGCTCCTCCGAAGGGCTGGCAGCTCTGCCCTCTGTAGCACTCTAAGCTCAGGTTGATACATTACACTTCTGCTGCTGTTCTTGCTGATCATCCATGGTACTGGCATCTCCAATAAGCTGGGGTTGTCCCTTGCAATTAGATTCCACCAATAGCCTCTCATAGGCGCTCTTCATGGTGCCAAGCCTCAAATCCTTTGCATGACCCCTTCAGTCCTGGGCCTTCAACTGCAACTGAGGCTGCACCTTCACCAATAGTCTTCCATGGCCTCTCACAGTGCCGAGCCTCAGCTACTCTCCATGACCCCTTCATGCCTTCAAAACCAGTACTACCTGGGTGGCTCTTACACATTACCAAGTACAGCTGCAGCACAGGTTCAGCCTTGGCTATCTCTGGGACACAGCTTCTTTGTGCTCTCAGAAAACACTTCCCAGATGACTTTACCTCAGTGATGCTGGTCTCTTCTTAATCATCACTAATTTCTTAGCTCCAGTTAACCAGCATCCATTGTCCCAGTAGTCTCCTTCTCCTCTTGATCATAAAGCCAAAGGCACATGGCTGAAGCTGTCAAGTTCTGCTCCTTGCAGGAGCTGGAACATGGCTCCCCTGGTTCTATTACAATATTACAACCTTCCTCTTTTCCAACTCCACTGCCTAAGCTTGGCTGTTCTGGATCTTGCTATGTAGATTGACCTTGAACTCAGAGATCTGCACGCCTGTCTTCTGGGATTAAATGTGTAACATCATGCCTGGATTTAAGCTTTTCTTCAACTAGAACTTGCTCTCTCTCAGGCTGGCCTTGAACTCAGAGATCTGCTTGGCTTTATCTCCTAGAATTAAAGGTGTGTACCACCATGCCTGGATCTATACTTCCCTAGGTAGGATCTTGCCCCAAAGTCCCACACCCTTAATTTGATATCTCCTTGAACGCAGGATTTAGCTCCATTTCACTTCCTGGTACCCTTTCAATACTCAAACTGTATATTTTATATTTTTTCTTTCTCAGCTTGCTACACTTGTTTAAAATGTTCTTCATGAGATTTAATCAGAGAACAAATTCTATGATGGACATTTCTAAGACTTCCTTTGTCAATGCAATTAATCTGAACCTCTTCACCTTCGACTTAGGCAGATTTTTCAGACAAGGGGAAAAAGTAGCCACATTCTTCACCAAAATACCACAAAAACAATCTCTAAGCCACATATTGAAATTCTCCACAAAGTCTTCCATATTCCTACTAGGATAGCCCATTTAGTCTCATTTAAAGCATTCCACTGTTTTCCAAATCCAATGTCCCCAAATCCACCTTCTTCCAAACAAAAGCATGGTCAGGCCTATCACAGCAATATCCCAGTCCCTGGTACCAACTTCTGTCTTAGTTTGGGTTTTACCGCTGTGAACAGACACCATGACCAAGGCAACTGTTATAAGGACAACATTTAATTGGGGCTGACTTACATATTCACAGGTTCAGTCCATTATCATCAAGGAGGAAGCGTGGCAGCATCCAGGCAGGCATGGTGCAGGAGGAGCTGAGAGTTCTACATCTTTATCTGAAACCTGCTAGCAGATACTGGCTTTCAGGAGGCTAGGATGAGGGTCTTAAAGCCCATTACCACAGTAACACACATACTCCAACAAAGTCACATCTACTCCTACAGGGCTATACCCTCTAATAGTGCCACCCCCTGGACTGAGCATATACAAACTCTCACAGAGGCTTTGTGGCAGGCAGGAGCATCTGGAGGATGGAGCTGGAGTACAGTGAGTCGATGGGAGCTCAGCCTCCTTGAACTTGGATGGTGCAGAACCGAAGACAGACATAAGCACGTGAGCATGATAAATTTTAACCTCAGAGGTTTGTGAAACTCTTAAAACTGAAAAGATGGTGGGTCCTCAGAGCTCATGTGGTTCCTGTCAAGTGTATTAGAGACAGTTCAGAGTTAAGACTGAGTAGGCAGTGGAATTGAAAAGCTGGTGGGTGGTGGATTGGCTACGAGGTCATAGGGAGATATAGGTACCAAGGATGCTGGTGACTCTGTTCTGTGAAGTTTTGGGTAACTTAGGATATTTAGTCTTTCTGGAGGAAATGGATCCTAGTGGGTGGGCCTTGAGGCCTGTGGTCCAGCCCTGCTTCCTGTCATTTCTCTCTACATCCTGGTCCCTGGAGATGTGGACAAGAAGCCCTACTCTCCTCACATCATGGCATCAGGCTTTCCCCACCATGATGCACTGTATTCCCAAACCATAAGCCCCAAAGAATCTTATTTTATTTTTTATATCAAGTATTGTGTCACAGCAATGAGAAAAGTAACTAATATTTCTCTTTTATAGCATTACATTTTTATATAGGTATCTGTTGGGTTTAAAGCTTTTTGATTAAATCAAACAGTAATAATAAATAACATATTAATAAATATAAAACTATTATTACCATGTGATGGAGCAATTCACTGTTGTATGAACTTTCAGAGACAGAACACAGCTTCCCTTATGGCAAACTGAAGGGACCAGATACAACGTAGACCCAACCCCATAAGTAGTTCTCAGATAAACTGGCTTTGGCAATTGTTTGACTCCATATTAGGGACAAGTGGAATTGTCACCCTAAGATACCAATGCTGACTACATTAGTACTGGCAGAGATGGTGGGGCCAGAGAGCTAGTCACAGTGTTCCTGCAGGATGGACATTGCTGACCCTCCCGCTCAGCCTCCTTGATACCTACCAATTTACAAATCCAATTCCATGTCCTTCCGATCAAGGAGAAACCTATCATGATGATGACGAATGATGTTAATGATGATGATGATGATGGCGACAATGACAGCTAACAACTGCTGAATGCCTAATGTGAACCAGGCACAGCTCTAGTTAGTGCAGGGATAGTCGATCCTTTAATCTCTACAAGTGATGTCTGCCGTTTTAGCCCTAGTGCCCCAAATGAGAGGCAGAAAAAAAAGTGGTATATAATCAGTACCACTGATTCTTTGTCTAGTTAATGAAAAAGACAGAGGGAAGGCTTCAGATCTGGCTCCTGAGCCAGCCGTCTTATTAAGAATGTATTCTGTCCCTAGTTACCAAAATCTGTCCAAACATTTGCTTTCGTGATTGTTTTCCCTTTGAGTCAGAGAGCATGTTAAAGATTGGGCATAAACCACTTTCTATGCTTGGAGCAATGAGATTGCAATGAGACTCAGAGCACCCAGGGAGGCAGCAGAGAAGGTCCCTCAGTTAGCAGGTCTCCCCTCCTATCTATGTCTGCTCACCTGCTGCCTGGGGTGGGGTTCTCAGCTTCGGCCCCACTCCATAAGCACTGTCATGCTCCAGGACACTGTAAACCCAGGCTTGCAGGTGCCAACACAGTCATGAAAGCTCCCATTGTACAACATCCGTGCAGAGGATTCGTGTTGAGGTTTTTGTGGGGACAAGGGATTGCTGAAAGCCAACTGACACACAACGGGCCAGAGTGAAACTGTAGAGTTTCGATTCCCTAAGAGCCAGGGAGCACATTTGTTCAGCGCACCCGCAGCAGCCAGGAGGGCAATGCGGCATCCGCATTCCGTGTAAAGAAAGCTCTGTGCACAGAGCCAGCAAAGCTGCAGCTCCTGAAGGTGATGCAGACTTCCAGGCAGTGAGATGGGAGCTGCGGAAGTTGAAGGAAGCAAGATTGGGGATGACAGAAGCTCCTTAGAGGATTGAGAAAATGGGCATTAGAGTCTGGGGACAGTCTATTACTTCCAGGTCACCCATACCTTAGCACAGTCACTATGAAACGTGGTCTAAAGCCACACAGTCCAGGTTGGAGAGGCAAATTTCTCCTGCTCACCATGGCTGATGATTCTGCCAAGTCCCCCGAACTTTATAGCCCAGAGACAAAAACAAAAACAAACAACAAAAAACAAAAACAAACAAACAACAACAAAACCAGGTTTGAACTTTTGCTCCACCTTCCTTCCTAGAGGAAGGGTGGGTGTGAGGGAGTCCCAAGGCACCATCCCAGTACCACAGCCATCACCCTTTCCTGCTCCTGACCTGTGCCCTATCATTCTCATGCATGTGGTGCTCTCTGCTGGCAGCAATTCGTGTTCCCTCTGCCACCCTGCTCAGAGATCTTACTCTGAGTCACGGGTCATAGGAAGCAGGTCAGAGGAGATATTTTCCCCAGCCAGTGTCTAGCACCTTCCAGTTCCTGCAGAATTTCCTTGGCTCCTTTTTGGATCAATTGCCCTCCCTATGGAGCCTCAGTCATAATGAAAAGGAATCCTTCCTCCATCCCCTTGGCAGCAGCTCAGTCTTCTGCATGCCTCTATTTTTGGTTTGTTTGTTTTTTGTTTTTCAATGATGGTTGATACCAAGGGCAACAGTGTACTGGGCAGGGTTAAGCCCAGGAAATGACTTGAGGAGCCCCTCCCTCACAATTCCCATTATCGAACACCCCATTCTCCATATGCAAACCAAACACCCCAACCTTGTCCTTCTCTTAGGTTGTTGGCACCACTTGAACATCCCCGAGGCACAGGAACCACTGGAACTCATTGGTACTTTCTCTGCCCTATGAGAATCCATATGACATCTCCCTTGAGAAACACTAGAAGGTTATCACCGTGGATTATACAAAGCATCACTAACTGAAATTGGTCCTCACAGAAATCAGAGTGGAGTATTCCGAAGGCATACAGCAGGCACATACTAATCTTGATGCTACTCAGACAGAGCTTCAAGTCATGTTTGTTTCCATTTTTGCTACAACGGCTCAGGATGAGCTCCACAGGAGCAGATACTATTTCTTTCAAGAAAGCTCTGTAAGAGTGTTCAGGACAGAGTAAGTGCTCAATAAAGGAATGAATGAAACGATAGAATTCACTAAATAAACACTAATTCACTAAAAAACTACTTACATATGGAAGCAACGGAGGCCCAATAAGCTTATTTGGAAGACTGTGGTTCATAGAACAAGAACTTATTCTTGGGTCTTATAAAACTTGACATTCTGTCGTTTTGTCTTAATGTCAATCAAGGACATTGTAATATCCTTTGACTTCACCTTGCATCTACAAACAGAATGTCCATGTGGGCTAGGGTGGTGCACTAGATTTCTTTGTGCTGTTTTTCCTTGGGGCTGAGCTTCCTTTGCCCAGGGGTGCAGAACTAGCCATCCTCTTTTGTCATGGATTCTACTCACCTCTATGCAGAGAAGAAAACAACAGGTTCCATGGAGATTCAACATAACTCGTGGCCAGGTCAACAGACTCAGTGTTTGTAGGAGTCCCTGCACTACCAAGTAATCACACAGGACAGCACACAGCCTTCTTAAAGCCAGATGTGTCTGTTTTCACCACTGATGAGTACCAAGCACCTAGATGCTCTTTCAAACCTGATAAACCCCTGTGAATGAATTAGTTCAGTGAATGAGAAAGAGAGAAACAGGAAGGAAATGATGGGAATGTGACAAATAAGGGAGAAGCAGCTATGGGCAAGAAGTAGGAAGTCATTCTTGGGGTGATCAACTCCTGTCTTTTCTCCTAGTTCCTAAGAGAGATGTATTCCTGGCAGAAAGACATAACACGAGGTATGTTGAATAGCCATGGAACCTGCTTTTTCGTTTCCACATAGAGGTAAAAGTCACCTGAAAGACTAAGGGACATGTTTTTAAAATTTAGAATTATGCAACTTGGCTGTTGAGCATTGTCATATTTGAAATATTCATTTGAATATGCTCATTTCCTATGACAAAACTTTCTGCCACGCATTGGTGCACATCAGAGAAAGGGTCATAAAAGCTTCCTGGGAGGGCTAGGAAAGCTCTTTATGCTATTTTTATGTGACATTCTGAAGCACCCCCACAAATTTTGATATATTAGGCATCAGTTATATGACTAGTGGAGATTTTGCTCAACTTCTTAAAAACATGTACTGAAGCTGTCTTTGTTGTGTTTCCTCTGGACCCAAGGCTGATTTCAATCTTGCTTCATGACTTTTACCCTTAGAGCCAGTCCCTGAACCAGAATATCTAATTCTGGAACTCAATCCCTTAGAGATGCACAGAACTGCCAGCCCCAAAGACCAAGGGGGGATCTAGAATGCAAAGTGTTTATACATTTGAATTTAGTGCAAATTCATAAGGCAAGCCATCAAGCTGTTTGATCATGACTAGAAACCATTACTGAGTTCACCCTTTAGCCTCTGCTTGACTGGTTCCTTTCTTATAGCCAGAGGTTGCAGATTCTATTGATGATAACCAGAATAATTTCTCCGTGCTTTCAAGTTAAAGAGCAGAGGGCTTTTGAAGAATAGATCAGGAAATGTGAGAAAGAAGCAGACACTGCGCAGAGGAGCAGGTGACTGTGGGCTTTGCTCCGAGTTCCAATCTGGAGTCCCTGTAACTATAACCAAATTTTTTCCCTTTATTTTTCATGGAAACAGGAATGGTTATTTGAAAGTAGAAAGGACACATTGAACCCTGTGTATGAAACAAATGAACTCTAACTCCTTGCTTTGATTCCTCAATGACTTTGGGCATTTTAAGTGGCTGATGAGGAAGATATTGGATCATAGAATATGATCATGTTTAAATAGTTCCTAAGCAGTAATTCATCCTCATTGGAGTTCTTTGAATGAAGGCTTAAAAACATTTCAAAGATATTATTTAATCCTTCAATCACAAGATTCACAGTTCACTTGAAAACAGGCATTAAAGTAATGTCTTTTAATTTTATGTCTACAATTTTGTTGTTGTTTCTATGATTCCAGGTGATTTACTGAAGGGAACCACTTACACTGACAAGCACTTTGCTCAAAAACACGCCCTGTGCTCCCATTTCAAACATTGCATCAGTGAAGAAGAAAGAACACATTTCACTGAAAATTCCCTCGTGTGTTTGCTTCATCAGGGCCATGATTAATTTTCTTCATGAGGAACTAGGTGTCACCAACATTTAAAGATATTTTCCAAGTGTTTTCCACAATAGAAGGGCTATTTTTTCCCTGAGGCTTTTATCTTCCATAACCCAAACTAACTTTTAAGGCATTGTTATGTAGTTTGAGGAATGTCTGTCTCTGCTTTTCATTACTTGTTTCCAATTTTTGCCAAAGAGATTGTGCAATTATTAGAGGAAAATCAAGCTACTGCAAATAATTAAGCAGGCACAATCTGCAGCAGTTTAGATGGCAGAATGTCCTATAATGTGTCAGTCACGTGGACACAATGGCCATAAAACCAGAACAAACACCCATGGAGTAAATTAATGCTATTAATCTACATGTTGGTTTGCTGTCATCTTCTGAGGATCCTCATTGAATTACAATTCTTTCTCTGTTATCCTCCTACTGTCTGAAGATGATTGCTAACATTGTTTACTATCTGCTTTCAAGATCTTTAAAAAATAAAATTACAATGTTGCTCTTTTCTATTTAGGTCTACATACTTCCATTATTGATGTCATGATAGTAGCAAAAATAAAATTGGCTCTATAAATATGCCCATTCTGATGTGTTATGTCTGAAGTAATGCAGCCAGAGAGTTTTAAATAACTTATAGTTTTTAAATGATACCTTCTCTTTAATTTATACTGACCAAAAGGGAAATTGGATAGGAAGAACTACGTCTGCCTTTCCATAGCACAGTAGAGTAACTGTGGTGGCCTTAAAATCTGAGGCTAGCAAAGGGTAGTACCTCCTGCTCCTAGAAATCACACAATGTAATAGGAAAACAAAACCCAGGTGTGATTACTCTAGCTTTCATGAGAGAAAGTCTCAGAACCACAAATCAAGAAGGAAAGGGCCTGAAGTTGTAACCGGAGGCAGAGAGGTGGGAGGATGTGGAAAAGGCACCTAGTAAATGTTAAATAAAAGATGGCAAAGTCTAATTCTACACCAGTGCCATGCTGAGCCACACTCACACCTAGAGTGAGAATGGGCTACAAAAGGCTGAAGCAGGAGACCTTCTGGACTTTCTATGGTAGGAAGTATAGACATATATAATGTTGAAACTAAAAGTATTTACACATACAAGGCATATTTACAGGTATCAGTTTGTCAGTATAACACAGAGAGAAGAAAAGTCTTGTGGAACTGTGAATAATTCTGTGGAGTGACTCTCAGTTCCCTAAGCACGGCAGAGGTTAAAAATACTTCTTTACCATATATCACGATTTGTAAAAGAAATTATTCGTGTATGGAATAGAACTATTGTCACATGTCTATACAGAAACCTGTAGCTCCACCAAGAATTAACTTCATTCATATGTAAAGGCCAAGGGGAAGTCAATGTAGAATTCATAAATATTTGAAAATGTGGGAAATGGGCTGAAAAGGCATAAGAAAAGACTATTTTTAGTGAAGTAGAACTCATTGAAAACAAAATTTATGTTAAATAGATTAAAAATATTACCATAAAATTTTAGAACTTAATTAATGATGTGTATTTATAGGAAGCTGACAAGGTACTTTGTCTAGTTCTGTCTTCAGAAATAAGTAAGTATGCTGAGTATATTAACATACAAAATACACACAATGTATTACACACACATTTATTTATGTATTTAAATTAGTCAATGGAGTAGCAGCACTGTAATGAAATTCTAAGACAGTAAAAACTAAATGAATGGAAATATAGAGAAGAAAGTAGGTCATTGAATATCATGAATAAATTTGTAAAACAGCCTCATTTTTTATAGTCTGTCAACTTGCATGAGAAAGAAAAATGTTGGCATTGACCTGCTTAGACGACATCGTTGAAGACTTCCTTCCATAGACATGGTACTTTGTTGTTACATTCACTACTAAGGTAGTCTGCCATGTCTCTATAGCTTTCCTGAGCTTGGAGCAAAATGGAGAACTCTCTTTTCTTAATGGGGTTTCCTCTTCTCCTCCTGACCTGGGGAGTCTAACTCCAATCTTATACCTGAGGAATGTTACATAATTCTTTGGAAAATCACAGGTGGAACTTCCTAGAATGCTTGTCCATGCAAATGACATATTTCCCTGAACCTTAAACCAGAGCCAATGAAACTTCACCCTAAGAAAAACTCCTTCCCACTCTCCAGTGTTCATATATACAGCTCTTGATTTACCCCAATAAAGTGTATACATACAAGACCACCCCAAATAAAAGTATGCGCACAAGCTAAGGTTGTCTCAGAGAGCTACTTTACTAAGATCCTCAGAGAAGGTAGAATCACAGCTGGACCCCAACACACATACCACAGTACCTCAAATGATATTAATATAAAGGAGAACTACTAAAAATATGCTAGTAACTCTCTGGAAATAATAGGTAAAGCTGCCCTTTTATACTACTGAGAAAGAAAATAAATTGAAGAAACAAATATTTCTTTACAATTTCATGACTAGAAAAGTCTCTTGGGTGGGTTTAAAGATGGCGTGGTAAGTATCTGGTGATTAAAACCCTTAAACAATTGTTCTCAAAATGTCATCATCATGTTCTCAAAATGTCATCATCAGAGTTGAAGAACATCTGTAGATCACTCTGAGTGGTGGTGACATTTTAGCAGCCTTGATTTTCAAGTCTGTGAACATGGGCAGCTTTCCACTTATTTGTATTATTTTAAATTTCTTTCACTAACATTTTGTAAGTTTCACTGTACTATGGTTATAAACTCCTTGGTTAAATTACGTTTAAGTGTTTTGTTTTTGATATTTCTCTAAATAGAATTGCTTCATTAATTATTTTATGGATAGCTTACTGTTAGCATGTAGAAAGGATTGCAATTTTACATTTTGAATTCAGAATCTTTATTGAGGATGTTTATAGTTATATCAGGTTTTTGTCAAAGGTTTTAAATTTCTATGTAGTAAAGTCAGGCCATCTGCAAGAAGGACAATTTTACTCTTTTATTTTTTACTTGGATGGCTTTCTTTCTTTTTCTTGCTTAATTGATCACCTTAGAACTTTCATTTCTAAAAGGAATAGAAATGTTAAGAGAAGCCGTTTATCATGATTTGGATATAGGCTGCCCTCCACCCAGGTTCATGTGCTGAACTCTTGATCTCTGGTTGGTAAAACCAATGGGGAATCAACTCATTGATAGGAAATTGGTTCTTGAGAGCTCTAATCCAATAAGTGAATTGGCTCCTGGGGGCTCTAAATCAATAAACAGATCAACACTCAATGGATTCATATTACAGGAGTATTGTTGGGAGATGATGGAAGACACAGGCCTAGTGGAGAAGATAAGTGCTAACATGTCCCTGTCTCCTCCCTCACTCCCTTTGCTTCCTGGTTGTCATCAAGTCAGCTGCTCTTCCCCACAATTCATAGGGAGAGATTTTATCATGAAAGAATGTCAAATTTTATTTTATTTTATTTTTTTATTTATTAGGTTGCTCCTATAGGTTTTCATCTTCATTCAGTTAATTTGCATATTTGTACTTATTTGGCCTTTGATGAATAAACCTTGCACACCAGGGATAAACAGTATTTAATCTTGTGGCTGATCTTTTTCACGTAGTATTAAATTGAGTATGTTAGTATTTTGTTGAGGACTACTGCACTGTATTTATCAAGGTCTGATATTGTCTTTTCTTATAGTATCTTTGATAGCAGAGTAGTTCTGACCTATGAGATGAGCTAATATATACAAAGTAACCTTTCTTTTTGTCAGAGTTTGAGAAGATTCATTCTTTAAGTGTCTAGTAAGACTTAGCCATTAAGCCAACTGTTCCTGGGCTCATATTTGATGGCAAATATTTTATTACTATTTCAATATCCTTGCTTGTTATTTTCCTTATGTTTTTGGATTCTTCACAACTCATTCTTGGTAGGTTAAATGTTTTTATGAGTTAGTATATTTCTTCTGTGTTATTTGACTTTGAGGCTATGAAGATTTATTTTATTTTATGTTTTGATACTTTATTTACATTTCCAATGTTTCCCCCTTTCCAGGTCTCGTCTTTGGAAACCCCCATCCCCTCCCTCCTCCCCCACCTCTATGAGGGTATTCTCCCTCCCACCCACCCGCCCACCCACTCCTGTAGTCCCACCTTGCCATTCCCCTTTACTGGGGCCTCTAATTCCCTCAGGCCCAAGGGCCTCTCCTCCCCCTGATAGCCAACAAGGCCCTCCTCTGCCACATATGTGGTCCGAACCATGAGTCCCTCGATGTGTATTCTTTGGTTGGTGGTCTAGCCTCCAGGAGCACCAGAGGGAGGGATCATAAAGATGTTTATAGACTAGTCTTGTAGAATAGTTTACATTTCTGTGTCATCAATTTTAAGTCTCAAATTTAACCAGTGAATTAATTTTCTTTGTGTGTGTGCATAAGTGTGTGTGTGTGTGGGGGGGAAGTGGTAGATGTGGAAGTTAGAAAACGACCTCAGTTGTTATTTCTCAGGAACCTCTGTCTTTTTGGTTTTTTTTCTTGAGAGAGATTCTCTCACTGGTCTGGAATTTTCCAAGAAGGCTAGGCTGAGTGAGTCCCCAGGTATCTAGCTATCTCTGTCTTCTCAGCACATGGATTAAAAGTGTGTGGCTTGTATGTGGCTCTCTATACCTGGCTTAAAAAATTCTTTGAAATGTGGATTCTGTGGTTCAAACACAGGGCAGTCTACTTGTAAGGCAAACACTTTTCCAAGTGAACTCTCACCTTAGCCTCAATTTTGTTTCCTTTTTTTTTTTTTTTTAGTGTATATAAAGTATTTTAAATTGTGGGTATGAACATGTGTGTGTGTGTGTGTGTGTGTGTGTGTGTGTGCAGGTAAGAGTGTCCTATCCTGTGTAGGTGTATGTGGGAATAAGAGGTTGATATGGAATGCCTTGCATGGTTTTTCTCTACACATTTTTCGAGAGAGTGTTTTTTTGCTAAAGCCCTAAGCTCATCATTTTGCTAAACTGGTCAGTCAGAAAACTGCTAGGAGTCATCCACTTCATCCTGCTTACCTGGGATTCCAGACCTGTGCTGTCATGCTTGGCTTTAAGTGGATATTGGGGATCCAAACTCATGTCCTCATGCTTGTGCCTCAAACAGATTACCCACTGAACCATCTCCTGTTCCCTTTATTAAAAATAGGTGGTTGTTGTTGTTGTTGTTGTTGTTGTTGTTGTTGTTGTTTTTGAGATAGAGTTCTTCTATGTAGCTCTGGCTGTCCTAAAACTCACTCTATAGATCAGACTGGCCCTGAACTCGCAGAGATTTAGCTGCGTTTGCCTCCAGAGTGCTAGGATTAAAGGCAGACACCATCACTGCCTGGCTAAAAGCAAAAATTATCCCTATCAAAATTCTAATATCATAATTCATGGACATCAGAAAAAGATCTTAAAATTTATCTGGAACCACCAAAGACACTAAATAGACAAAGCAAATTGAACAAAAGGGTCAATGCTGGAGCAACCCAGTCTGCTAATTTCAACAGAAAGGCAGCAAAAAGGATAATGTGTAATGGTACAAAGTAGGCATTGGCCAAAGAAATAAGATAGCACAGAAACAAATGCATGCATCTATGTCAGTTTCTCTTGTTTAAAGGTGTCAAGCACATCTAGTGGGAAGAAAGAGTCTCTTTGACAAATGTCATTAAAGTGCCTACCCATATAAAAAAGAATAAAGCTGCACTCTTTTCATTAAATAAGAATCAACCTAAAATGGATTAAAAATTTAAACATAAGATCTAAAACTACAAAGTTGCTTTTAGTCTAGACAGTGATTTCTTGGATTTGGTCCCCAACCGTATCACACAAACTCTCAGCAGGATCTAGAATGATGATCTCTGGTTAAAACACTTGCTATACAAGCAATGAAGCCTGGAACCGCGGCCCCCAGAACCCATTCAAGTGCCAGGTAAAATTGGCGGCCTGCCTGCAATCCACTCCTTATAAGGTGGAGATAAAGGAATCCCCAGAGCAAACTGGCTAGATATAGTCTAGCAATCCCAACTTAGATGAGTTCTGTGTTTGATTGAGAAACCCTGCCTCAACAAATAATGTGGGAAATATACGAAGGATGATTTCTGGCACTAACTTCTGGCCTCCACATTCAAACATGTGCACATACCTGCACACATATACATGCAAACACCCACATGCATATACACACACCACATACATATATGCAACAAAAGAAAAATAGAAAAGTAAAAGAAAAAATTCCAACAGTTTCTTTAATAAATTGACTTGAAGGTATATGGCTAGCAAATAAGCCAAATACCACAGAAGAAGAGCATGGCAGAGATGTCCTTAGCAGTAAAGCCACCAAGACACTAATAGAGACACTGGTCCAGGGGAGATGATTTGGCCAGTGCAATAGAATAGCAAGACTACCCAAGAAGACACCTCAGCTCATCCTGCAGAGCAGTGGAGACTTTCTAAGACAGATGGCTGGGAGAACACATAGAAATTTATAATCTTTCTCATAAACCCATTCCAAGTAAATCAAAGACTTATAGATGAAAGGAAAATCTATTTGACCCTGAACTTGAATGAAACAATTCTTGGGGTGAAGAAAGAGGAACACAAAAAGAAAAAGAGTTTTTAAATGTATTACAAAAATGAAGAAGGAGGAGGAGGAGAAAGAGGAGGAGGAGAAGAAGAGGAAGAAGAGGAGGGGGAGGAGAGGAGGAGGAGGAGAAGGCAGAGGAAGAAGAAGAAGAAGAAGAAGAAGAAGAAGAAGAAGAAGAAGAAGAAGGAGGAGGAGGAGGAGGAGGAGGAGGAGGAGGAGGAGGAGGAGGAGGAGGAGGAGGAGAAGGAGAAATTTGAATGGGTGTGGTGACACATCCCCATCCTCTCAGCACTCTGGGACTGTGGAGAGTTGCACAAGGAAGACCAGCCCAGGCTATGTAGAAAGTTCAAGGCCAGCCTCAGTTACATAGAAAGACTTGGCCTCAAAATCAAAACAAACATTAAACCAAAAACAATGAAACCTGCATTTGCCATATAATGAAAAGACATGCTGTGGGCTTTGGAGGTTTTGCACACTATTAACTGAGAAAGATTAAATTCTTACAAGATTTTATAACCACAGAAAAACTTGAGTGGAGTGGAGATCTTTCATTCTTGAATGATTTCATCCACTTCCTCTCTACTATCTTCAAAGAACCGTGTGAGCACTCCGGCATATTTCCTGAGGGTATTTTCTCTGTGTGCTTCTATCATAAATATGCTGGACATGTAATTTCAGACTCGTGATTTTTTTTATCTTATACAATATTATAGTTATATCTGCAAGACTTCAAGTACTCTACCAAAAGACAATCTTTCAAGGGGCAAATTCTTTTCAAACTTATCAATAAACCTTTATTTACTTAAATACCCCTTTACCCAAAAATAAAAATATTTGTTTGTTTTCTGTGAGAATGATTTCTCTAGGATCAATTTCTAATAGAAAACCCATTGGAAAGAGGACTTGATCACCATTAAGCTCAATTTTTTTTTTTTTTTGGTATAACAAAACTGCTGCAGAGAAAAGCTATGTCAATTTATGCCTTCATGACTATGATATGAGATTCTCTACCCCATAATATTCCTTAATAAATGCTTCATGCTTCTAAGACTTTTTCATTAGTTTTATAAATTTCATACATGTCCTTTGATCATATTCACCTCAGGAAGGAGCTCAGCAAATGGTTATTCAGTGCCAAAAGTCAGCCCTGAAAGCACACATACAAGTAGATTATACAGACTAGTCATGTTAAATCTAGCAATATATATGCATAAACATATATGTATACATATCATATACATATACATACACACATGTAATAATTAATCTAAAAAGAGACCATGGATATGAAGGGGAGCAGGGAGGGGTATATGAGAGGGTTTGGATAGAGAAAATTAAGGGGGAAGTGTAATTATACTATATTCTCAAAAATAAAATTTTTAAAAGTTGGAATCAGAAGTAAGGGAGATTACTTGCTTGGTAAAATGTTTTCTACACAAGCACAAAGACCTGAATTCGAATCCCTGAACCCCACACAAACAGCTGACCTATATGTGGACACCTGAGACAACTAGATACCCGAGCTCACTGAGACCCTAGTGCCTGGAAGGCTGAAGTAGCAAAATGCCTGAGCTCACTGCTCAGTCATTCCAGCCAATCAGTGTGCTCCATGTACAATGAGAGACTCAGTTTCAAAATATAAGCAGGGGAGTGGCAGAGGAAGACACCATTGTTGAATTCTTGTCTCTGCACGTGCATGGACACACGCATATGTACACATAGAAGCACATATACACACAAAGGGAAAATCAATACAGCATTGAGATTCTTATTCTGGAACTGTGGACAGGAAGATAGTACTGCATATAGACATAATCGTTGCTTTGGAGATCTTATGATTCACATCTGGTAAGACAGGCACAGTTTCTCATCAGCAGCATGACCACAGCTTCACCCGTCGTCTAATCTCAGTAGAATTTCATGGCTAGACTCCAGAAACTTAGACATTTTGTTTGCATGCTTTTGTTTTTATTTCCCCTTTGGAAACTGAGCTTTCACATATGTAAGAGCAGATGTTACCATTCACATTCAAATAATTTTTATGCTTTAATTTTGCATATGTATTTGCGGTATGTATGTTTATGGAGAAGGTTTAATGTTTGTGGAAAGTGAAGGCTATCTTAATGACACCAAATGCCTAGATTTCTCTGGTCTTTATGTAAAAGAAGATTCTTTGTTACCATTATTTTAAGGGATCAGAAACATATTGTCTCTCTCCTGCCAACTTATAATACAACACAGACAAATACCAGAATGCATTTCTTCTGACATTTTGCCAAAAGGCTCTACACTATTTCCTTTTGCTTATTGAGAGCTATCATATCTGATGTCCACTTATCCTCTCACTAGAGAAAAACTTCCACTAACTGTTTTGGAAGCACTGGAGCTGGACCCACTCAAGAACTGGGTTGCAGAAAGGAGACCTTGTTCTATAGCTCTCTCTGTTGCTTGTTGCTCTACCATACTCAGGGCATCTTTCTGTGAATGAAATAAGCATTTAACCTGTGAAAGCCTGCCTGAGATCCCAGATATCTAAAAGGTAGTTCTGATAAATGCTTTATTTGTGCCAGCCTGAGAGACCTGAGGGTCCTCAGATCCATGAGAAGCTGAGTTTAAGACTAGACTCTTCCTGCTGACTGAGAGATCTAAAGGGGCAGCCATTTAAAATGAAATAAACAAATATATCTTGAGGTCATTCACAGAGAATGTAGACTAGCTCCATTCTCATTTCTGAACTGGAATATCGCTGCTAGCATTCAGGTTCTTGGTGAACCTATACATAGATAAAGGGGCTCATGATGGATAAATGTGATTGATTTCTGTTTAGTATTCCTAAAAGAAGAATTCTATGACCCAAGATGTGATACTGTTTAACAACTGGTTGCAGGAAGAGGGAAGAGTTGAAACTATCTGATTTGTGAAGTACTTCAATATTTTTTGGTATAAATATGCAACATCCTGAAGTATAATGATGTGAAACAGTGCCCATATAACTGCTCTGGTTTTCATTTTCAATATAGCATTCAATAAAATATAATATAGACAATAGTTTATTGTAAAATAAGCTTTGTGTATGGTGATTTTACATAAATGTAGGTAAATGTAAATGTCCAAACTCCTTTAAGGAAGGTTAGGCTAGCCTACAATAGTTATTGGGTTAGGTATATTAAAGATCAACACACACACATACACACACACACACACACACACACACACACTGACTTCAGTTCCTGTCAGCTGGGAGTAGTCAGTACTTTGCTGATTCTGTGCATTCACTGGGCCTTTTCGCAGTATCTGTGTATGGACAAGGTCTTTTGTCAGTATGATGTATTATCAGCAAGTGGGCTGTGCTGGTAAGTTTTATGTCTACTTGACACAAGCAAGATTTATGTAGGAAAATGGATCCTCAGTTGAGACTATGTCCCCATGATGTGGGCAAGGCTGGGGTACATTTTCTTGATTGATGATTGATGTAGGAGGACAGTACTCACTTTAGAAGGTATCATCACTGAGCTGGTGGCCCTGGG
>CM052701.1:56690285-56714694 GCA_028551405.1 Uromys caudimaculatus
GCTGGGTCCTGCGATCTCCGGCGAGGGATCTTTGTCCCGGCGCTGATCAGCTGTGGGGCCCTGTGGCCCAAGCTGAGGTCTCCGGCCGTCGCCGGAAGCTGCAGGCTGTCAGTCTCTGTGGTCTGGTGAGCTGTGGGGCCGGGAAATGTCTTAAACACCTGGGTACAGGGGAAAAGTTCCTAAACAGAACACCAATGGCTTATGCTCTAAGATCAAGAATTGACAAATGGGACCTCATGAAATTGCAAAGGTTCTGTAAGGCAAAGGACACTGTCAATAGCACAAAACGGCAACCAACAGATTGGGAAAAGATCTTTACCAATCCTACGTCCGATAGAGGGCTAATATCCAATAT
Source organism: Uromys caudimaculatus (assembly GCA_028551405.1). Classification (NCBI taxonomy): domain Eukaryota; kingdom Metazoa; phylum Chordata; class Mammalia; order Rodentia; family Muridae; genus Uromys; species Uromys caudimaculatus. The sequence goes on from CM052701.1 coordinate 56,690,641, forward strand.
GGTATGGGTTTTTAAAGCATGTTTCCAATATTTCCTTTTTAATTTTGGGTCTGATTTTTCCATGTAATAGCTTCCAGTCCCGACTTGTGCCCTCAGAGCTGTACAGAGCCGAGATTACTTGCATTTGACTTGATTCCTAGGACATCAAAACCTTATGATTCAATCTCAAGGTCCCCAGAGTCCTCTGAGCTGACTGTGGAACTGCAGAAAGTAAACAAAAGACAGAATCATAAGGAAACAAGTCCTTAAGGGCCTCTTGTCCCACCCCAAGAAGAACTTACTTCACTTCTCATGTGCTCACATGTGAGAGAGAGAGAGCAGAGGCAATAACAACAACTCGTAAATCCTTCCTAGTGCTGACAAGGGTCCAAAGTTCAGCCCTGACAAAACTGATTCCTTGAAAGAATGGGCTGAGTATTCTCCCCGCAGATACTATCTTCCTGTAAGAATTTAGGGGGAACTCATAGTATAATGATGTTGGAAAGCTAAACCAGATAGGATGTCAGAGTACACTATCAAAATGAGGGATTCATGTCCACCTTAAAGGTGGTGACTTTAGTTTTTAATGAGCACTTTGATTTTTATATCTCTGAAAAGCAATTAAATCTCATGCCAAGAGATCTATAACACCAGACACTGTCTACTTCATTCTGTTTAGGACACAGTCAAAGGCCACACAGCTAAGTTCTTGATATCCTGCCTTGAACAGTCTGGCCATGGGACATCACTTTACTGTGTGGGCAGGAACATCTCCACAAGCCAATCACAATTATATGAACAGGAAAGCAAAATGAATGTGCACAGCTTGGGTGACCCAGAAGCCCAGACAGACTTGGATGAGATGTACTTCTGTAGCAGTTTTCTGCCCCCAGTTCTCCCTAGAGCCTTCCTTTTCTTATCTCTGAGATTTTTATTGTGAAAATACCTCATGAAATGAATGCTGAGATAAAGGTCATTTTCCTAGAAGAAGGTTACTGTTATAAGACTTTAAAGGTTTTATGAGTTATAGAAAAGGAAGGAAGCAATAACTCAGATGAAGGAAAGAACACAGAGAATGAGCCTTCAAAATGATCTCAACAGACTTGGGTTTTTTGTTTTGTTTTGTTTTGACTTTTATGTTTATTTGTTTGTTTGGTTACTGGTTGTTTGTTTGTTTGGTTGATTTTGTTTGTCCTTTGTTTTTCTTCTAGAACTGTAGATCACAGCTATGAATTCTGTGTGACACGGATGTTCTCCCTAACAGAGATGGCTCTGTTGAAGAAGTTTCACCTTCGCTGAGTAGTTAACAGACAGCTTTATATTGTCAGGCTATTGCTCTTTAAGGACATAAAAGTAGAATCTTTATGGCCGAGCTTTTCCACTTGAAATATAGGCTCTTGACTTCTCGGTTTTGCAGGCATGCAGATTGGGAAGCTTTAATAACAGCACATTCCATGATGATAAAAGAACTATTAAACTTATTCACATGTAAAGTCTATCCATTGTAACAGGTTTGGCACGAACACAGCAGTTTGAACATTTGTGTGCTTTTGCCTATTCTCCTGCCCAAAGGAGTACAGGGATGTGGTAGTGAGCACTGTTCATGGTGTCTCCATCTTGCTCCAAATGGAGCACTGATCCTATTTCTTTCTCCCCTTTTTATATTAATGACATGGTAGGCATGTTACCCCTCCTGTAACATTCAGGAACTGTAAATAACAAGGAAAATAATTGGGACACACTTAAGTTGTATGTCTCAGTTGTGTAGGCATAGACATTAGAAAACTTTAACAACATCACATTCCAAGAAGAGAGTGAGCTGTTAAACATATGTGCTCTTCCAGTGTGCTCCTTACAGCAGTTTGACCCTCTTTGTGTATTTTAATACATAACTTAGGGAAGCTGTCTCTGATATTTTAAGTCATCCATATGTGATTAAATATTTTTCTTTTATGGGAGCCAAGTAAATGTTACAGTTAAAAAATAAGAAAAGATTTTTTTGGGTGCAACTGTAGAGAGCAAATAAATATTATTTTAGCTAATATTTGCAAAGTGACTTATAGTTTTAAAAGCACTTTGTATACATTATAATGTTAGCTTTATAAATGGCATTCAGTTTTTATTTAAGGCAATGTTTCTAAAGAAAGCTTGAAAAAGAAAGAGCATCTAGAGTTACTGATGAGATTCAGCCCTTCCATTTTAGATTGTTTCCCTTCATCTGTAACGATTTCATTAAAAAGAGAAAGAAAAAAGAAAAAGAAAACCAAACCCTAAAGATGTCACTAGCTGTCTGAAAGAGTCATGGTCACTATAAAGCAGCAAAGCCCCAATCCCAGTGGCCACGGGCAGCAAAGTCTTAGTTTATTATCATACTGTAGGACCATCAGGATCAACTGTGGTCTCAATTGAGAAATTGCCTATATCTGATTTGCCTGCTGGAATGTCTCTGGGGGGTTGTCCTGATGGGAGAAAGGCCAGCCCACCATGCATGGCAGCAGTTCCTGGGCTGAAGAAGGATGGTACCTCTGCGCCAGCTAGTGGCATTTCTTTACAGTTCCCACCTGTTTGTTGGTGAAATGCAGTAACGCTTTGTGGAATAGCGAGCAGATTGACTTTCATGTTCATGCCTGAGTACCTGCTTTGATTTCTCTCACTGAAAATCAAACCATAAAAACTCTTTCTTCCCCTAAGTTGCTTTTGGTCACAGGATGTTGTAACCATTCATGTTTTCTATTACTACCCTAGCTCTGAATGATGACATGGAGACTTGATATATTTATTATGGAGACTTAATATATTTATTATAAGCTCTGGTCGATATAGCATATTCTCAGCTATTCTAACCTGACAATGCTGGCCTGGCCTATGTCCCACCATGTGTCTTAGTCTTGTCCTGGCCCCTGCTTCTTCATCTGCTTCTGACTGGCAACTCTGACCTCTGGTTCCCACTTGAGGCTCCTCTCTCAGCCCAGAAGTCCTGCCTTACCTCTCCAGTCCAGTTATTGACTGATCAGCTCTTTATTTGACCAATCAGAAAATGATGGAGAGCAATGTTTACAAAATACTAAGGCGGTATATATTTCATAATAATGACAATACCAAAGTCCTGCCTATTATCAGATCTCTGCTGGCACAGAAATCAGCATTTGAATAATACAAGGACAATCTTTACACAGTGCACAAAAACATAACTCCAACAGGATTTTATCACAATAGCAAAAATAGAACTTGAACAGGGAGTAATAACCTCCAATCAGATCCACAAACTAGAACCCAGTGACTGTAAGTATGTCAACTCACATAGCATAAGGGACTGTGGCACAGACAGATGTGACAAAATGAGGATCATGAGGTAGTTAGACACCCAACAAATCACAAGTGTGTCTGTTTGAGGGAGGCAGGGCTATCAAAGACAGTTGGGACAATCAAAGCACAGGCTCAGTGATGTAGTTACAAGTAGAACTAAGTGACTCCTAGCCAATTTAAAAGACAGGGAAACCCCCCTGGAACCTCCACAAAGGGCATATCCTACCAAGGCCTTGATTTTAATTCCTAACACTCATTCTAGACTTCAGGCTTCTAGAACTCTAAGCAAAAATTGTGTTATTTTAAGGCACTAAATTTTGTTAATTTTTTTGCTGCAGAAATATGAAACTACAAAATCAGGGCTTCTTTTGTTAAGTGGGTTGCTCAGGATGAACATGAATCCTAGCTGATCCACTTTCTCACTGGTCCTCATATTCCTCACAGATAAAAAGCAGAGCCAACGTAGTAGACCTGCGAAGCGGTTTTAAGAATTTTCATATTTGATTTGTCTGACTCACAGTGTGGCCTCAGTGCTTTTTATATTGGAACACAGACTCATATGCATGACATGTCTATGATGAGGCAATGCACAGATAGCTAAACTGCATACATTAAGAGACTGAAGGTGGGGGGAACTTGGCTGAGTGTTGGCGACTCAGAGCTGCTGGATCTTTTTGAGATGGTAGAGGTGGAGGAAACACTCAAGAGGCTTCAGAGCCAGAAAGGAGTGCAGGGCATCGTCGTGGTGAACACAGGAGGCATTCCCATTAAGAGCACAGTGGACAATCCCACTACAACACAGATGCCAACCCCATGTACAACTTCATCTTGAAGGCACGGAGCACTGTGCATGAGACTGACCCCCAGAATGACCTAATCTTCCTTTGAATTCACTCCAAGAAAAATACAATTATGGTGGCACCAGATAAAGACTGTTTCCTGATTGTGATTCAGAATCAGCCAACTGTATAAGCCACTGGTTTGGCTTCCTGTGTCATTCCTTAATTTAATGTCCCCCAAGAATAATAGTATTAATCATGTCAGTGGGTGCATGGTGGTTGCCTGAGAGCCCATGTAGACCATGCCATTGATCAAGAGGAGCTCTGCCCACCCCACCAAGGAGTGATGATATGGTCAGTGCCTAGGAGAGCTCAGCTCTCATTTCCAGGTTTTGGAATAAGGGCTTATGATAAGCCCACACTCAACTTCCTTCTAACCTTCCGTTTACTTTGTCCCCTTGGAAAGCTGTTTTTTAAACTAAAAATAACTTCAACTCCCTTAGAGAGAGAGAGAGAGAGAGAGAGAGAGAGAGAGAGAGAGAGAGAGACACAGAGACAGAGACAGAGACAGAGATAGAGAAACAGAGAGACAGAGAGACTGAAGGTACCAAGTAGAAAAAAGGGTTTAGAGTGATTTGAAGTATGTACTATAGGTATGCCCAGCGTGGGACACTTCTTGGAGGTCAACTGACACCTGAGCAGATTCTCTATGGACAATGTGCTTTTTATTTAAAAATCTCCATTTAATATAAAACTTATATTGTGTATATAGTATAGACTGCACTGCATTAGGTATCAAGTGTAAGTGTTCCTGGATGGAACCCAGGAACCCAGAGGCCCAGGGAACACAGCTCTGAGGGGAGAAGTATCCCAATGGAAGGGCATCCTGAGACATGAGGCTTATGAAGCACACAGCTCTGAGGCAGGATAGTTTCCCAATGGAATGACATCCTGAGACACAGGAGCTCGGGAACCACATCACTCTGATAGGAAGGCCTCTCAGCAGAGGCACTGTAGCTCCTAGGGGAGGGTCTCCCCAGCTGAGCTGAGGAGTCAGCCTGCTTCACTTCTTCAATTCTTTCTTCCCGTCTTCTCGCCATCGCTTCTGAGCCGCTTCTGATGAGTCAGTCACACCAGGCAGCAAACTGCATAAAAGAGATTTATTGGAGAGTCCAAGGTGTGAAGGGATGAATCCAGGGGTGGCTGCCTCTGCTCTTGGGAGTGGACAGCAGGAAATTGAACCAAAGGGGGGTATATAGGATTTCTTAGGGGGCAGAGCTTTTCAGGGCAGAGATTTACAGAGTGCGGATTGGGGAGGATGGGGGAGCTCAGGAATTGAGGGGGTTCCTGCTCAGGGTTTGGCGGTCTTTTCCACCTGCTTTCCCCTGCAGTGAGCCCATGGGTTAAGAGGGTAGACCTTCCTGGCTGCAGGAGACTTTGACTGAGGCATCACCATTGCTGAGCTGCTTGGGAGGCTGGAGAGGAGGTTCTGACACTGTGGACATCTCCTGGGGTATTACCTCACAATGGCTGAGGCGCAAAAGGAGTTGTCACTGTTTTGACAACCGCTGCCATTTTGACAGCTGCTGCGGAGTGCCACGAAGGGACTGCGCTGGGTAATGTAACAGAGAAGAGATGGTGTTTATTTAGATCACACAAAGTCTCAGCCACCACTTATGAACGGTTATCACTTCTAACAGTTAGTGCCTTGTAGGTTTAAGATATCTTCTGTAGGGTGATACTTAGGATTTCAGCAGAGCTTGTCATTGCTTGTTGGACTGAAGTATATTGTAACTCTGGAGAATTATGGGAAGCTCAGATAAAACAAGAGTCACGGGTTTTGTGTAAAGTTACATGAGTAAGCCATGTGCACTTTGGCAAAAAACAGGCCAGGGATGGATCTCAGCCATACTCTTAGTACTTAGATGGCCTCCGAGAATATTGCTCAGCCTTCATTCCCTTCTTGCAAGGGTGCCTGTCCACTAAGCTTGTCTGTGTAGTTATAGGAAATACTCAAATTTTACTCAGTATAATAACTTCTCTAAGGCAGAACCTGAAAACTTGATGTCAGTTTTTACTAGTAACCAAAGCAGCAAACGCCAAAAAGAAAAAAAGAAAGGAAAAGAAAAGAAAGGAAGAAAAGAAAAAGAAAAAGAGAAAAAGAAAAAGAAAAAGAAAGAGAAAGAGAAAGAGAAAGAAAAAGAAAAAGAAATAGAAAAAGAAAAAAAGGTGCTGTTTATTCAGAGGATATCACTGGTACAGAGTAGATTACAGAGATTATCTCCTTTTTTTATAGACCTAAAAGCAATCAAAATCAGGGATTGGAGAGATGGCTCAGTGATTAAAAGCACTGGCTGCTCTTACAGAGCACCCAGGTCCAATTCCCAGCACCCACATGATGGCTAACAAAGATATTTAACTTTGATCCTAAAGGAGCCAATGTCTTCTTCTAGCCTCCACTGGGCACTGCGTGTACACGGTGCTATATTCATGTAACAAAACACTCATATTCATAAAATAAAGTTAATTAAAATAATGGCCTGCCATGGTGACATATGCCTTTAATCCCTTTCTGGAGATAGAGTCAGGCAGATCTTTGTGAGTTTAAGGTCATCTTGGTCTACAAAGTGAGTTCCAGGCCAGCCCTGGCTACACATTGAGCCCCTGTTTCAAAAAACAAACAAAAGTTTCCCAAATCATACCATGTCTCTCTGGTGTGTCTCCATAGTCTCAGTATCTTCTTCTATCAGATTCAGAGTGGAGGATTTTGTCAGCTTTCTTGCTTTCGAGGGTAAAGAACAAAAAAACCCTGTAGTAAGAGAATCTTTCTTCTCTTTTCTGTGCTTTCACTAAATGTTTCCAGCCTGCCCCACAAGACTCCTATAAGGTTTCCTCCTAGAAACATGTATTGAATCTTAATACTTTTCACATATGTACATATTTCCTACTTCTTGGCCAATTTAGACCCCATTCCTAATGTCCTTTCCAAGCTAGGTGACAGCTAACAGTATGTAAGTAACAGATGGACTGTTCACTTCAGACCATATTTCTTGAGACATTGCAATACTCAAAGTAATAGCCTTGCAAAAATAAAATAGAGCATTTCATCTTGTGAGGTCCCTCTCTGCTTTGGCTCCTCCAACCAGGCAGGAGAAGCAGGACTGGAGGCCAAACTTGCTTAGACAGTGATTTGTCTATAAGTTGCTTCCTAGGGCTGTTCTCTACCTGTTTCTTCTTAGCTCCTCCTTCTTGTCCTCCTTCCTTCTTATTCTTGCTCAACTTTATTGATGTATGTCTGACAAAAATATGCCATATACATTTAAAGTATGTAAGTGATAACTTTATGTATGTATACATTGTAAAATAATTACCAAAACCAAACTGATACATTCACCAATCTGCACATTTACTCTTTCTGCTGTGAAAAAAGTTAAGGTCTGTTTCTTCAGCAAACATGAAGGTTGCAGCATGCAATTATCATCTCAAGCTATCATGATGAGCCACAGATCCTCTGAATCACTCATCTCAGAACTGAAAAATTGTAACTTCGGACCAATATTTTCCTCCTCTTCCAACATGGAGCTTGTGGTAAATGCTATTATCAGCTCTCCGTTTTGATCCAAAATTTTATATTCCTCCTAAAAGTGAGATTGTACAGTACTTCTGTGTTTCTGCAGCTAGTTTATCACACAAACACAATGCCCTTCATGTTGTCACCAAAGACAGAATTTAATTTATTTTTAAAGACTAAATAATAACCTAATGTTTATTAATAAATAAATAAATACCTATTAGGCCATTGTTCTTATATCGGTGAACATGCCACTATTTGAGGAAGGCTCATTATGTGAAGTGTGAACAGTAGCTCCTGATATGGCTTCCGAAATCATATAATTCACAAGAAGCAAAATTATGAAGCATCATATGACTTCCTGACACTGTATGTATTGTATATATTTCTAAGCTATACTTTATTCAATTTCCATTCCAATTCTGAGCCATCATGCAGCAAAAATATGTGGTAGAGGAATGTGTTTACCTCACTGCAAACATGGAGTAGGGAAAGTAACTAATGAAAGGGGTCAGAAACAAGACACCCCCAAGAGCTCTCTGTTTCCACCATCTATCTTCTACCTCCCAAAGTTTCTAAAACTTCTCCAAATAGTACTACTGCCTGGAGAACAAGCATTCAAAACCCTGACCCTGTGGGGTGACACTTTATGGCAAGTCATTTCAGGCATGTCATTTGTTTGCATATTTTGGCTATTGTGCAAAGAACATGAACATGCAAATATCTCTCTAAGATCATTATTTCAGTTATTTTGGCCATATTCCAAAGCAATTTTGGCTGGATCCTGTTATTTGAGAAACCTTCATACAGTTTCCAAAGCACATACAGAATTGCTTTTAACACAATACATTTGCTCATTCTACCAGCTCTGGGGATGGGTGTGAACATGGATATCCACAAGCATGTATTATCTGTATTATTTTTAAGATGGCAAAAATAATAGCTGGAAATCTATTGAGAACTGAATAAAGTCCAGCTTGGAAGACACACACAAGGTCAGAGATTCTTCATCTCCAGCTCTGAGTGGTTCATGGTTTTGTTTCTGAGGAATCTCATTGCAGAGCTTCAGAGATGATGTCAAATGTTCTGCAGGTCCCAAGCCCATGCACCATACCTCAGTCTGCCCATCTCCTGAGTTTGTGGATGGAAATAAATCTCAGTTGAATCCATCCAGATGGGGAATTATTTCATGGATTCACCTAAGAATAGCCCATGAGAAAATAAGAAAGAAATTTATAAATTTTTTTTATAAAAATGAAATTACCTACATTCCAATGGGTCTGGTTATTTTTTACTTGTCCAATTTTCAAAATAAATTTTGAATTAGAGATGTTCCAGAAAAATAGAAGCAATTGTCTCATCAAGAACACATCATTCTCTTAATTTGGAAAACTATAAATGATTATTGAGTTCATTAGAAAAAACACTCAAGGCTACAAGTTCATTGCAAACCACTGAATCAGCAATTAATCAAATCTTGGGGGAAATATCGGGACTAGAAACAAACTGTATGCTCTATAGCAAATACATGGCTTGAGATTTACTGCAAAATTAGGCAAAATACTAAGTGCATGCTATTGTTTCTCACTCAGAGGACCTGCTCACCAAGCTTGCATTTCTTGTGAGCATCATTTTCAATAAAGCATTCAAGGGTTCCCTGAGATTTAAGGTATCACTACTATGTAACGGAGGGCTTAGGGCAGCACTGTTACCATAGCAGGTAGTATAGCTTACTATATTAGAGTAGCTTGTGAGAATGTCCTAGGTCTTTCTACACCTTTCATTTCCAGGAAATGGGTACCCATGGCTCTTTTAAGTTCTTACAATTCTCTATTTTTTCTTTATTGAGAGAGGAAGTTTTGGTATAACTGGAATTAGAACAAAAATGTAATCTATTCATGTTTTAAGTCTCAAATGGGACATCATGTTTCTATAGGATGATATTGGAACATATAAATTTATTTAAATGTCTCTTCACTCAGCATAATGTACTGCAGTCACATGTCTATGTGTCCATCATACTTAGACTATGCAGCCTTGGAAAGAAGGTGAACTCCATTGTTAATAAGGTCCAAGTATGAGCCTAAACCTACATTCTTCTTAGAAAGAAGGCTGCTGAGAGACCAGTAATGGGAGCTCTTCAGCTATCTCCTGGACAAGAAGCCTCATCAGAAAGAACCCACCCTAAGAGAAGGAACTGGATATTAAGTTCATGTCAAAAACAGTTGATAATTCTCAAACACTTCAATTGACCATGATTTCAGCTTCTCTAGACATTTTAATCACATGACTGAGGAAAATTTGATTTTGAAAACAAACAAACAAACAACACAAAAACAATCCAAACCAGATTCCAATCAAGAATTGTTACTGTGCTGCCATCTCTTAAGGATATTAAAAATCTCAGCTTTTGGTAATATGAGGGGCAGAACCTAGTTGCTTTCCCCACAGTTACTGGTAAGTTCATGGGCACAGAAAGGACCCTGACTGCATAGGTTGACTCTGGAAGTAAAGGAGAATAGTTGTAGCATGACTAGTCTATCACCCAGTGAACATAGAGCATGCTCACCACCCTTTGAGGAGTCCAATGTAGACCTGTCAGGAGTCTAACGTAATGTCAAGTTGCCACAAAACTCTTAGGGTTAGAGCCTTAGAAATACTTTCTCCCAAGAACTGCTTCTATGCTAAGGATATGTGTCTATATGTGCATACATATGTGCAGGCTAAATGAAACTGTGCAACGCGCATTGAATATGTACAAATGTTCTGAATTCTTTAATGTCAAGAAGAAAATTTTATGTATATTTTTAGATTTTATTTTACAAATTATTCTCACTATCACTATTATTTAAAGTTTATTGATTTATTGCTATTTCTGAATAGACACAAAATTTGTTCAAAGCACGAGTATTTCACACTATAGACAAGTGGACTGGGATTTCTTGGCATGGGCATGCACTGTGAGCAGCAATACTTAGGGGAACAGTTCTGTGAGTCAAGACAGCATGAGGTCTGCATTGGAGCTCTGCTCTGAGAAAGCACGTGCGGGTACTACATAAATGTTCCTGGCCACAAAAACATCCTCATGCAGCATGTCGGCACACTAAATCATTGTTTTCCATAAGCTATCTCTTTTTACATATGGAAATTTATGTTCTTGGAACAATAGCAAGTTATTTTTTTGAGATAAACTAAAAATAATAATTTAAACTACTTAAAGACATGGATTCTTAGATCTTTAAAAATATTCAAAGATCATGTTTTTTGTTGTTGTTTTTTTTTTTTTTTTAATAAAAATGTGGTAACATGATCTTGACTGAGAAAAATGGAAGAAACCCTTTACTACTAAGAAACATGATGGACCATGTTCCACAGGACTGGCTAACCGTCAAATTTTACTGGAGTTTGCTATGCAAAGTCATGTAAACTCATTCTTCCTCCCATGGGGCACATGCTTAAGCTAATGAAATGGGCTCAATGAGATCTGAAAGGGTGCAGTTTAATTTTAATTATCTGTCTATTAAAAACCAATGGGCCACAACCAAAGATATATGAAGCCCAAAACAGCAAAAACAATTTTAGCCCTGTAAATTGAGATTAAATTTGGAAATAAAATTTGAAAATGTAAGGTAATATTTAACTTTTAGGGCTTACTACTAAATTCCTCCTTTAATGACAGCAGTGCCTTGACCTGCATAAAAGTAATAATGCCGTATGTTGTATGCTTACATGTGTTATCATCCAGCCAATACTTGCCTAGTCTGTGGAGGTGTATGATTTTTCTTCAGTGCATCTATAGTCAAATTGATTGACATCATATTTTATGTTCGCTTCTATTTTCTAGGTCCTGTACCCATGATAGTCAATACTTTGAGTGAACTGTTTATATTCTCAGCTTAATTAATGGGTTAACTCTTGCTCTTGTTGATCTAGAAAGTCAGAGTTTCCCAATAATTTAAGTGACTTTTGTGCCTAGAATTTGTGAACTGTAAGATTGGAATCTTAAGAAGAATAAACTTCTCAAAGTAAAGAGATCATAATTTCTATCCCTGGGAATGCAACGGTAGTACACATATCTGTTGTTAACCAACAGCTGTCTAGTTGTACTTAATGCCTGATCAACAGTAGGTAAATTATGCCTGGTACTTGGAAACCTAGCCAACTACCCACTAGTGAGGTCATATATATTAGAAGAGAATCTACTGCTACCATCTTTCTAAGCCAGTGTAACTTCTAACTATACTCTAAATACTTATCCCTATCCTTACAGGTCAATGAAACTTCTATTTGCAAATGACATCACACATTACAGAAAACCACAACTGGTTGAAATACAGAAAACAACTTATTGTGAGGTTCTCATCCTCAAATGATACATCTACAATACAACTCCTTTATCTGAAGCTTGGGAACATTGTATTAAAAGGGACTAAAAGATCACGAGAGGAAAAGGAACAGGAAATAGATATGAGAACATGTCTGTTAAAATGTCAGAGGAACTATACTGATGAAGTTTCAATAACATGGCTGCCTACGTAAGACCTGAACAGCTACAGCACCAATAAACATACTACTGAGGAAAAATTCTCCTGAGGCCCTACCTCTAGACAGAGAACTACAGAGAAGTAAGAAAAGCTGGGAGTGGGAGAAATAGTCTTTCCCTGGATGACTCTCTTAGTTGGTCATTCAATACCAAGAGGGTCAGCCCTGAAATCATATACATACAAGTAACAGTAAATGGACTGATCAGATTGTATTTGTGTAGTCATGAGTTTGTGTGAGTATATGTATATGTGTATGAATGTGAATAACAATAGAAATTAAAGAAAAAAAAACCCATGAAGTTGAGAGGGTGGGTCTATGAGGGTTGGAGAGAAGAAAAGAAAAGGGAAACTATGTAATTATATTTTAGGTTTTTTTACAAAAAAAAAAAAAAAAAGAGTCCCAGGAGAATATACTGAAAATTGCTAAAGACAAAAAGAACAGCAGGGTTAATAAAAAGCTGTTCCTAAATCATGTCCATGATATTACTGCATGTAGCATTTTAAGAAAAGTTCTCATTCCTAATGAAATTAAAGACACATCTGGACATACAAAAAAAAAAAAAAATCAGCCTGAGGCTTGGCCAAGATTCTTTACCTATTCATACAAAGAAAATATTTAAACACATTTGAAAGCAAATAAAATTTAAAACAAGGTTTGGTTATAAGAAAAAATACTTTTCAATTTACCCCAACAAATACTGTTGTATAAATGGAAATTATGAACCAATCACACCTTTCATCTTTTTTTTTTCAATTTTTCACAAGTATGTTAGCTACTTTTCTATTGCTGTGGCAAAACACTGTGACCAAGACAACTTATAAAAGCATTTAATTTGAGGGCTTATAGTTCCAGAGGGTTAGAGTTCATGACCATCACAGCAGCAAGCAGGGCAGCAGGAAGACAGTCATGGTGCTGAAGCAGTAGCTGAGAGCTTACATCTGATCCATATTATGAAGCAGAGAAAGCTAACTGGAAATGGCATGGGAATTTGAAAGCTCAAAGCCCATCCCAGTGACATACCTCCTTCAACAAGGCCACACCTCCTAATCCTTTCCAAACTGTTCCATCAACTGTGTACCAAGATTTAAATATATGAGACTATGGGAACCATTGTCATTCAAGGTACTACAGCATGTATATGTTTGTGATGTATAGCAGGCACTGCATCTGGCCCATCATGGAGTCTGTCTGATGCTGTGTCTCACCAAGCACTCATTATCATCTCCATGTTTCCCATGAAAGTGAAGGACACTGAGACATAGAGAAATTGTCTAAGGATGGCAGTTAGAAGAGTGCTGCTTGAATATCTGACACCAGATACTGGACAATTTCATTTTACTAACATTACAACTGCCTTGTAGAAGTTACATTTAAAGCATTTCTCTGGTAGGTCTATGACTGAAGAGTTCATTCTCCATCAAGAAGCAATAGGCAGCCTGAGTTGTAACAGTGAAGACAGAGAAGATGGGCTAACTCACTGACCTTTGCTTTTGCATTCTTGTGCCCAGAGCATGATGTTTTTTAGAGGAAACTTAAAGTCTTTAAAACAACCTTAAATTCTTTTCAGTTCATCAATAGCGTGTGACTAATGATAGGCTTTTACAGGGTAAGATATTTCACTGGAAAAAAATGTTCAAACCTTAGGCAACCATAATCTAAAAGGAGGTCCCACTATGCCCAAGAGCAGTCTATAACCAGGCAATTGCATTCTACAGCCTCTCTCCTATGTCCATCAAGCACTTGAAATATAATTACTCTTGACTAAACATGCTGATTGTCCTAGGAAGACACACAGCTCTCTCTAGGTCTTATATTCATGTCAGGATCCAAAATGCCCAGGGATACATGGTTCTGTTATTTTTCATGTTTGAACTGTAGGATCAGAAACTCATCCCCCAAAGGACTTAAAAGTACAAACACACACACACACACACACACACACACACACACACACACACACACACAAAGAGGACAGATATTAAATGAGAAGCTATATGAAAGGAATATGGTTAAAAGTATTGAGAAAATTTTTAACAAAATCCCAGGGAAAAGAAAAACATAAACCATGAAGAATGGAAAATGAAGACATAGCAGTAACACAGAAAAAAATTAAAATCCTTTTAAATAACATTTTAGTTGACTCAATACATCTTAGGCAATATCATTTACATGGGTCATATTTAGTAATACAGAAGGGGAGAGACAAATAGAGGCTAGTAGAATTGGCTGTCTAATCAATATGGAAAAAAATGAGGGAAAAAGGTTAGGAATGAAGCAAGCAAGAAAACAAAATAGATCTAAAACATGCACACATATATGTGTGAAATTGAACATGAAAATAAGTTGCTTCTTCCAAAACTTCCTATGTTAGGGGTCAATTCAGAAGAACTTGATGTTCAGTATGCAGCCCTCCTTTCCTAGGGCATAAGTGTAGCCCAAGTTAAACAACCTATATATAGAAAAGACTAGTGTGCCCTAGGAGATGATGAAGATTTCATTCACAAGTAACCAGACCTCTGACCATCCCAGGAAGCCCTTAACCACAGTTCTTTAAAGATAAATGCCATAACCATATATGGACCTCCACAGAAAAAGAAAGAGAATCTTTCTGGAGTTCCAACAAATGCTATACATGGGTCCAGTTTCTTTTCTAGCCAAGAGTCAGATGAAAGAGCCTGTTGATGTAGATGAGGATTGAGTAGACGAGAGGAAACAGATGCCTTGCTTGGTTTCCTTTTCTGTGGACAAGAACCAGTGTTCTGGGGTGGCCCATTTCTGTGCCTCAGAGAGGACTTTTTCTGATGTGAAGTCCACTATCACCCTGTTTGCACTTGGTGACTCACTGGCATTCTCAAAGCATTTGCTTTATCACTGTTGAGAGACCAGAGCCACAGTCATGTCAGTCTGACTCAGTCCTCTGGAGTGTCTCCAGTGCTGGCCATTCCCAGGGCAGGCTGTCATCTCAACATTTGTGTGCCGATGGAGACAACTGACAGAAAAAGGAGTCACTTGAATTTGAATAGCAATTGCTTTGATTGGGTTTGGTCTTCACAAACCTCCCAGTTTAAGAGAATATAGAAAGCCAATGCCACAGTAACAATATGATTGGGGTTATTACATGATTACAGTTATTATCATTTGTAATTATTTTTACCACCCAGAGAAAGGAGTCAACATCACCCCAGATCAAGCACTTGCCTGGAATTTTAGTATCTGATTTGGGAATATTTTTTGTTAGTTGATACAAGGCAAAGGGACTTTAGCAATGTCTATATAAAGTACTACCAAAAATGAATATGGAGAAGATCTGAATGTCATATTTAACTTCCCTCATGGTGTCTCATGCACCCAAGGCAGATGCAAAGTGGATAGGAGTTTCAACACAAGCTCAAGCCAGAGATCATCTCTTCTATTGTTCCTCCTCAGTTGCTTTGAGTTTGGGGCAATTTTCAAGTTGTGTATCTAGAGAAGATCCTGAAACATGAATGCTGGATTGATTTATCATCCCAATGGCACTTACACTAACTTCAAGACATTAGGAAGCCTTTGCTAAAGAAATTGGTTATTCTATTTTTAACTTTTTAGAGAAATCGCAGACACACCAACAGTAGTAAGAAGGAATACAAAGAACTCCTTAGTGACTTTTATACAGTTTCCTACAGTAGTGACAACTAGCTGAAGTTACCTGCACAAAGCTATGAGGAGAGAGATGTGGATGTAACTTAGAGACTTATATTCAGCTGTCCTGACTTCCGTTGCTTGCTTGTACTCATTTGTGTTTGTGCAATTCTGTCACCCATACAGATTTGTCTACCACCATAACAGAGACACAAAACCATGTCATCACAGGGATGCTTCCCATTGAGGAGGGATATCTGTACATAAGACACTAGAAACATAATGAGAAAAAGAAAAAAGCCAACACCTTGACCTTATAAACTGGTCATGGTTTAGCATTCATAGATGTATAATTAAACAGTTGACTTTTTTTCCTCTTTAATTTACTTGACAAACATTTGGGGAAGATTTTACTAGACATTAACAAATAGTTGTTAAAGCAAATAGTATTTCAATAAAGAGGTATAAGGAACCAACAGCATTTTAATGAATACTGTGATGGAAAATACACACTAAATAGTAGAAGAAGCATATTTAATCACTAGTGTTTGCAGCTATGGTCAATATACCAAGCTCTAGAATCACAAAGATGCATTGGAATCACTCTACCCTGAATTTGTGCCAGAGAATTGCTCTCATTTTCCTTAAATGAAAGGAATTTGCTGATTTTTTTATTATGAATACATTATTTTATACTATATTTCAATGTGTGAAAACCAAGTTATTCAGTATGTACCTGACCACTCTGGCACAGACCTGCCAGAAATAACTGGATGTTTTTTTTCTGTCTTTAAGTTTACACTAATACTTCTACACATTTCTGGGATATTTCTTAATTTTAAAAGAAATGCAAACTCAGTTCTCTACAATCTGAAATGAGAGAACTATGCATGTAAATCCATCAGTTAAATTACAGGAAATGCACTAGGAATTGGGAAAACAGAAAAACATGTGTGACTTGCTAAATGCTTTTTTGGAGAGCTGAAAGTTGAATTGGACCCAAGAATCAGAGAGTTGGAAGTACTTCTTTCAAAAAATGATGTAAGCAAGTGAGAACATGCAGACTATACATTCAAGAGCTGTGAGAATCCAATTCAGTCAGGGGCGATGGCAGTGGTGGGTCAGAGGGCCCAAGTTCAAATCCTAGATTTTGACTCCCTAGATGTATGAATGATGAAGCTAATGAAACTTTCTCTACCTCAATTATGTCATCTGCAGAATGGGAGTGTAAATCATAGTCACCTTATGGGAGGATAGTGGGTGAACTGAGATGATTTTTTAAGTCACATACATTGCACATGTGGTTATGTTGCATTGAGTATAATGTTGCTGGCTTAAAGTCAGTGCTTCAGAGGGCCTTCAATGCCATTAAAAGAAAACTTATTTTTAATTTTCAGACAAAGTAATATGACACAAGTTAACATTGTTGAAGGAGCGTGTAAATTAAGACAGGGGAAGCAAACCTTATGAAGAAGACAATCTCTCAGCACGAAGTGAGGAGAGCCTGTGTCAGGATGAAAGAAGAGAGACTTCAAAGGAAACCCAGTCTGAAGGAAGAGGCTACCTGGTACTAGAGATGAAAAGGAAGAAATGTCTTTCTGTTTCCCAAATTCCAAACATGAGCTTTCATGAGTTCAATGAAAATAAAGGCATAGGTTTGGGTACAGAATGAGGAAAAGAGCAAGTGAATTTTATTATGGATAGTTAAATTGAATATGTTTGTGGAACATTCTGTATCAAAGCTAAATCAAAGGAACAGCGACTGTTTGAATGATTGTCTGTCATCTTTGTAATCTACCTAGCCAGCTATGAATTCTATGCATGTGAACATTTATGTGCACCCACATATAAATGTTAGATATGTGCATGAATAGCACACACACACACACACACACACACACACACACACACACACACACACACACACACATTTAGTTTTACCTGAAACTAGCCCCATAGTTATGGAGGCTGGCTATGTAAGCATAAATCCACAAAAGGTCAGCTAGAAAGGAAGATCACATGCAGGTAGAAGCCCAGGGAGCACAAAAGGAACATAGATCATGGGAAGGCAGAAGCCCATGGACTCCGTGTGAGGTGAAAAGCCCAGAGAGGCTAGAGCAAGCCTACATGCTTGACTGACATCTCTGATTCTCTATAAATGACTTCCACTTGACAAAGCAAACTCACTAAGGTAATCTCTGGGTGAACTCAAAAGCAACTATTTGGGCCTTCAACTAGGTCTGTAAAATCGCTTTGCTGAATACTGTAGCCTATTGTTGTTGATTGAGCAACTGGGAGAAGGCACATGCATGTGTGGCTCTGCCTTTCCTCCATTCCCAAAAGAGAGTGACAAACTTGCACTAATCAGAAAGTTGCTTAAAAAGGAAAGTCTGAAGAATGCTTAGCCAAGCCGCAAGTCCACACATCATCAAGTCATCACACATTCCGAGGGGATTACCAGTGTGTTCTGAGGAAACCAAGTGAAAGATAAATCAGGTGATAAGGATTTGAGTTCTTAATAGTGAAATGAGAGAGAGAATATGAACTTTTTAATGAGTTATTCATTTGATTATAAATTATTCATAAGAAAAAGAGAGAAAGAAGGAAGAGTGAAAAAACTTTGGGGAAGGTCCACAATTAGGGTCTTAAGGATGTGACAGAGAGGAAAAGAGCATGATGGGAAGTAACCATGAAAGAGTAGGCACAGAGAAGGCAAGAACACACTGCTTTCCACTCAAAACATTGCATTGAATCACCTGCCAAAATGAAGCCTAACTGTACTTAGTGACCTTTTATGTAGTTTCTGCCCTTCTCCTTCTTCTGTATTCCTGACCCTCTGCTTTAACTGTATTGGATTCATTGCTTCTTTCCCCAGCATCTCCTCATCAACTGTTCCTCATCTTCACTCTTATATCTTGTGTTCATCCCTTGTTTTCAAACTCAGGCTCAAGACATGGAATGCTTAGCTAGGTATAAGAGATCAGGCCACCATTTATTCATTCACTCATCCACTTACTTGATTTATCATGGAAAAAGTTTGTGTGGAAAAGTCTGGCTTCACCTTATCACTTGGTTATGAAATAATGATCAAGAAGAAATTTCTATTCAAGTTCTCAAAAAAGGTCTCTGAATCTAAAATGTGGACAAAGTGAGGATCACATTAGGATGAGGGTTGAGGTGACCGAAAAGTGCCGAAATCTTATTGTGTCCAGAATTTGAAGCAGGTAGTAAAGGACATGCATATCCATCTCTAGAAATTCTTATTCAACAGGACCTCTTCATTTTGTGACCAAAATTCAGGGGGGAAAGAAAAGGTTCATGTTGAGGGCCAATTTCTCAAAGGCATCGCTCAGTAAATTCTGTATTTGGGCATACTTTTTGAGGATGATGAGAGCCCTATGTCACTTGTCCTTTCTTGTGTTTAGTCAATGTTCCCAACTATTGCTGATTATCCACAATGCTGTGTTTTGCTTTCATCAATGGATTGCTAAGACCCTGGTACCATGCCCATTTGCTGTCGAATACTTTTAGCACGGGCAGAGGAGAGTCCAGAGATGATCAGTAGAAGGTATCTCCTTCCAGAAATCCATTTGACCTAGTACATTGCCCATCCCTTTACATATCTGCTGGTCAGTTGCCTAATAGTCACTCCTTAACATTCAAACTTCCTGCTGCAGTTGTTCCCTAGTAGAAGCGATCTTCCTCCAGGAAATCAGGACTCTAATACTGATCTAATCTCAATGCTGACATCAGTTCTAGACTCAGTTAATTTCAGAACTATAGGGATTTGTTCAAGGCTACTTTTACATTGAAGGCTAATTAAATAACAAGGAATATAATTTTCAACAAAGGAAACCTGAAACTCTATACAGGAATATACTATTCATCAGGTGACTCTAGACTTTAGGGGTAGGATTCTAATTTTGTCTCCCACTATCAGTGTAAGAGGAAGTGAATAATCAACTCTAGGCATTGTTTCCATCTTAGGGTCAGAGCTCTTTATTCTGTGGGATTTTTGTAATGTCTGACTCAAGAGTTGCATGAAAGAACTTATACTAGGTGACATTCACTACAGCAATGCCACCCTCCATGTTGATTTCTAATGTGACAAGAAATTTTCAGTAAAAAGAGACAGCCCTTGTCCTTCTGTCTCATCTGGGTTCCCCTTTCTTCCTCCCTCACACATAATCCTGAGTGCCCTCTGGGAAAGATAACCTAGGAAACCACAAAACAAATACAGAAGTGTTTACATTTTCTCAGTAGCAAAAATAGCCAGAGTTGACTGGTCTTTCTCAACACTCCTTGATGCATGACTAAGAGACTTTTGAAATGTCTTCTGAAGTTTTCCTACTAGGGATATTGGTATTTCCCCACCATCCCACTCCCACCATCTGAAGAGCTGTGTCATTTCTCAGAGGACTATTCAGGCCTTCCTATGCAGCTATTCCAGGAAATGAACTAACCTCTTTAACACAGTAAGATGTGATATGCACAAATTTTAACACTGGGTCCCATATAGAGTGATATATAGATATGCCAAGTGTGTAAGAGGGGGCCATATGCTAGAGGTAAAATTGAAAGTGAGAATGAGAAAATGGGAATGTGTACGGGGACTATTCAGGCAGAGGAGGGTTCTCTGGGTTAATAGAGTAGGTATTATAAATGGAGAAAGGTGATACTGCACTGTAACTTGACCTTGAATTTATACAGAACTCTCCTTTTCAGTATCTCCATGGGCTCAGCATATCTCTTTCGTCTTCTAGGCATATATTTCCTCATTCATGAAATGGGACTGACTTTGGACCTAGCTTCATGGAGATAAGTGAAAGAGATGACAAATGATAAGTGCTTTGGGCACAGTGAATGCTACTAATTTTCAATAGAACTTCTTTTGTCTTCCTCCCATCCCAATCCATGTCCACACTGAACTAGATTCTTTCAGAGCAAAGAAATAGCCCCCCTTTTAAGTTCTTCATGGTTCACACATTGGCTGGAGAATGTCTATTACATTCAACATGCATTTTCACTGTTTGTTTTACCTGCTTGCCCATGAGTGTTTGAAAAATTATGACTGCCCAAGTAGGTTCTGGGTATGATATACATGTACCAGTGAAATGAGCATTGTCATGGTTAAGCTTGGTTGTCATCGTAACTGGATGTAGAATGAACTAAGAGGTAAGCTTCTGGGCACACTTATGGGGATTTTCATGATTAAGTTAATTAAAGTAAAAAGGTCCATCATAAATGTGTAGATTCTGGATGGTGGCTGAGCTATAAGGAGGACTGGTGGAAAGTCTTCAGCTTGCATCTTCTTAGCAAATTCATCTCTCTACTTATGAGTTCATTAACCTTGTTGAATTGCTGCTGCTGCTATTTTGTTGTTGTTGTTATTGTTATTGTTGACATGGGACTCCAGCTTCTTTCACATTATGACATGAACTAAAGGCCAGTGGCTCTCCAGGAATCACCCAGGCCTTTAGCACTAGGTTGAGATGCTGAAGCATCCAGCCTTATCAACTCAGATAATACTGGCATTCTACCGGTGAAACAGAGATAGTCAGATGGGGGTCCTCCACCACTACCTTGGGATTTCAATGCCAAACAAAGAAATCAAGAGCATCTTTAGAGGCAGACTTCACCTACCAAAGACTGGCGTATACCTGGAGGGATTATGACAACAGCTTCAGTGGAAGTGGTCTCAGCAATGTAGTCAGGGTGAGCTTATCTCAAGGCAAAGTAGCCCCTGCTCCCACAACTCTCCCAAAGATCCTCTAGCTTCCTGTTTTTCTATATCCAGTCTCTCCTACTTAATATCTGAAAATTAATACATTTCTACTAATTAGTCTGAGTTCTGAAAGACCAGTCTGAACTCTTTTGATGGCCCATGTCTCATTTCTTACTGTGATTTGCCTCCTGGCTATAGTGGCAAAGATGGCTTGTATCTGAACTATTGACCTGGTGTAGATAAATGATGAGTATCACTCTTAAAAATAAAATAAAGCAAGTGTCTGAAACAAAAGGAAATCAAGAAACACCCACATTGAATCCCTTCCTTAGGTTGAGACTGCTGAGGCATCACAACATTTCTGTGCTTTGCCTGACTATTTGGGATGTTTGTTAGCCTATTGATGTCAAGAAATTCAAGACTATAACAAATTACTCAACGATATGATTCAGTCCAGTCAAGAAGGAGGCCATTACCAAAATATTTTCAAATTGTCTTATTCTTCTGTTTGGAAAAAATAAATGCTTAGATATTTGTAGTCATGATATACTCTTTATACATTATTCCAGATATTTAATCAGTTAAATGTCTGTTTGTTAATTATCTGCTAATATAACTGTACCTTTTGTGTGTGCATACAGGAGATTCAACCCTGGGCACCATTCATATAAAGTATATAGTGTGTCTCTGCATTACCTCCATAGTGTACATAAAGCCCTCATTCTAATAACCAACCAATAACAGACCACTAAAGAGTGGTAAAGTTATGAAGGGAGATTGAGCAAGTGGGAACAGAGAACATCTTTGTGAAGGGGACACAGTTGATCCTCTGGTAGTGTTAGTAGCTATCTGAATGAAGAAAGATGGAAAGACGATGTGCATACTAGGGGAAGAACTCTCTGGGAAGAGAAAATAGCAAGTTCAAGGACCTGAGCTAGGGAGCTGCTTTACAAGGGCAGATCAGTGGGAAGGTCTGGTAGTGGAGAGACTAAAGAGAACACCAAATAAGGAACTGGTATTTAAAGAGAGATAAGGATGATATTACCTGCCTACATTTGAGGCTAAATCTTGTTACTGAGTAGAATAAAATATTTTATGGAGAAGGAAGGAAGGAAGGAAGGATGGCTATAAGAGTTTCCTGCAATAATCTGTCTATCAGATGGAAGAAAGAGAGGGGGAGAGGGAGGGGGAGGGGGAAGGGGGAAGGGGAGAGGGAGAGGGAGAGGGAGGGGGAGGGGGATAGGGAGAGGGGAGGGAGAGGGAGAGGGAGAGGGAGAGGGAGAAGGAGAGGGAGAGGGAGAGGGAGAGGGAGAGGGAGAGGGAGAGGGAGAGGAAGAGGGAGAGGGAGAGGGAGAGGGAGAGGGAGAGTTAGTTTAGTGTAGGTGTTTGGGATCAACACGTGTAAAGGAGTGAAGGAGGTAGGACTGGGCAGAGGAAGACATTGTGCCCAGTGAAAGTCAGTTGCTGCTAAGGGCTTAGTCACTGCCTCTGGGATCCATACTGCTCTGTGAGATCTCAAGGAATATCTGAACTAGCATTTATCAATGCTAAAACAGGGCTCAGGCCTGTGTATCCGTTCTATACACAATCATTGAACAATTACAGCCCCTAGGAAAGAGTGTGACCCTGATTGAGGTAGTTCCCTTTGTTATGAGTCAGTTCCTGAGAAGGGGCTCAGTAGAAGCCATAAAGGAACATTGCTAGTACCTGTAGAAGTAAGGGATCTAGACACACAGAATCACTTGGATATCTCCAAGTGACCCCTCATGCTCTGCTCCCATTTCTTCCCTTCTTGAGCTCATCTAGAACTGTCTTCCAGAACAAGTGGCAGAATCTTTTTCTCTAGGGCAAAGGCTAGCTTCTTGGCTACAGCTGAAACTTGCATATTTTTATTTCTTCATACTTGGCTAGCTTTACTATTTGTCTCAGTAGCCTCTGTCTTAGGGCAACGTAGGCTTTCATCACCCCCATCACCATGTCCTTCCACTGGGTTTGCCAGTTTACTGTCAGCATGAGGTAGATGAGAACCAACAGACCAAATTTATTCTTCCCTAATCCTTTATGCTAGAGCACCCTTACCTCTCCCTAAAATTCATATTCATTTATTCCACAGGGTGGTGGTCACTGTTCTTGTTTTCTAGCCTCTTAGTCAAGGCATAATGTAAATGGGAGGCAGTGATAGCTTAAGATTTAATAAAACTCTTATGTTTATTGGTGACTATTATTGTCACTGAGTGGAATAAAGTATTTATGGAGAAAGAATGAAGGAAGGAGGATTGTAAGAATTTATTTCAAAAATCTGTCTATGTGTGGAAAGCCCTGGAAAACCCCAAAAAGAAGAGCTGTGATGATTGAGAGCACAAATTCTCCAAGTGGGACTGAAGAAAAGCAGGTGCCCTTCTACCATACATGTCTCAGGCTTATGGGTTTTGAATTAATTAACTAACTTTGGTAATACCATATCATATAATGCTGACTGATATAATGTATTGTCTAATGCTTCATCTCCAAATGGGCACTAGATGGCACTT
>CM052701.1:56715194-56918245 GCA_028551405.1 Uromys caudimaculatus
GCGCTGATTAGCTGTGGGGCCCTGTGGCCCAAGCTGAGGTTTCCGGCTGTCGCAGGAAGCTGCTGGCCATCAGTCTCTGTGGCCCGCAGAAAGCGGGCAGAGTCAGTGAGCTCTGGGGACGCGTTGCCCCTGCTATGAGCTTTTCTGCGTTCCTGGGAGAGAGAGGATTGTCTCACGGAGCTGCCTGTCTATGGAATCCTAGTGTCCCAGGCAGAAGTTTCCTGCCACAGGCGCCCGCTTTGGGGATCCAGGGGGGTTTCTAGGCCCGCCTACCTCGGTCCCTGAATCTCGCGGGTTTGGGGCAGTACCTGGTGATCTGTGGGGCGTGTCTTTGGCCCTCTGCTGGGTCTTGCGATCTCCGGCGAGAGCGTATTTCTGCATTTGTAAGTGGACAAAGACCCTCCAAATGGACACACAGAGTTGGGGATTGATGCAAAATGCAAGAGAAATTTATTGATTCATCAGCATGCTGAGGTCACTCTACATACCAAGACGGGAGGACGACTATATGTCACTTCTTTATCAGAACACTGTCTCAACCCCTTTTCTTGGTAGTACCATGTTGACTAAAAAATGCAGTCATCAACAGCCAAGTTTTGAGTTTCTGTAGCCAACAAAAAGCTGTTATCAGTGTAAACATTATTCTTCTCCCTCTCCCTGTTGTCTATATAACCAAAGTCATCATCTTGTTTGTTTATAATATTGGACTTATCATCAATTGTAATTGCTCTAAGTCACAACCAATACTTAACTGATAGTATCATTTAAAAATAACTTTATTTATATTTATGAATGTTTTGCCTGCAATGTGTATCTGTCCACCACATCTATGCTTGGTGCCATAGAGTTTAGAAAAGAACATTGAATTCTCTTGAACTGGAGTTATAGATGATTGTGAGCCATGACATGGGTTCTGAGAACCAAACCTGGGTCTTCTGCGAGAACACCATGTGCTCTTAACCTCTGAGCCATCTCTCTTGCTTGAAAACATCAGTATTTCAATATTAGAATTTACGAAAAAGTCAGCATTATATTTAGACAACAAGAAACAACATAAAATTATGTATTAAACTGTAATGCAGCAAAGAGTTCTATTTGAGACACACACACACACACACACACACACACACACACACACACACTCTCTTAGGTTTTCCAAACTCAGTTCTAAGTTGTCCCAGAAGAAATACTAGATGGTTTCTTTCCTCAACACTTCATCTCTCTCTTATATAACCAACCAAAAAAGTCACTTAGAGGAGAGTAGAAATGCAATTGCTGAAAAGAACACTGTTATGAATTGATTGACCAATGACAGGTAAATGACTTGGTTATGAATTATTTGGTGAAACAGGAAGTCCACAACTCATTCTGAAACTTACCTTTGTCCAACTGCATAACGCTAGGAGGCTACTGTGGGCTCAGTATTTGCCTCCTCCTGCTTTTCTATGAATCAATTTGTCTATTCAGTTTTTGCAGTTTTAAAGTTCTTCTTTTTCACCCTCTGCAGATTTCCATTACAAAATCTGGTGCTATTCTTCAATAAAGCCTGTGTTTGTAGAGATATTGTTTCCAAACATGTCTATGAATGGGATATGACAAATTGTTAAGTGGCTTTTTCTGAAACCAGTTATAGAATAATTCTCTACAAGAATCTTTTCAATGCTCAAAGATATCTACTCTGTGCAAAGTGGACATTAGGAGATAAAGCCAAAAAAGAGTGTGTAAAATAATGTCTAAATACCAATCACCAGTTGGTAAAGCAAGTACAAATGCCTGTTTGTTAAGATGGTCCTGCTTATGTAAAATTATTATCAGTTATGATATATATCTGTACACTTATAGTATACAGCTGAACAAGAATTTTTATAATGACTTTAGGAACATGGTTTCCCGGAGAAAATATGATCAAAAGAAAAAAAAAAAACATGGAAAGATGAAACTTATGATTCTGAAGTGTTCAAATATGGACCTAATAATTATATAATCCTTTTGTTGATTGCCAAGGACTTTCTATTGGCAATGTATAATCCCATTTTAAACATTTGGTCAAGTAAGGAAACAGGAAAATAAATATTTACAACTAACTTCTTTATGTATGTATATAAATGAAAAATATCTTAATTCTTATTCTTATAATGTTCCTTAAAATAATAGCTGAGTCTATTAGCCTGTGTGTGTAGACACGGTATTATTCCACACTGTGTGAACTCAACTTCACAGGAGCAGAGTTCACCTCTCCAGGATACATGTGAAAAGGATTCTCCTATCTCACAACCAACAGATATTCAAGTCCTTCATCATTTCTTTCAGTAGAGTTTGTTAATAATCCTTAGCTTGGAGTCTCTTCCCGTCTTTGAGCATCTTATGTGAAGGTGCACTCAATGTTTTCTCATTCTCAACCCACCGCTAGAAGCATTCCATACTTTTTAGCTACCTGGCCATTCTCCACAAGAAGCCATGGTGCAACAATCTCAGCCATGTCCGGCTTTAGCTGAAGACCAACCATCTGCTTAATGCAGCCTACATCTGCCAGCAGCTTTTGCTGGTCTGAGAGATAATTTTTCTAAAGGAAAATGAGAGCTGCTCATGAAATGGCAGAAGAAAGATGATTTTATTGAAGTTTTCCCACTTTGACACTCTTAGGTCTTCTGAGGCCAAGTCCATATTTGGAAAATGCCATCAGTGTTACTTGACTTCACAATTCAAAGAGAGTTCAATGTTCTCCAGAAACTTAGATCAATCTGGCACAGATCATTCAGACATTTTTTTTCCACACTAGCTCAGGCTTCAAGGAGAGTAGGCTAAACAAATGACCTAAGGGGTAAGACTCACTATGGGCAACATTTCCCAAGGAGTAGTCTGGTCATAATTCCACAGTTTTGAATCATCGTCATATTGGATAGGGCCATCATATTGCAGCACACCTTGTACGTAAGCTATTTAGGTTAGAAACTAAATACAATTAAGATGGTCACCCTTAGTATTTCTTCATGACATTTGGTAAGTTTGTCCTTACAATTCTGGAATCTCTTGGGGTAGATGCTCTAGTATATGCTATTCAGACTCCAGATACAAGAAAATCTGATCAACCCCTGTGAGCACCGAAGCTGGCAGCCCAGGTATCAGAATCTGGTTGATCCACCAGATGAGCAGTCTTAACCAGTTCCTGTCAAAATTCAAGACTCTCTCTGCTTCTTTATTGCAAATGTTTTTCCTTTATTTACCTCATGGGATTTAGGCACTTGAAATACTGTGCATCACACAAACCAAACATTTATATAGTATAGATGTATATAGTTGTGTTTATTCTCTATTTATTAGCCCATATTTAAACAAAAAAATCAAGAAATGTATTATTTGTTTAGTGGGTACTAGAGTATGAGAAATATCAGACATTTGTTGCTATAGTTAGGATTCTGATGAGGACAAGCCAAAGAGGTTCAGGCAAAGTTAGGAGTAAACAGAGGGTGCAGTCCACACAGAAAGGGAGGGCAGAGAGGAATGGATACCTGGGCTCAAGTGGGAATGAAGGCAGCACCGTCACTTTCCTCGAATCCTCACAGCTAGCCTTTCCTTGAAGAAAAAGAGGGGCATGGGAGGAAGTACTTGATAGTAATTTCCCTTTGTGAATGGAACACTAGAACCTGTGACATTTTTATGATTAGATCACTAGAACATGTGGCTTTTTATGCTTAAGCCTCCCTTGTTTTGATCAACACTGAGTACATTTGAGTAGGGGATGAATTGACTCTGTCTTAGCCTACAGAATGAACATAAAGGGTCCTGATGTCTTTTGAACAAGGATTGATTTGTTGGGATTGCTTTTCAGATGATTTAGGCTGCAGCATCTACAAGGTAGCTTGCATGAAGATGCCAGGGAAGTTGTGAGAGGGAATGGTGACCTCACTGAAGCACTCTGGTCTTCACTAAGTGCTGCTGTGGAGTTTTGGACACGTACAGGATCCAGGGCTGAGGGGGAGTGCAGGCCTCTGTTGGTGTTTCACTCAGATCTTGACCATATGAGGTGGGAGATCACGGGCCAAACTCAGCAAAAGCCACCCTGCGAAGGACCTGGTAAAATGTATATAATTCACATGTAGGGGAGTGCAGAGATTCCTTGTGAAGACCAATGGCCTAAAGTTAAACATATGATGACAGCATCTGAACAATTTAATTAATGCCAAATGAATGAGATCATAATGTCCTCAAAGCAGGACAAACACTAGCTGAGGCTCTAGACCTATCCTGCCACATACCCAGGGAGCCCCTATTTAAAAATACCCAGCGCTCTCACTTTGATTTTAGTAAAGTCAAGTTGAAATATAAATGAGATCATTCATCTTTATCAGCTTGTTTTCTGTTCTTGAAAGCCCTTAGCTAAAGCCAACAGTTAATATCTGTAGATCAGATCAGAAAAGATGGAGGAAACATCAAAGAATTGGAGCTTTACATATCAGTAACACAACAGCCTCCCCATTAGGTCTCCTGAGAGATGGACATACAAAAAGAAATCTCTATTGTGGGAGCCAGGAGGAAGGAGGAAGCTTGGGCTGAAGTCCAGGGCTGTCTCTGGAATAAGTAAAAGGCAGAGTTAGTTCCCAGCATGGAGGTGCTAAACGCCACAAAACTGAGTCATGCATTGGTTCGTCATCAAAGATAAACTGTTACCAAATGAATCAAAAATTTTAAGCGTCTGAGGTAAAAGAGAAGTTTCTGAGCTCATACCCTGTCTAGGCAAGCTTTTGAGTGTTTTCTTGGATGAACCCACTCACATCTGCTTGCCTTAGGTGGCAGACTACACGACTGACGCCAGAGAGTGGGGCATGGAAAGGAGGTCCTGGAATGGCTCTGTCTGCTCTGGTGAGGGTTCCTTCCTCCCTCCTTCTCTGGTGGGAGTGAGGCCACAGAGAGCCTCTTACCTCACCCCTCACTCTGATGCTTGCTTCCCGTTGTGAAGACTAAGCCAACTGATGTCTCTGGTTAATCATAGGTCTGACAGCGCTGCAACACAGGCCTTCCAAAGCCTCCACTTCCAAGTTTCCCAAAATAGTCTTCTAAAATGGACAACAGCTTCTTTGAGGTACAATTCATCCACTGTGCATTTGGCTCACTCATTTTTGAGCACATTTGTGGAGTTGATCAACCATCACTAAAATCAAGTTTTGAACATTTTCATCACCGTAGAAACGCAATCCCTTCTAACTGGCACATCTGATTTTTTAGAACTCTTTCAGCTACTGTAAACCATAATTTACTTTGTGCTTTTATAGAGCCTTTATCTCATCACTGATGAAGTGGGATCTCCCTGCAACTTGCCTTTTGTGACTTGCTCTTTTGACTAGCATGTGCGAGGCTTTTGAGGTATATTTACGGTATAGAATGGAACAATACTTCATTAGTTTTATGGCTGACCAATTCCATTGTATGGTCTTACTGTGCTTTGTGAAATGTTCAGAAATGGGTATATGCTTGGGCTGTTCCTGTCTTTTGGACATTACACATTGTACATTTGTGTAAGACTACATGGATCTGTCTTCTCATCTTTCCTGGATATACACCCAGGAGTGGAATTGCCAGGTGATAGGGTCTCTTAGTGCTCAATCTTCCAGAGGCCTTAATAGACTATACTCCAAAGCAGCAGCAGCATTTTATATTTGGAACAGCAGTGACTAGAAATTACAGTACCTTCACATTACCACTATTGCTTGCTATTCACTGTCTTTTCTTTTGCAATCATACTCCCAGGTATAGTGAGCTAGCTAGTTTTTCTTTATTAGTTTGTTTACTGGGAGAGTATTCTTGTGTACTGTGTAAAGATCTTTGTATTATTCAAATGCTGAGTTCTGTGCCAGCAGAGAGTTGAATGCAGACTGAACTTTGGTAACATTAAGCATCAACTGTCTCAATGTTTTGTAAACATCTTTTCCATCACCTTCTGATTGATTTAATGAAAAGCTAACTAGCTTATAGCAAAGAAGGAGAGAATAGGCAGGATTCCTACAGAGATAGGAACTCTGGAAAAGAGTCAGGCCCTGGAACATTTGCCAACCAGATGAGGTAGCACGTAGGAAACTGAGGAAAGGTAAGGAGCCATTTGTCCGAACACAGATTAGAAGAAAGAGGCTGATTTAAGACCTAGTTGGGAGCAAGCCTAAGCCAAGGCCTAAAGCATTTATAACCACAAAGATCTCTGGTTCATGGTTTGGGAGCTGCGCCTCAGAGAGAGTCATGTTGTATTTGTACTTTGACAATTTCATACCTTTGCAAAGCATTGTTTGGTCATACTCACTACCCCACCTCAGTCAACACTCCCTTGCTTCCAGCAAGTTCCATCCCCCACTAACAAGAACGCCTTTTTGTTTTGGCCTTGGTTTTGGTTTGTGACCCACAGAGTTTAACATGTTCTACATGATTAATCTACAGTCTCCATACAAAAGACCCTCTTCATTAATGTATGTTAAAATCTTTAATGTGATGATCTTAGGGGTTACCAAGGCTCAGCTCATAAATGGGAGTTGTATCTTTGTAAAGAGATCTTAAGGAGACCCCCAGGACTTCTACCATATGATATTATGTCATAAACAGTCTAAGAAGTTGATCCTTACCAGACACCAAATCTATTGGTGCCTTCATTTTGAATTTCCCAGAAACAAGACCTGAGAGAAATACATTTATGGTGTCTATAGTCTGTAATTCACAGAGTCTATAATGTTCTGCTGCAACAACCTCAACAGGTAAAAGACTCTCCTACCAGACCACTTGCGACTGTGTAGGTGTTTCTGGGGGTGATTAGATCTATAATCATTTAAAGGTATGTGAAAGAATCCTAGAAAGTGTGCCGACTCAATCCAGCTATAAGCCATAAGAGTAGAGCCCCGGTGGCTCTTAAGAGAGACATGGGTCTGGGCTGCAGCTTCCACTTTGGCCCCAGAGTCCCAGCCTGCCTTTTCTTAGCCAGCCTCATGGATTTCAGACTTGCCTTGCTAGCCACATAGATACAGAAGGCAATTCTTTATCCTGTATCTATGTAATACATTCTAGCCTGTTCTATTTCTCCAGAAAACCTTTGGCTAATAGAAACACAAAACAACTTCTCAGTGGACTTCTGTAATTACTGCCACAGAGAATGTAGAAAACAGGCTTGTGAGGGGTGAAAATATACTCTGTGGGAAGAGAGTTTGCTCTGTGAGTGAACTGCAGTTGGTTATGGCTCTCTTTGCTACCTCACCTGACAGCTTGTCCTCTGCCTTCCTCCCACACTTCACCCTTGACAATAGCACAACTTCTCTACTGGTCATTTGTGCTTTCCAAGAGATAGTGTTAGGTTATGAAAACTGAGTGAGAAGCCTAGCATCTGCTGTACAAGGTCTAGAGTTGAAGCTAGGCAGTACAGTGCATGGGGAAGCTTTCCAGTGACTATCATGGCACAGAAGATAGACCCTGCAAAGCCTGCAACAGCTCCATGGCAAACACCATGGAGCAGATCACAAATCTGTCTCCATCCCCAGCTTCTGCCTGTCCTAGGATGAACTAAGGTAACTTGAAAAATATTTCAAAGCCTTCAAGCTATAAGCACATTGAAACCATAAACAGATTTCAGATATTCTCAAGGTAGATTAATTTAATGGGATGGACTCCATAGTAGGTATAAACTGATTACTGATCCCATAAGGTTGTCATTCAAAGATTCTAATAATACCTAAATGCCTTCCCTGGGGAATTCTTGATGTTAGCTACTGAGGTGTCTGATTTATCTTCATTTATTTGTGATGAAATCTGAGTTTGGGAAATGAACTGCCATGGCTGTTGACTGTAAGTGCTAATTTATTTCTACATGAGAACACAGAACAGGGTCCAAGCCACTCTTGTCTGATTGTTGCTTAGCTCGAGTTTCTGAGATGCAGCATTTCAGAACTTCTCAACCTGCCTGCCATACTTGGTCAGCAACAAGTTTGATTTCTAGAGTTTGCTTTGGAAACTAGAATAACATCTCTCTTCTTCACCCTTGTTAAATCCATATCTCCTTGCGTGCACTGGAGAGTTTCAAAGGTATAATTATCTGTGCACAGTATTCACTACTATGGAAAGATTTGTGAGAACGTATTAAAACTTAGCTTCATCACTCTCTAACTAGGAGGGATTTTACACTAGCCTTTTCCAAACTTGAGTTAGTAAAGAAGCGGGCTATGTAGTTTGGGATGCTGGGGTCTTTTTTGAAAGTAGTCAGAGAAGGTACACAGGCTGAATGCCAAGTGAGGCTCTCCATAACACTTTTCTAGCTTCAAAGTCTTGCCCCAGATAGCTTAGCTTTGGCAAAGTGTGGTTTGTACTTAACTTTTGGCCTTCCAGACTTTAAAGGGAACGTTTTTGGAAGGTGGGGGGGGGGGTGTTTCTGATCCACATACACTTACCTCATCAAAGTGTGTTTTTACTCTGCCTATTTGATGTCTGAGAGGCCTCCTTTGGGTCATTTTATTAGCACTATTAGAAGGGTTATTTTTTTCCCCATGTGAAGACAAGACGTTACATTCTTTAGCATGAAAATCCTGAAGGGTCCTCAAGGATCTGTACACGTTTGTAATTTGGTCTCAGAAG
Organism: Uromys caudimaculatus; assembly: GCA_028551405.1. NCBI lineage: Eukaryota > Metazoa > Chordata > Mammalia > Rodentia > Muridae > Uromys > Uromys caudimaculatus. The sequence goes on from CM052701.1 coordinate 56,723,790, forward strand.
AACCAGGCAAAATCCTTGGTCACTTTCCTCCCCAAACTCTCAGAGAATTGGTTCATACCTGGCTTCTTGGCATGCCTACTTCATAAGCTCTGCTTTCCAGTTGTGCCATTTACAGTCTAGGCTTTGATATCCTTGAATTCTCTGCCACCTTTTTAAAAACTCTTAAATAGCATTGCATACTAATAGGCCATTGGCCCGACTCATTAAGTTCTTGGCTTCTTCTTCAGAAGGGAGAAATGGGGTGAAACTAAAGTTATTGAAAGAGTCATGCCTTTCTACTTATAAAATGAAAAAGATGAGGACTAGCCAAACTCCCAGGACATAGGACCAAATTAGTGAGCATGCTATTAGTTCCTTCTGTGATTTTAGAAATAGTCTCTGCACTCTCCTGCTGACCTAGCAGGCACTATATAGCTCATCTGCCTGTTGTGGATGCTTACCATAAGTACTGCTTTTGGAGTCTACTCCCTTAGCACAGCATAGTCGTTAGCAGGATCTTATAGTCAGGGTTCATGTACAAATACATCTACATACCTTTGGACATTTGTCTCACAGAAATGGGGAGATAGATAGATAGATAGATAGATAGATAGATAGATAGATAGATAGATAGATAGATAGATATAGATATATAGAAGTATAGATATATTTCTATAGATATATTTCTATCTGTATTAGTTAAACCTTGGTCTTACCATGTTAAAGGAAACTTCCTCAAAATATTATACCAATATTTTATAGGAAAAATTCTGTACTCATTTATCATTCTCCTGGACTCAGGCAGAGTTCCACATACTTGCTTTATTTCCTGGCAAAGCATAAAACTGTCTTTCACTGGAATCTTTTGTTCAAGTTGAGTCAAAATTCTCTCCATGGATAAAATTTCCAGATCTCATGTTGTTCCTCGTATGTGTTGTAGGATCATTTTATGAACAAAACAAGTAAGAGTTATTATAATTCTTAGTATTTATTTTTATTATGGTTAAAGTGTGTGTGTGTGTGTGTGTGTGTGTGTGTGTGTGTGTGTGTGTGTGTGTGCGTGTGTGTGTGTGTGTAGGTATTTCCATGTTAATGGAGATATCCTGAAGAGGCCCAAGTTATTGGATTACTCTGGAGTTGTAGTTACATGCGGTTGTAAAACACCATACATGGGTCCTAGGAATCAAACTCAAGTCCTCTGCAAGAGCAATATGGGCTTTTAATAGCTGAGCTATCTCTCCATCCCCCCAAATCATTGTTAATAAACAAAAATGGTTTCCCCTACAATATATTCAATTCTGCTTTTCAGTCTTCTTCCATTGCTCTTACCCAGACTTATTTTGATTTGCAGTAAAAGGCTCTCCAAAGCAAAAATATGACTTGGTGCTTTGCCTCAATCTCCCAAAATTTCAAATTTATGGGAACTTTATGTGTCCATTTATTCCTGAAAAGAAAAACATAGCAACATCAATGCATGTGGCTTCTTTGTTCCACGTACACCAATATCTGTGTTTGTCTAGTGAATATACATCCTGTTATAATGGTCTAAAGTAATGAGGGTCTGTCACTACAGCAGATAGCTATTGGTCTCTATGCAATGGCTTCTCTGAATTAGCTTAACAAATATTCATTAAATGTCCCTTGTATTTACAAAGAAGAAAAACTAAAATCTTTTATATATTGATAATTTATTGGTTAACAGGATGAATTCTCCAGCTTCTCCCTTCTGAGGAGTCTGAGTTATCCTTTTTTGCACCATATAATAAGTTTGGCCTTTTGATGCTAATAACAAACAGCAAGTCTTTGTAGTCTGAACAGCTGTGGCTGATGTTCACACTCATATAACCTTCCCTGTTCATCCCCATAGAGTCATGTCAGAATTTAAGGTATAGGTAACAACCTGGGCTAAATCTTACATGAGTCAGTGAACACAGACTTTTCTATATGAAAACAAAAGAGGCTAGTATGAAATAAATAATATCTTACTGTAGGTCTGTTTTGATTTTTTTTCATATTTTGTTACTTATATAGGAGTGAAGGAGACTGTCAGAACTTTCTTTCTAGGTCATGATTAATGAGCGTGGCCAGTAGAAATATTAGTTTTATTTTCTGGTTAGAGATAATTTTCATTGTTTGTAAGATGGGGTGGGTAGATGGAGGGACAGTTGGGCACCCTAGATCATATTAAATGTGTGGTCTCAATCAGTAGCGTGGAAGGATAAGCAGAGCACTGGTATGGCACCAGATAAAGCATTTCAAGGAGAATGACCCTAGACGTCCCTAAGGGTAGACTTGGCACTGACATGAGGCATGACATCAAGGTATCAAGGACATCCAAAACCAACAGGAACTCACCTGCTGAAGCAGAAGTACTGAACATTAGTTATATTAGAGTGTTTCACTAGTAGCAAAAAATGTTGGCCAGAAACACTCTATATTTAATGGATGAAGTGAATTAGTTCTTCTTCCTGCTACTTCTTTGGAACTTACCAACTATTTCTCCAAATATTCCATCATACTCACACTCTGTTGGGTGGTTGCTTTGAAGCCAATTGGATCATGCTAGTCAGCTCTCTTGTTGCTGTGACAAAACACCTGAATCAACTTAAAAGGAGAAAGGATGAATTTTGATTTGTGGGTTTGGACATTCCAGACCATGGTTGGTCCATGCCATTGCTGTGCTGCGCTGAGGCAGAGCATCATAGTTAGAATGGTGAAGGAAAGGGTTCACTTCATGGAACCTAAGAAGAGGCCAGGGTTCCAACCCACTGCCACTTCCTCCAGCTTGGCCCATCTCCTAAAAGTTTCTACCACATTCTTATAACAACGCCATCAGATGGGATCAAGAGTTTAACACATGAAGGTTTGAGGGCATCCGAAACCCAAACCACAGTGTGGTGTTTTCTGAAAAACCAAGGATCAAGTTGAATAGCTAAATTGGCTAATGATCTAGACTAATTTCTCATAGAACCTAATAATAATAACAAGAATGAGAAATGCTGACAGCCCCTTTAGATAAATAATTTGAGTACTATCCTGAAAATAGAGAAGACTTGGCTACTTTTCAAGAAGAATAAAAGATTAGTGGAGAAAGAGAAAAAGCTATAATTTTTGTTTCATGACTCAGGCACTTTGAAAATTATTTCTCTTCTTGAAATCCTTGGTCCATTTATGATAGTCTTTATAAATTATGTACCTTATGAAAAGTAATTTATTTTAATTCTGCCAACATCTCTTAGTAACTCAGCATGCACTCATTTGATTCTATCATGTATAAAATACTAATTCTGTTATTTATACTGTCATGTTTGTTCAATTCATAAATCTTAGAGCCTTGCTGTAACTTATCTTAGGCAGAAGAACTCTGTGTTGGGTAGGACTATGCAGGATTAACTCAAGAATTCCTCAGGAGGCATCCAAGATGATTTTATATGTTTTACATAACCCCTTTAAAGTGCATGCTCTAGGCCACCCAAAAGAATCCTTAGATGAGGTTGTGCCCAGATGGGACATCTTTTCTTTAAATAAGAAAACCCACAGCAAACCAAAGCAAAACAAAAACAAAACAAACAAACAAACAAGCAAACAAAACTCCACATCCTTGTTGTTTTGTCTGTTTTGTTCAAAGGAATTAGAATCGTTCTCCACTTGAGGATTATTGTAGGATATAAAGTATGAAATTGGATGTTTGAATCTGCAGTATTGCTATTTAGGGACCGGAGTTAAACCACAAAAGGAAATTTCCAAGTACCTTTCCCAATTGATACTAATTGAATTTCATTCTCTGTAGTTCATAGAGGAAGCAATTTAACATGCTAAGGTGTACCTTGAATGTCCCATAAACATCCATGCTTCATTTGAAACTCTGAGTTAAAATTCTAGCTCTTTTGAACACCATCCAAGCCTCTGGGAATTTTTTTCCTTTTATCTTTTTATCACGTGACTTTTATATACAGAACCACTTTGGAGGGAATGCTTTCATTTATGGAATGGGTTACTTTAGTAGCACCACGCTGACTGGTCTTTTCCTCAAAGCCACCAGAATCAAGGTAAAGAGATGACCTGCCAGTTGCTATCTACACCCACTAGCTTAGGGAATTTCAACGCCAAATTTGTCATTCTATTTATTTTAGATGGATGTTGTAATCATTTAGACTTCTATATTTCTTAGGGCCTACCCCAAGTCTTCCCCATTCTCAATTTCCATCACAGTTAAGTAGAACAAAATCATTAGCTGGGAATTAAAATGGGAAGTGGAGCTTGGTAAAATGTTGGCTTCCTGGCTTCTTAGATGACTAGGTTTTTAAATTATGTAATTTGTTCAGAAAAAGATGGATGAAAATAAATAGTTGATGAAAGGTTAGAACTAGAGACAGTGAAGGAAGACATGAAAATACAGGAAGGGTGTTCAGATAACACAGGTTGGTCTTGAGCATGCACTTTTGGAAAAGCAAAATAGAAGTAAATCCCAAGAGAAGAGTTTGCCTGGAACTATGTTGTGAATTATTAGTGAAGAAATGTAGTCACATAGTATTACCTGGGCATGATATAAAGAGCGTGGGGATGAGAAGTTAAATAGGGTGGCAGAAGAGAGGGGTGGAATGCTGGGTGAAATGGATACTGTGAGATGGAGAATGTAGCAAAATGGTTTTTTTTTTTTTTTTTTTTGGTTTTTTTGAGACGGTTTCTCTATGTAGCCCTGGCTGTCCTGGAACTCACTCTGTAGACCAGACTGGCCTCGAACTCAGAAATCTGCCTGTCTCTGCCTCCCAGTGCTGGGATTAAAGGTGTGCACCACCACTGCCTGGCCTGCACCACCACTGCCAGGCCAGCAAAATGTTAATTGAGTGATTTTTTAAATGTTGGGAGAGAACAATATCCACAAATCCAGAGAAGGCTGACTCCAGCTGCATGATGTTATCAAGGACTGTAAAGGCCACAAGCTTGAAACATCAGAAATTATTATTTTTTAATTCTGGAGGCCTACAGTCCAAAATATCAAGGTCGGAGCTTTCCATTGCAAGCTTGGGTGCGGAGTGAGGATTTCCTTCCTTGCCACTCCCTGGCTTTTGGTGGTTCCTATCAGTCCTTGATGTATCTTATAGATGCGTTATTCTAAGTTCTGTTGCCAGTCTTCTCCATGTGTCTGAGTCCACAGTCTCTTTTTTTGCAGGGATTTTTGTTTTTGACTATAACATCTGCCTTGATACTATGATATCATCTCCATCCTAAATTAGTGACATCTACAAAGAATTTATTTCCAAATAAGGCTGAAGCCTGAGTTTCCAGGTGGATTTGAACTCGGACACGGTCAAAGATTTTCTTTCATTGCCTTTAAGATCATTTACCCTTAAAAGAAGCTATGAAGAAAGGCACATAGATTCAATGGACACACACACACACACACACACACACACACACACACACATACACACACACACAGAGAGAGGGGGAGTTTTCACACAGGTCTTTCTTGGTTCTGTACAACACATGGTACATTAGTTTCTGTGGACATCCTTCCATATATGGAATAGGGTTAAGAATATGAATGAAACTTAAAACCCCTATGGTTCAGCAAGATAGAAGATTCAAAAGAGATGTGTGATAGTGGAATCGAGGTCCCATTGTCCATATTCTGGAGGAATGATTTCCTCTGAGACTAGTATCCAGACTGACCATTAAAAGCTACGCACTTTGTGGCTTGTTTCCTAGATCTTGTACCCCTCTGCCTCATTAAGCCACACTCAGAAGTTGTTTTTTGCTAGTAACAAATGAGTTGAATGTATTTGGTACTGGGTGCCTCCAAAGATGAGCTCTCTGTGCAGTCGTGCCTCATAAAAACAAATTCTATTTTATGTGCAAAGAAGTCTAATGGCAAATGCAAAATGAAGACTTTCAAGTTGCATATGTTCTCCAACCACATCTTGGGATTTGGGTTGGAACACATTTTTAAAGAAAATGGAATGACAGAACATAACAATTATCTTAGCAAAGGAAGAAAATGGGCATATTTCCTGTCATTTAAGCTAAAAATCAAGGCAGGGGAAAAAAGCTTCCTTTATGAGATGAGTGTGCTGACTAAAAATCCAACAAGAAATCGAGTAAATAGGATTCATTGTGAACAGCAATAGGAGCTAAGCCATTCCTTCTTTACATCTGTTCTTCAGTACATAAGCTAAGAGCACAGGTGACCCAAGCATGTAAGCAAATGGGAACTGCATGTTATCCTTCATGTCTGGGCAGGACTCCAAGGGTGGTACTGACTTGATTTGTTCTTACCCAGTGTGTCTCAGTGTTTTAATCCAGGAAATTAAATCTAACAAAGAATCATCATCAATGCTGTCATTTATGCTCTTAAAAAGAAAACAATGCACGGATGGTGTTTACTATAAACACAATCGGAAACCCGTTGTTGATGAAATACACAAGGATTAAACAATCAAATTTCTAGAAAGACTCATGTCACTTTCAAACGAATATAATTACATGGCTTTGTGAGGACAGAGGTTTTACTGTATGAACAGTCATGACATACTCGGTAGAACTTGGTCCCAGGTTTTGGTAAGTGTATTCCTTTCATCAGACCCAAATCCTCCACCAGAAGTGCTGCTATGAAATGCAGCAAGGTCTAGGAATGCTCAATGCGACAGCCTCGGGAGCCCAGCATGCCTGCATCCTGGATAAAATGCCTCACACATGGGGAATAGAGTTGTTTTTAGACTACCATCAACCAAAATGGCACTAGGAGAGCAACCTGATGTAAAATTCCCTCTCATCCTTGTCACCACAGATTTCTGCACAAGAGATGTAACAAAGGAACAAAGGCACAACTAGATATTTCTGTCCCTCATCATTGTCGCAGGAGCTGTTGTGTCATATCAGTAATGGTTGAGACCAGAGCGACCCTCTAGGTAGGGTAACAGTGACTGCATCCAGACAATTCCAAATGAAAGTGTAAGTGCAAACAAAGGTAGGTGTTCTCCGATCAGGGACCATGAGGGCTGATGTGCAGGATGAAGACTGTGGGCTCCTTGCCAGTCAGATGTGCATCCTGATGCTGAAACAAAGTAGTCGTATCCACTGCTGTGTTTTCAGTCTGTGACAGGTACATTCCTATGTAAACTTCCCATCCCTACCTGACGGGCTAGTAACAATTGATAGCTATTGACCACTGATGCCTTTTGGAGGAGGGAGAATCCATTTTCTTTAGGGATATGGCCCCTGACAGGCTATCCATCTCCAGTAAATGGCCCTACACATACTGGAGCCCAGTGAACTTCCAAAAGAGAGCACATGATGTTGACAGAGAAAAGTTCTAGGAGGAATGGGGGAAATTGGTAAGGAGGGAATGGTAGATTGACTTGACCAAAACACATTACATACATGTATTAAATTCTCAAAAGCTTTAAAAAAAAATACCTGGATGATTACCTAACATGTGGGTAACATGCTAATATTACATGATAAAGTCCCTGAGCATCTGAGGCATACTTCATTTCAATCAATAGTCTAAAAAGAACTAAGTACAGCTGAAATATTATTTACAATACAGAGTATCAGTTGACAGCAAAACAAAATATATACCTCCATAGAGATGGGCATTAGGGTGGGCTTACTCTGACTGTCAATGAATGGCTCTTATTATTGAAGGCATATGATTTAGTGACTGATGATATTTAGCATGATTGTTCCTAAGCATGTTAGTACATGTTAGGACGTGTTAAAATTGTTCATATTTAATACACAGGAATTTATTTTAAATGAATTATAGATTATGGTATGTCTGTCTGAATTATGATTCAGAAGCCCCTAAAAACTTGAAAAGATGTTCTAGGAAATTCGTATTTAAATAATGCCACTGTTTTCAAGTTTTAAATCAATAAGCAAAATTATTATTTTAGCATTTTCCCTTGCTAGACAATTTGGGAGGCCTGACTGTGGCTTGTGTGTGAGAAATGAGCATGCTTTCCTCGGGTGATTTTTGGACAGGATCCTTAGTCACAAAGCATTAGCAAATACATGAGATCATATAAAATTCCGGTGGTCTTAGTCAATGAGGAAAGTTTTAGAAAAGATCATTATAAGAGTCTATATATCCAATAGATATAGGAGGGAAGATGGGAGTGGATAGGTGGGAGAATACCCTCATAGAGGCAGGGGGAGGGGAGATGGGATAGGGGGCTTCCAAAGGGGAGACCTGAAAAGGGGAAACCATTTGAAATGTAAATAAAATAATCAAAAATAAAAATAAAAAACAAATTGATATAGTTGTAGATTGATTTCTTTTCTGTTATAACATCCCTACATAGGATATCTGGAATCTCAAAAATCAAATGCTTAGTAGAAAATACTATTCTGGCAATAATAAAAAAAAATGGTTTAAGGCCAGGTAAGATGGTATGTGCCTATAAGACAGCACTCGGAATGGAGGCAGAGGCAAGTGGATCATGAGTTCAAGCCCAGCCTTCACAACATAATGAGATAGACACCAACCTTAGCTACATAAGAGCCTGTCTCAATAAACAACAAAAATGCTTTTCTATTTATAAATAGAATTATATTATAATAAAACTATTCTCAAACCCACTAGTTGCTAAGAACTACTTGCCTCCAGAATAATTCCTCCAGAAACATATCTTAACATTTGAAAGGAGCAGAGAGGGCTGAGGTTATGGGAGAGCTGCAGGAAGGAGTGAAGTGATGTGTTTCTGTAGCTGTTTCCTCTGACCTGAGCCTTTCCTGTCAGAAAGGGGTAGAAGCTAAGGAAAACTGAAGAGGCCCAAAAGTTACAAGACTTGCAAGGTACTTTCCTAGGTGTACTGGCTGGTTTTATGTCAACTTGACACAAGCTGGAGTTATCACAGAGAAAGGAGTTTCAGTTGAGAAAATGCCTCCATGAGATCCAGCAGTAAGGCATTTTCTCAGTTAGTGATCAAGGGTGGAAGGCCCCTTGTGGGTGGTACCATCTGTGGGCTGGTAGTCTTGGGCTCTATAAGAAAGCAGGTTGAACAAGCCAGGAGAAGCAAGCCAGTAAGTAGCATTCCTCCATGGCCTCTGCATCAGCTCCTGCTTCCTGACCTGCTTGAGTTCCAGTCCTGACTTTCTTTAGTGATGAACAGCAGTGTGAAAGTGTAAGCTGAATAAACCCTTTCCTCCCCAACTTGCTTCTTGGTCATGATGCTTGTGCAGGATTAGAAACCCTGACTAAGACACTAGGGTTATAAAAGCAGTAATCCGTTGCTGGGAAAGGAGACTCTGCAGAGCTGACTGTAAGTAGAGCAGGTGCTCCAGGGATGGGGTATTTATGAAAGAGAATTATCACCTGTGCTGAAGTAGGCTTTCTTACTGTCTATTCTTCCATAATCAATCTTGTAAGTAACACCAGTAGACTTAATGGGCTCACTAAGGCAGACTTGGGCGCAATTGTTTTTCTAGCCTATCATCGATGCCTGGTCTGTGATGAGTAGATGCTCCTTCAGATCTTCACAGAAAAGGCCACAAAACATGACTAATTTGACTGAGAGTCTTAGTTCCTTACATTTCTTTTCACGTATCATCTCTTATGATCTGAGAACCTCAGTTATTTGTGCCATTGTACTTTGTTGCTGAAATCAATAGTGCTGAGAGGTGACTCACAAATATAGCTAAGTGATGTGATCAAGTTAACCCTAAGGCTCGAAATCTGAAAACGGTTTCTATCATTGTGATGCAGAGTCTCTCATTATAATTTTTGATCACTTATTCCCTGTTGATCTCTGACAGTGAACTATATAGACTCAATGAAGGTAAGTAAGTATCTTGATCTACCTTGCTCAACATTACACCTCCAGAGCCTAAGAGCAACTTATAAAAATAAATAGACCATGGATGCTGAATGCATGACCACATTCTATTCATTGTCTGAAACTTTTGATATAGTCCCTTACAAAGAAGCTCAGAAAATGCTCCTTGGGGAAGTAGGTGTTGAGAGAAAATATTTTCTTGTCATTTCAGGCCACTATTAGTTCATAAACTTTTAATTTTTTTCTTTCCCATACTTAATCTATGGAAGTGTTTCCAAACCTTTTTATGTGCTGTTTTTATTTTTACCAGGTTTAGGTAATCATCTGAAGCAGAATAAAGATAGTTTGGGAGTTTGAACAAAGGAGCCCTTCATGAGGAGAAAAGACTGTTGAGTAAAATAATCAGTGCCAGGGGAGGGCAACCTCCCTATGAGGTCTTGGCCAAGGAGGCTCCACCAGCCATGAAGGCTGGGGAGACTTCTGTTGAAAGCATGCTAGAACTAGGTGGCAATTCCCCTTGTGGAAGACACTGTACATTTAGACTGTAGGGCACGGAGAAACCGGACTAAGACTGAGCAGCAAGCAGGCTGCTTCTATGCTGGTTGGGTTTCCCAGCGCCAGAAGGCACCACGTGGGCTGCTGGAGGACAAGTGGCACTCAGATTGTTTGCATCTGCCCCTGTGTCACGCAACCTCATGAGCAAGACTGTGAGAGGCTACTTTATTCCTTGTTTAAGATTCTTTCCACGCTGAAGTACTTGTGGATCTAGAGGACTCCTTGATCATCATAATGCCTTATATTTGGCTATTAAGGCCCTTCTCTGCATGCTCAGCCACGGGGTTTTCTTTTCTCTGTGTTACAGACCCAGGGCTATTTTCTATCACTTTAATCCCGTTCCCTCCCTCTTCATTGTTCACATTTTTCCCTGGACTCTGATGTTCGGGATCTCAGCAAGGGCTCTTTAGTCCAGCTCTGACTTTCACTATCTTTCCCTTGAATCCTGCCAGCTCTAAGAAACAGAAAGCCAACACCTCCATCACATTTTCCTCTTTTCCATTTTTCTTGTAAAATCAGGGTTTAATTTGGAGGCTGTTACATGCCCCCCCCCACTGTAATTCATTCCTTATGCAGTAAATTTTTGCTAGGAATTCAACTCAGCTTCAGTTGCATGTCTATTTCATCTCTCATAGTAAGGCCATTTAATTAATTTATTTATTTATTATTTCACATATTACATCATAACCACAGTTTGCCCTCACTCCCTCTGCCCCAACTCACCCATCTCTCACACCTCCTCTCTCCCCATCCACTCCTCCTCTCTTTCTCCTCAGAAATGGGCAGGCATCCCAAGGATATCAACCAAGCATTCATATCAAGTTGCAATAATATTAGGCAACACCCCCCATATTAATTAATACATTTGATAGCACAACTTTCTTACAGTCTTTTTCTGTGCATGCCACTTTAGGAAGTTATAACATATTCACTAGCCATCATCCATTTGGGTAACTTCTGCATACCCAGGAAGTGGAGCACATTTATCAAGTAGGCATATTACCCAATTTCCTAACTGTGGAGGAAGAGGTCTACTCTGGGATTCCCCTCAAAGTTTCTCTACTCTCACAAAACTCAGCCTCAGTTACACGTCTTATCTAACCCATAACAGGGAGTATATACCTACCACTACATCAAGAAGGCACACTATCCTACTCCATAGGGGGAAAACAGCCATATGAGACTGGTCCTGGGTATGTTCTACACTCAGACGTATTTATATCTGTTGCATGCCTCATTGCCTATCACGGGATCTAAGCAACCCTCTTCTACACTCACTGTTGGTTTTATCAATTGTCTTTCCTGCCGCCAATTGTGTTATATAACTCTTCCTAGAGAATGATGAACAAATATCAATTCACCACAGATAGGACATTGATAAAAGACCTAAAAAGTGATTCTACTTGAGTATATCTTAGTGAGCCAACAGGATTATTGCGGAGTATTACAGGAATAGATGAGGGGTTACTTATGGGATCACAGTTACTCAATTGCAGCTGTACTACCAAAAAGTACACACTAGCATGAGTGATAGCTCATCACAGCTGCATCCCATGGTACTACTTGCACAACTTTTGGGCAGTTCCATTAGCCATGCTCCTTATTACTTTGGCGAAGGGCTGTATGAAACTTATAACTTTCTGGCCCTCCTAAGTCATGTAAGTTCTCCTGGTTTCTTGAGTATTATGGGCTTATCTCATTCCTCTATATAGTTCTCAATAAGTAGTGGCCTCTGTATTCAACAAGGTAGATATAGACCTAGACCTAGACATATAAATAGACATGAATATATATGTATAGATAGATAGATAGATAGATAGATAGATAGATAGATAGATAGATAGATAGAAAGACAGACAAAGACATAGACAGAGATGATATTATACAGAGGGGTAGGGGTATAGATAGGGATAATGTAGATATAGATATAAATGTCCCTTTATGCAGAGGGCTCTATTAGTAAGTATAGGTTTACAGTAAGCCCTATAAGGAAGAAAGGACCTAAGGATGCTGCTTGACACAGTGGAGGAAGTCAGTGATGGAACTAAGATTGTGGTTTTACCAGAATGAGAACAGGAGAGATAACAGAGTCTCTACAACTTCATTAATCAAAGCAGTAATACTAGCAGTAAAGTGATCATATTCAGTTGATAGTTTCATTTGTTCTCAAAGCATTGTATGTAGAATTGTGATTTTAACCAATTTTTCTATGTTCCTTTCGATTATTGTGATAAAGCACTCTGACCAAAGGAAACTTGAGGGAGGAAAGGGCTTATTTGGATTATTCTTCCTGGCCATAGTTCACCACTTTCTTTTATACCAGTAACATACTGCCTAGGAATGGAAACCCCTACAGTGGAATAGGCCCTTCTACACCAATTAATAGTCAAGGCAATCCCCTAAAGACATGCCTACAGGCCAATCTGACACAGGCATTTCCTAAATCAAAGCTGTCCTCTCAAATGACTACAGGCTGTATCACGTTGACAATCTAAACTAATTAAGACATTAAGCACTGCAAACACTAGGTTCTACTGAGAGTACACACAGAGCCATGAAACGCTCCTTTTCACCATTTGTCCTCTGGTAGTGACTTAGTCATTTGCATGGATCACTTTGCCCTTATACATTATTTGAAATTATAGTTATATTAAAGGAATATATGACAAGAGCAAAAGGATGAGTAGGCAGACGATTGACATAGATTTTGCAATAGATTATGGGAATGAAAACAGTGATCCTTAATAGTGGCCAAAATCTGAAAAAGAAAGAAAGAGAGAAAGAAAAAAGAAAGAAAGAGAGAAAGAAAAAAGAAAGAAAGAAAGAAAGAAAGAAAGAAAGAAAGAAAGAAAGAAAGAAAGAAAGAAAGAAAGAGGGAAGGAGGGAGGGAGGGAGGGAGGAAGGAAGGAAGGAAGGAAGGAAGGAAGGAAGGAAGGAAGGAAAGAAAGAAAGGAAGGAAGGAAGGAAGGAAGGAAGGAAGGAAGGAAGGAAGGAAGGAAGGAAGGAAGAAAGAAAGAAAGAAAGAAAGAAAGAAAGAAAGAAAGAAAGAAAGAAAGAAACAGAGAAAGAAAGAGGACCATAGTAAAAGGGAAGAGTGAGTAAGATGACATTTATGGAGTGAAGAGTCTTGATGTAGCCAAAGGCTGATAGACACAAAACACAGGGTATTGTCTGCCCTACAGTTTTGTGCTCATATCTAAAGTGGTTTGAAGGCAAGATATCTCATCTTTCCTAGGTCCTAAAAATCAGCCCAGGCAAAGAAAGAGTTCAGAGAAGGTCTTTGTTTGACACAGCTCTTACCTTGGCAAACACTATGCTGGGGGACATGAAACATCACAAGCAAATTCATAGAAAAGACATGGAACAAAGTCCACCTGTTACATTTTTGTGTGTGATGAATATGTGTGATGTCCCATTTGTGGGACTCCAGTTCTCTCAAAGGCGCGCAATCAAGGAGAGACAGTAAACATTATATTATGTTAATGCCCCAACTGGCAAGCTCCAAAGACACTCAGGTCCCCCACAGAGTGTGTACCCATGAGCAGAACTCAACGTCCTAGACAAAAAACTCAAATAGCCAAGTTATCAGATTACTCTAATTGCCAATGACTTACTGTTCTGTTTATTCAATTTGTTTGTTTCCCTGGATCAGCTTTTAAAAAATTTCTCCTTTGATAATATTCAGACAGATGTGGTAATGCGAAAATGAAGAAAAAATAAGAATGGTTAATTAAATGCCATTTTATTTTTAAAATTCTATGAATTTCCAACCAAATATTTTACAGTAAATTTAAATAATAATAATGTCTTTTTTCTGTGCTCCAAAAATATCATAACCCCCAGGGTATAAAATAGCAAACCAAACGTGATAGATGTTTCATAAGGAAAGAAGCAGCACAATGAGCAAGGCTGGAACCACAGACGTGTTATGCTATGAGTTTGAAAGCAAGTTATGATAGTAGGAACTCAGCTTATACACAGTACACGGATTAAAATAGTACTATATAGGCCAGGGGAACACTTTAGGAAAGGTGCTGAAGCCGACCTGAACTTACAGAAAACTATGGAGAAAATACAGGGCCAGCTTATATTACAGAACTCGGTATGTTATGGACCACCATTCCTGGCATATGTAGGCAGATCACAGCAGTGCAGAGACTAAAGCAAGATCCTGCTGTTTGTTTAGTTACTCATTGATGTCTTCTTAATCCACACAATGGAGATCTCCTCAGAGTGACCTCCAGGAACTCTGACAGCAGGCCAAAGGAAGAGTAGAACTAACTGAAGATGCAGCAAAAGGGGTGTCTTCAACACTAACTTGTGTTTTTCTGGTCTGCAGTTTAACCAGAAGATAAAACAAAAAGACATAGCTAGTTTTCCTTCCTAAAATGATAGTAACGGCAATATTCTAACTCTCTGACCATGTGGTCATCTCTCCTACTAACCAGCCCCTCTTACGAGTACTCCGTGAGGATAATTAATACACACTCAGACATGTTTTAAGGGTGACAATAGAATTCATCAAGAATTTGAGGTCCACAAAAGCATTTGAAGGATTAGGATCAGAAACAGCTGCCAAGTCGACAGTGGTGTGAACTTTAGGAAAACAGAGTTGGGGAATACCAAGCATCTATGAAGTATGTTAGGAAGATTCTTTTTTTTCTTTTTCCAGAGGAGAACCTTTGTCATAAATCTCAACAAAGGTTTTAGTAGCCAAAAATCTTATACAGCCTTTACCTTAAGATTCTGCCTTTCTGATAGTGGATGAAGCTGATCTTTTCCTTCATCAGAGAGTTGGGCCCGCCTTTTAAATTACATTTTCTAGTCCAACTGAACACTAGGAACAGAGAATAACTTCATACGTAGCTGGTTCTTAGCCCTGTGTAGAGCACCTGCAGTAACCTGAGATGTGGCCCGCAGAGCACTTCATTGATGCTCTCAACTTTTCAATCAAGCTGCATGCACCTGCTGCAACAGGACCGCACTGCTCCCCAACTCCCCAGCTATTTGCAGGGGGGATTCCCCACTGACTGATCCTAACCTTGGTCATTAGACTCTTACCAAATGGCACAGAATCAGGGACTTGAGATTTTCTTACAAGGTTGGGCTTTTTTTGTGTGTGTTTTGTTTTATTTTGTTTTGTTTTGTTTTGCTTTGCTTTGCTTTGCAATCTGCCCTGAATAGCCAGTGTCCCAACATTATGGTCAATTTATGAAGCAAACTTGACCCAAATACACAGTTTGGAACTAAACCCATCTGATAATAGCCAGGGTTGGTTAAACTCTACTTAAACCAAAGATTCATGGAATGTAAATAATTATTTTCTTTAGAATCCAGTGATTCAGTAATTTTAAACAGTATTATGACAGTGCTGGACTGAAACACTTTATCTCTTTCTGAAGAGAAAAATAAATTCCAGGCAGTTTAAAGATGTAAATAAGAGTTAACTATCTAAGTAGTGTTAAAAGGAAATATTCTAAAAATGTCTTAATGAGTGAACCAAAAATAAAAATAAAATGCATTGGTTAATTGTAATATATATACTTAATAACTAAAGCATAAAACTATTGATTAAATATACTGTGCTTGGTATTCTGTAAAACAAATATACTAAGTACTGAGATAACCATGAAGCACAGGCTGGGAGATGATACTTGGATTACTTATGGCTCTGCCTAGTACAACAGCTTTGTTTGTAACATTTAGGATCAATATAGCCATCAAAGTGAGGCAAACAATAGAAAAACCGGCCTCCTGACAAGACAGAAAAGGAAATCCTCAAGCCCAACTGTCAGACGTAAAGATGTCAAATCTCTCTCATTGACAAGGAAAAGTAAAAGAAAATGATAGAGAGATGCTAGTTTGTGCTTAGAAGATAAACCAAACTAACACCATCAGGCAGTCCCAGATCTTGGTGGGGATGTGAAATAATGGATTTTGCATAATTTTGGTGAGAGCATAAATTGGTACAAGCCCATTAAAGAATGTGATCTTGTGTGAACCAAGTCGAAGTTCGTTCAACACCTCTAGTTAAGCGGCACTGTCCATGAAGAAATGCAAATGGTGTCATTATCTGATATTAGACTTATGTTTAGCCTCCTTCTTTTCTCTTTCTGAAGCAGTGCTTAGCTGCTTGCTCCAGGAAACATTTGCTCCAGAGATGAGAGTGTGGTGTTACAAAGATAATTATTTATCATGAATTACAGCTTGAGCAAGCTTGTTTTCCAGAGTCTAGTTGGAGTATGCCCACCAATCCAATTCCCTTATGTCATAAATACTGCCCAATTCATACAAAAGTTCTCTGTCATAGCATTATCTTCATCAAAACAGGTCATAAAAACACGTGGATTCACCTTTCTAAATTTCCCCTTTGAGGCATTGTTAAGAATCTGCCATAATGTTCATTCTCACTGTGGTTGGCATAATAAACTTTGATTTTCTTTAACAAGTGCTTTTTGTTTATTCTATTTGGAGGGTAGACTTTTAGGATATTTTGGGGGGCTATTTTGGAGGAGATATTAGTAATAAAGTTAAAGATGTGTACACAATATGCCCCCCCAAAAGCAACACATATGTAAGCATATGGTTCAAACTGTGAGCTTGGTGAAATGGAAAGTCACTTTAATGAATTACAAACCCCACTATTGTAGAATGGAATAGAGTGGATGGAAATGAGTGTGAATGAAATGGAATGGAGTAGAATGAAGTGACTAAATACATTTTAGGTAGCAAAATTGCTATGAACTATTTTATAAAATTTGTAATTCAATATATGTGTGAATGTCACACATGAGTATTAAAAAATTAACTTAAACTAAGTATGAATGTAAGAAATAAAAATTGTATAGTTTTATTTCAGAAATATTTGTAATAATAAGAAATTAAAAGCAGTCTCAATGTTCAAAGATAAAACAGTAGATGGTATATGTTTATGCGGTGACTACTATGCACTAGTTAAAATGAGTGAACTATATAGTTATACATATCAGCACAAAAAGTCTTTAAGACACACAGTGAAATAAAGAGAAAATTACAAAACAAGAAATTAAACAGCACAATCAATAGATGGGTTGATGAAATGGGAAGACAGTTCTCAAAAGATAAACTACAAGTGGCCAATTAGTATTAGAAGATAAGTTCATCAAGGCTGTACTTGCCCTAGCCCTGTGCCACCCAGGACTACTTGTCTGTCTACATGTCTCCCATTTTGTCCCGTATGGCTGAAAGGCATCTCTAGAATTGCTGTCAAAGATGCATTTAGTTCTCATGCCTTCTTTGTAGAGCTAAAGAAGGCAGAAACCATCTCTCTGGGTGGGCTGTGGGAATGAGGAGGCTGCAGGGTGACACTTCATTTGAAAGCTCTTTTGCGGCCTTTGCATCTGGAAAGTCTTCACCAATCTGAGATTCAGATCTCAACTGGTTTTATTACAAGATGGAAACAGTCACCATCAGAATCATTCATAAACCGCAGATGAGATTCAGCTCCACAGCCAGCTCTCTGAGTGAGATGTACAGACCGTCTTTGACTGGTTGTTTGTATTGGCATCGGGGACAGCTCTGTGCTGCCAAGGAGGAGCCTCTAGCTGGACCATTGTCTCATAGAACTGACCAGTTGTTTGATGAAACTGGCTGTAGGAGCCTCTTGTTTTGATGTGGTATAAACAGAACTTCACTCTCTTCCCAGTTCTGTGCCTTCTCTCTTGGAAGGACTTGGCCAAAAGCCATGTTTGACATAAAATAAAAATAAAAATAAAAATCTGGAGATGTGACTCAACTCTTCAATATTCAGTGCACCACCACATCCTTTGTCTTTCTCCTAAATGATTGAGGAATTTCTTTAAAATATCATGAGAGAAATAATGGCTGGCTTTTGGCAATGATTTTTTTAAGAACATATGTAGTGGTATAAAGTAAAGCCCAATTCAATTGAAATATAAAATATTTGACAACAAAATTAACAAAGCTAATGGTAAAAAAATTTAAAATTGGTTATGGATTGGTTATCATGCCACATTATTGTGAGCATAAATCCATACTCATCTTTACAACTATCCTATGAAATAGGTGATGACTACTACCATTTTATAGCAGAAGGAACTGAGACATAAGGATTTTAAGTAGCCTTTCCAGCATCCTAAAAGTTGAGAAGGAGCTCAGTAGATCTTGGTGAACTGTGTAGTTAACTCTCATGTTTCACACATGAGAAAGCTGCAAAGCTAGCAAGGTGCAATCACCAGGGTCCAGGGAGATGATATTACTCTCTTCAGGAATATCAGCAGACATTTACTTAGCCCTCTAGCTCACTGAAGTCATCCCTGGCTTTGAACTCTTGCCTCTCAATGTGAGTATTTAGTACAAGATAGGTCAAGCAATTTACTTGCTCAAAATCAGGCATTTGACACACGAGGGTCAGTCTCTAGATCACTGGCCTGATTTTCTTGAATGTGAATCTGTTTTTTTTTTTTTTTTTTTCATCAGTTTTTTTACCCTTTGAATAATTTTAATTTGCTTTATTTTTCATATTTTTATATTCATTTAGAAACAAGTTACCCTAATAATCATACTGTATATGTTCGTTTTAGAAAAATTCCATTTGGAACTAAGTTTTATTGATTCCTAACTGTAAAGAATTTACCAAATGAACCTATAAAGTGATTAGGGATTGGGAATTTCTCATTCATTTTTTTTGTGTGGAATTTGATTTCATTAGATACTCTTCCATAGGTCATGTAGGGGTGACATACAAACTGGGTGATGCAAGCCCTTGGACTTGTCCTATGGGTGTAGGACAGCATTTCCAATGACGATTATTCCTTCCTCACTGTTGAATACAGCTTGGCTTGAAAAGACAGCTGGAAGCAATCCAGCTGTTGTCCCTTCAGGAACTTATATGGTGGTAATTAATATTAAACAGCAGGAAACAGATACTGTAACACCTCATGAGCTATCTTCTTTGTTTCATCTCTGGAATTTATTTGAAAATTGCCAAAGAAAGTAATTGCTTTTCTCTAACCAGTCAGTATCTGGGAACAACAGTGACATCTTTGACAGAAGAATTTCTTGGAAAGACCTCTCTTTATAAAATGTGTTTTGGAACACTGACTAACCAAAGTATACAGAAAATAGAACTGGGACATTTAAGTAAGAGGAATGTTTAGTCAGGCTAATCAAATAGCAAAATAATACAGTCCTCCATTACCTGATTTTTCTCCATCCAGTGTAAATATAAGCATAGGATCTGAAGCACCATCATATCTACTACCATAACACAAGTGTCTCACTTACAGAGTAAATACTTATTGAAGGTCACTTTTGGGGTCTTTGAGAAAGTTCTGAGTTTCCTAAGAATGAGAGAGGTTAGTATGATATATTCAAAGTTTTTCTTTCAAGAATTTATTTCTCTTTCGGTGTGGCTTAAAGGCTATGGCTATACTATATTCATGGAATTCAGTTTCTATAGTGGATTTTCTCAGTTATCAATGGGCAACAAAGGCTTTGATCCTAATTGAATTTTATTAGTAATGTTATTGAGATATCTTGTTGTGGTGGTTTAAATATGTGTGGCTTAGGGAGTGGCACTATTAGGAATTGTGGCCTTGTTGGAGGAAATGTGTCACTCTGGGGGTGGGCAATGAGATCCTTCTCCTAACCACATGGAATCCAGTCTTCTTCTAGTGGCCTTCAGATGAAGATGTAGATAGAACTCTCAGCTCCTCCTGTACCATGTCTTCCTGGACACTGCCATACTCCTGCCTTGATGATAATGGACTGAACCTCTGAACCTGTAAGCCAGACCCAATTAAATGTTGTTCTTATAAGAGTTGCCTTGGTCATGGTGTCTGTTCACAGCAGAAAATTCTAACTAAAACACTTGGAGAATATGAATGTTTGCTAAAAATATCAATTTTAAGAGGATGGATTGAATATCCTAGAAATAAAGTGGTACCAGTAGGAAATTCTACTTGGAGACTAGAGTTTTTCATGATTTCTACAAACTTTCATGTCTTGTAGCACAATGTGGCCACAAATATCTCACTAAGAGAGCACATAGATTTTCAAAGAGAACATTTTCTAACAGTGAGAACTTCAGAAGACAAGAATCAAAAAGCAACCAAAGGAAAGCATTCTACAGTGAATAAGACCCCAATTCCTAGCTTCTTCCATTTTAGGATATTGGCTCAGAGGAAAGACTATCAACTGTGGGTCCATGACATCACCTTGAAAACACTTAAAAGAGCATTGCCAATGACTTTGCAAATCATCTTCCCTGAGTCATTTGATTGGGACTTGAATATACCTCATGCTATCAGACGGTTCTACACAGATGTTTCCACTGTGGAAATTCAAACCCAAACAAGAAAGATCCATTGAAACAATAGGATGATAAGAAATTTAGCAGCCCTTGCTAAACTCGGATAATTTACTCCTTGTCGTGGATATGTTATATTAGAAACATAGGTTTATGTCTTTCTACAATGTCAGAATTTATTGAACCAGAATAAGTTGATAAGCTATATTGATTTGGTTGTTTGCGACTTTCCAAGTAGTCTTGATTTCCCATGATAGCGGTCTTTTGGCAAACATAGGTTCAATTATTCCAATCTTAATTTCAATATTAAATAATTGTCAGATGCTCCATTATATATCACATAGTAAATGCACTTGTCTCTGCATAGATGGTAAGTGTGTATGTAATTTTTAGAATGACTACGAAAGGAATAAAGAAGCTGAAGCAGAATTCAAGTTCAAATTAATGTTACTGGTAATAGTAGAAAGACTTTTAGAGATTCAAAGAGACTCTGTGTTGGGGAGGATCAAGGTATTAGTAGGTGGAAGGAAAGTACATTTGATAGAAAGGACCAAGGAATTTGAATCATTTCTATGATCAAGGACTCTATACCAAGATTAAGGGCAATGAACATTTTTGGCTGAAGAAATCTCTAAGCAAAGTATGAATAGGTACATAGTTTCTTTTAATCATATACATTAGATGTGAAAAGAGAGAAAGGATTTAAGGATGTAGTTTAAAATCAGAGATATTTGGAAAATCACTCAGCCTGCCTCTATAATGATTTAAAACATATGTTTAGCAGAGAAAATTGAGAACATGGCCAAGCCATTGTTTGATTAATGTTGAGTAGAAAGGCCACGTTCTCTTTATCAAGACAAAAGAAATGAGACCCAAAAGCATGTCAGAAGTCTTTCAGGTTGTTCCTCCTATAATAGACCAGAGTACCCAGCATCACCAGTAAATACAAACTTCAGATGAAGGACAAGAGAGCCTGTGGGATCCCAGAGCCTCCTGAAGTTTTTGCTTCCTAAATTCCACTGTAATGACTTTCAGCTCCTCCAGCTGGGGCCAAGTGCAACTCAGGTTGCCATTCCGCAAGGCAATGAAACTGAGATGGATCCACATAATACTAATTTCTCAAACACACAGGTTGTGGAGGCATGGCTGACTTTACTGAGATCCCTAAGGATGTACTTGAGACACCCTGTCCTTTCTAGAACTTAGTGAAGAGCCATGGTAGAGAGCTACTCCTGAGATCCCAGAAGTAGAGATCCACCAGGATTGCAAGCCAGCTTGAGGAAGAAGGTACAGGCCTGAGACTCCAGCACATGAAGAGTACTTCGTGGATTGAGTGTCGCAAAACGGGAAACAAGATTGCCTGAGGTTTGGGAGGCCCAACCCTTTCTAGAGTTCCTAGAAGGTACAACAGGGATAGTCCCAAACCAGGAGTTTTCATGTCGCTTGTTCTGAAGGGTTTTTTTTTTTTTTTTTTTTTTGAACATCTATAAAAGTGTTCATTGAATCTTTGAATAATGAGATTATTCATTAACAATAGGAAACATCATTTCATGTTTGGTGAGCAAGTGCTCCTACTAAACCAAATCCTGGGACTAAGGAATTCTGGAGAAAGAGCTCAGTACAGTAAGTTGTCACATGAATTATACATACTGTGATAGAAAACAAGCAACAGATTAGCCAAGCCTCAGCTGAAAACAGACTGAACACAAAACAGGTTCATTATATGGTAGAATAACTCCAATGTATCTAGAGGAAAAAGAATCCTGGCTTCAGTGTGTTCTGCATGGTTCTTTCTGAGCTGTTTATTTCATCTCTTCTCTTTGTGTCATTGTGTTGCTTAAACTTGGGATGACTTTAGGGGAGCTGAGGTGGCTGTATTGGTCTCAGTTTTTCTTCACGTACAAAGGAAACACTCTCCATGCAGTAGGTCACTAAAACCTATTTCTCTAATTTGACTGATTTTCTCTTTTTTAGAAAATGTTTTGAGATTATAATATAATGACACAATTTCCCTTTTCTTCCCCTCCCCCCAAATCCTTCTATAATGTCTCCTTGCTCTCTTTCAAACTCATGACTTCTTTGATTGTTGTTGCATCTGTGTGCCCAGCCACGAGGGCACCTATCAGACAGAATTCACGATGATGGAATCCTGGTATCACACTACAAGCTTCTGGAGCTGTGACAAACAGGTGTCTGTCACTTAACGAACCTGACTGTGGTCCTTTGTTACAGAAACCCAAACTGACTAAGACACTCCTTGTATCACAATTGCACTTTTTAGAATAGGATAGGAAACTTGACTTAAGAAATGCTCCATTCAGCACAATTCAAATCAGCATTTGGAGAAATAGTTAGTAACCACATCTAATGTGCCACTGTATTAGTCTTCAGTGTTATTTCAGTGACTGTGACAGATGTCCTCTGCTTATCTTTCTGAAGATCACAAATAGTAAAGACAAGCATTCAATGCAGAAGTATAGCAGTGGTGTATGTTATAGAAGAGCTTTTAAAGTTACTGGAGAAATTTAATTAATTTAATTAATTCTAGAGATCCATGAAAACCTGGAACATGAGTAGAAATTAGTCAGCAGTACAGAGGACTAGGTAATTGGTGTAGGTCTTGGGTTGAGGTGCCCCAGAGTTTAGGGACGGAAGGTGCTTCTCAAAAGCATTTCAGAATCTTCCATCTATGCAACAGCTGTAGCCACAAGTAGTGGCTCACGGGGGAGCAGAGCCTCTTCTGTCTTCTGTGTATGGCTATGTGACATTCACACTGTTTCTTCCTCTTGTTTGCAGCACTGCCTTTTAAAATCTTCCCTGTTTTTATGTCTATGTCACCTCCATAATAAATACCTTAAGGCTTTCACTTTGGGGAAAAGTGTTCCAGGAGGGTACTTTCTCTCCTTCCTAGTAGACTATGATTTTTGTTCCTTTTCTATTTTTTCTTTTTTTAAGATTTATTTTATTTATATGAGTACACTGTAGCTGTCTTGAGACACACCAGAAGAGGGCATTAGATCATGTTACAGATGGTTGTGAGCCACCATGTGGTTGCTGGGAATTGAACTCAGGACCTCTGGAAGAGCAGTCAGTGCTCTTAAACGCTGAGCCATCTCTCCAGCCCCAGCCAACCATGTTTTTTCATTTTTTATTTTTAAATAATAAAATTTAATTGTTAGAGAATTTTAGAGAAATGTTCCATATAACAGTTCAAATCAATACAGTACTTCTAATGAACAGTTTACTAACAAGTACCGAAGTATAAATTGTGCATAAAATTTCATCTAGTAAACTTATTTCTAGGAATTTATGTTGACAAAAAATATGTATGTACTGTGGGATATCTATCACAGTATCATATATAATGGTGAATTATGAGAAACATGTCAAAATTAAATTCAGAATTGATAAATTATGAAATTACTTGCAGACATTTCTATAATAATTAAAATGCTATTTTTTTGGCTAAAACTTTTGAAGCCAATATTATCATCATATACTTTCACATATAAATATGATTAAAATAAATTAAATCACTTTGTAACAACATTATGCAATTGGAAATGAATTCTGACAGATCAACTCTTACAGTTTTGTAGACCATTTCTTTTTTCTCCTTTGAAATGACAAAGGAAAGTTGACTTCAGTCAAAATAGCACACAAATTAATCTCATAAATCACATGTTTAGTGTTACTTGTTTTCAGTAGGCTTTGAAGGCCTTACTACTGTCACACTCAACTAGAAATAAGTTGACAACTCCTGACTAAATTCAGAGAAAATAAATACTAGTCTTCTAAAATATACAGGACTCACCTCCCTAATGTGACCATAAAGTTCAAATACCTCCAATATTTTCCCTTGAAGATATGTTGGCTTCACTCTGAGCAAAGAGCAACATTCCTTTGTGCTTCCCAAGGCCATTAGACCCATCAGATACCTATAACACTTGCTGAAGCTACCCCTTAAATATTTCTATTTGACCAATATGAAGTGTCCTTCCTTATCTTTTTTGATAACTTTTGATTGAAAGTTGATTTTATTCGATATTAGAATGGCTACTCCAGCTTGGTTCTTGGGATCATTTGCTTGGAAAATTGTTTTCCAACCTTTTACTCTGAGGTAGTGTCTATCTTTGTCACTGAGGTGTGTTTCCTGTATGCAGCAAAATGCTGGGTCCTGTTTACATATCCAGTCTGTTAGTCTATGGCTTTTTATTGGGGAATTGAGTCCATTGATGTTAAGAGATATTAAGGAAAAGTGATTGCTACTTGCTGTTATTTTTGTTGTTAGAAGTGGTATTATGTTTATGTGGCTATCTTCTTTTCGGATTGTTGAAAGATTACTTTCTTACTTTTTCTAGGGTGTAGTTTCCCTCCTTATGTTGGTGTTTTCCATCTATTTTCCTTTGTAGGGCTGGATTTGTGGAAAGATATTGTGTAAATTTGGTTTTGTCATGGAATATCTTGTTTTCTCCATCTGTGGTAATTGAGAGTTTTGCTGGGTATAGTAGCCTGGGTTGGCATTTGTGTTCTCTTAGGGTCTGTATGACATCTGCCCAGGGTCTTCTAGCTTTCATAGTCTATGATGAAAAGTCTGGTGTAATCTGATAGGTCTGCCTTTGTATGTTACTTGACCTTTTTCCCTCACTGCTTTTAATATTCTTTCTTTGTTTAGTGCATTTGATGTTTTGATTATTATGTGATGGAAGAAGTTTCTTTTCTGGTCCAGTCTATTTGGAGCACTGTAGGATTCTTGTATGTTCATGGGCATCTCTTTCTTTAGGTTAGGAAAGTTTTCTTCTATAATTTTGTTGAAGATATTTACTAACCCTATTATCCTTAGGTTTGATCTTCTCATTGTCTCCTGGATTCCCTGGATGTTTTGTGTTAGGAGCTTTTTGCATTTTGCATTTTCTTTGACTGTTGTGTCAATGTTTTCTATGGTATCTTCTGCACCTGAAATTCTCTCTTCTATCTCTTGTATTCTGTTGGTGATGCTTGCATCTATGACTCCTGATCTCTTTCCGAGGTTTTCTAACTCCCAGGTTGTCTCCCTTTGTGATTTCTTTATTGTTTCTGTTTCCATTTTTAGATCCTGGATGGTTTTGTTCAATCCTTCACCTGTTTGGTTGTGTTTTACTGTAATTCTTTAAGAGATTTTTGTGTTTCCTCTTTAAGGGCTTCTAGCTGTTTACCTGTGTTCTCCTGTATTTCTTTGAGGGAGTTATTTATGTCCTTTTAAATGTCCTCTATCATCATCATGAGAAGTGATTTTAGATCTGAATCTTGCTTTTCCTGTGTGATGGTGTATCCAGGACTTGCTATGGTGGGAGAATTGGGTTCTGATGATGCCCAGTAACCTTGGTTTCTGCTGCTTGTGTTCTTGCGCTTGCCTCCTGCATCTGGTTATCTCTAGTGCTACCTACCCTCCCTTTATCTGACTGGAGCCTGTCCTTCCTGTGATCCTGGCTGTGTCAGAACTCCTCAGAGACCAGCTGTCTCTGGGATTCTGGGATTCTGAGATCCTGGGTGTGACAGAGCTCCTGAGAGTCAAGCTGCCTCTGCGACCCTGAGATCCTGGTGTGACCAAGCTCCTGGGACCCTGTGATCTGTGATCCTCAGCGTGTTAGATAGAGCTCCTGGGAGTGGAGCTTCCTCTGGGTGTTGTGGGACTGGCTGAGGAGTTCACACCCAAGGTCTGCTCTGTTCTGAAGTGTTTTGACCGGTTTGAAATTTGTCATTCTTTTCATCTTGTCTTGAAGAGGAGAACACAGAAGTCACATTCAGCAGTCACATATTTTCAGTACTTTGAGGACTTCTAAGTCTCTTTAGTAATTGCCTCCTACTTCAAAAAGAACCTTCTCTGGTCAAAGATGACAGCAACCACTAATCTGTGGGCATCAACATAAATATTCCAAAGGCATTTTGGCAGGCATATCGCATCCATTTAGCAAAACAGTGCCAGTGACTTCCCCACTAAGGCCTATCACCTTCCTAACCATGGGCTTTGACACAGTTTAGAGTGGCAGGAATTCTCTCCTGTGCTGTGGAGCTCAAATCCAATCAGAAAATGGTCATTGACTCCTGTCTCCGACACTTATGCTCCTTTCACATCAGTGAGCACATCTTGCCTGATCGATCAGAAGTGCCATCCAAAGCTATATAGCAAATCCCAGGTCAGAAAAAAACAACACATCAGCCCCCTGTCTCAAAAAAAAAAAATCAATTCAATGAATGTCTAAAAAATATCTGTGTGTATGGCATGGATTTTCCCTTTGGTCTCCCCTCTATTCATTTGGATCAACTCAAACAACACTTATAAATAATCTGAGCCTGGATGTTTGTACTGAGAAATCCTAAAAATAATAGCAACAACAATAATAATTTCCAAATCCTGTTAACCCAGCATTGTGAGTTATTGAGACCATTTTCATTCTGCTTTGATCTGATCTTGCACATTGACTTGAATTTATTTTTACCCTTCACCCAGAGTTTACAAGTATAAAACTTGAAAACTTGAAACATGAAAACCTTTATCTACACACAAAACACTTCTCCCTCAAGTTGTCTATTTGAAGTAGCATCACCACAAGGATAGTGATCCTCTTTCCCATCTGGGGCTCCTGTGAGAAAACCATGGCCATGGTTTCCTCATCATTCAGGAATAACTGCAGAATCCAGTGGAACCTCTACAAGCCTCATCAATACATTAGCGTGATGGAACAGTAGAGAAAGGGAAAAGCTTTCTCATTCCCTCTATTTCTCAAAATGAAAAGCAAACATGCCAGAGTGCCAGACTCAGCTTTGACACCAGCTCTACCTGGGAGAAAGAGGCCCCACATCTTTCCCATGACTTTCCAGAGAGTCAAGCAGACAGGGCAGGATATGTAAAGTTCATTCTCTTGATTGTTTGGCACCAAGGGCTCATGGGATCTTTTGCTCATTGGGATCTGAGGAGAGATCAGTTTCTCTCCATCTTCTCAGTTTCATGGTCTCAGGAAAACCTTAATCAACCCACTGGTGAGGGTTAGGCCCAGGCTGTCTGGCTTTGTGCTGACACTCACATCTTGCCTGGTGTTCCCTGTGGATTGACTCTGGGAGCATGATGCCTTCCAACCTAAGTGGCATGAGTTATGTGTGGAACCTCCCCTCAGAACTTCACTCCTGCTGTGTAAGGTTTTGATTACTAGACGAAAGGCTCTGGGACAGGAAGAAAAGTGGAGGGATGTGGGGGAAGGCTCTGAATGCCTCCTTTGTCCCAAGGCCCAGAAGCTGCTCAGAATTCCTCTGCTATTTATGAAAGCTCACCACACTTCACTTGCTACTTTTGTCCTTCTTGAATAGAAGTAAATGAATCTTTGCTTAAGAAGTGGTCAGAGATTCTCAACTGAACCTCTCTGATGAGAGTCTTTTACAGATATGAGAAATACTGAAAGCTGCTGTCTGTCCTTCATATGCTTGTCTGTTGGTTTGGGAGGAATTGGCAGCATTGAAGACTTGGGTTGTGTGAACAGTGATAACTATTGAAAGAATTAAAATCAAACAAACAAAAAGTCAAAAAATAAAACAACAACAACAACACAAAACAAAACAAAAACACCAAGAGAAACGAGTGCTCCCTTCACAGCTAGAAATTTTTCTTGGCTCCCATGCAATGTTCTGAACCCTAACAGAACTTTCCTATGGACTTCTCACCCCTTTAATTTCCTGCTGACATTGATCCTGATAAGGATGATCTGAGGGAGCTAAAAATGAAATCACTTTTTATTACATGAAAACAGCAATGTCAAGCCAGGACCTCTATTGCCCAGCAGTTCCTCCACCTCCTATCCACCCCTCCCTGACTAACCTCAGTGACAGATATAAGATTAGTGCATTAGGCTTGGATTTGTAACAGAATAAACAGCTCCAGTGTTGCTGGAATTTGGCAAGAGAACCAACCAAACATTTTAGGATTAGGAGACAAGAAAGAGATCAGAGGTTTGGAAAGTGTTTCTTACATTTACATAGGCATCATTCCTTAGGTCTGTTTGAAGTTTAGGATACCAGAGGTGGGCAACCTCTCACATGGAGAGGACCTTGGACTTGAAGGAGAGACCAGTTGGCTTGGATTTCCTAGCCCTCCAGTATGTTAACTCTGCACTGTCAAGGGGTGCTGGGAAAACACAAGCAAAGCTGAACCTGGAGCTGTACCTATAGCTGTACCTATAGCTGTACCTGTAGCTGTACCTCTAGCTGTACCTGTAACTGTACCTATAGATGTACCTGTAGTTGAACCTATAGCTGTACCTGTAGCTGTACCTGTAGCTGTAACTGTAGCTGTACTTGAAGCTGTACCTGTAGCTGTACCTGTAGCTATACCTATAGTTGAACTTATAGCTGTACCTCTAGCTGTACCTGTAGCTGAACCTGTAACTGTACCTATAGCTGTACCTGTAGTTGAACCTATAGCTGTACCTGTAGCTGTACCTATAGCTGTACCCAGAGCTGTACCTATAGATGTACCTGTAGCTGTACCTGTAGCTGTACCTGTAACTGTCACAGGAGCTAGAGTATCAGGAGATGGGCAAAGGCTCTTTTAGTGAAGTGCTTGTCACTCAAATGTGAGAACCTGAACTTGGATCCCTAGCACCCACATAAAAAGCTAAAGGTGTTAGTGTATACCTGCAATCCTTGAACTGGGGAGGTGGAGACAGGGGGTGTCCTTGGGGCTTATTAACTAGTCTAGGTGAATCTGTGGTTTCCATGTTCTTACAGTGAAAACTTTGACAGATTTCTTCCTATGCTAGAGAAAGACCCAGTACCAACTTCTGGCTTCCACAGGAACATCCATGCATGCACCTCTTCTCTCTCTCTCTCTCTCTCTCTCTCTCTCTCTCTCTCTCTCTCTCTCTCACACACACACACACACACACACACACACACACACACACACACCGCACTTCTGAAGAGAGAAGCTTGGGAAACTTCTTATATTCCTCATCTCTGAACATTATTGGATAATCGAGTTAAAGAAGACAGTGACTGGCAAGGCTTGTCCTTTAGAACACAGGCAACACTCAAAATTGGTAATGTAAGTCTTGAGTTCCCTTGTGTGGTGCTGCTTATAACAATCCTAATACACAGCTGGAAATGCCACACATCATTTTCAGTTTTGGTATTCTGAGAAATCACAACTTTCCTGTAAGTTCCAGTGCCATAGTAGTTCTCTCAAGAGATACAGCCGCTTCTACAAACTAAAATCAAAAGCAAATTGGACTTGTGAGTAGCACACCTGGTTTTTACCCTAATACAAAAGAACTTTAGACAAAGGCATCACAAGTCCAGTCTAGCCTGGGATGTGTGTTTTCATGACTAAAAATAATAGTGATATTATTTAATGACATTTCTTAAACCCCCTCACTGAAGAGTCAGGTCTTGCAAATCATCATGAACCACAGAAAGCTTAAGCTTAATACAATGAGCAGTGATTATGGTTATCTATTCTCCTCATTTAGCCTGAAATATACTTTGTAGTTTAAGGAAATGAGCAGCTTTGGCAATAGTCAAACTCTGGATAAGGAAGACAATGGCATGAGCAATCCAGCACTGAGCCAGGATAAAGGGTGGGGTTGGCCATTACTGTGTGCCCTGCAGCTAAGGATGAAGGGGCAGAAAACAGTAACAGCCCACAGCTGTTAATAGGACTGTCTACACAACAAGCCTTTCTGACCCATTAACAGTGTAAGTACAAGCAAGAACTTTTAATACCTGGGTACGAGCTTTCAGACTTCCCTCTACTCTGGGTCCTTTGGGAAAACTCAAGTCTGAAGACAGCATTTGCTCCCTTCACTTCTAGCTTGTTAAAGTATGAGAAAATGATGCAGGGCACCATCGAATGTGACCTTTCCAGCTATGAGGAAGAAGAGAGAAAGGGGGTCAGTGTAAATAAGTCATCTTCCTCCAGATAGGCAAGGAGACCAAACATGGCTGTGCAAAGAGAATGGCTATCTTTTTTGTTATTTGTTGCTGTTATTATTGTTGTTTGGTTGTTTGGTTGAGACAGTATCTCATGGAAAACAGGTATTAGCAGGGAAATTCAGGGTTTTCCTGGAGAAGTAAAAACAAAAAACCAAAAACCAAACAAAAATCAGGGCAGGCAAGCTGTAAATCCTGTCGTCTGCCAGAAGGAGAGAGAAAGTCTTCCCTTCAAGAGAGCAGAAAGGCTCAGCAATGTGGTTCAATTAAGAAGCTGCCTGGTGGGAAAAAGAGGCCCTTTGGAGATAAAGAAAGAGACCTTAGATATGGGAAGCTTGCTTAGGTATTCAAAAGGAAAAAAAGAGCCGGGCAGTGGTGGTGCACGCCTTTAAACCCAGCACGTGGGAGGCAGAGACAGGCGGATTTCTGAGTTCGAGGCCAGCCTGGTCTACAGAGTGAGCTCCAGGACAGCCAGGGCTACACAGAAAAACCCTGTCTCGAAAAAACAAAAAACAAACAAACAAAAAAAAAAAAAAGAAAAAACAAAAAAAAAAAAAAAAAGGAAAAAAGTAAGATTATGATTCTCTGGTGTGGTTAGAACTCTGGAAGGCAGATATGTTCCCCAGTGCTCCGACAGAAGCTCTGCAAATGGCTACCCCAATGGAGGCACTTCTGCCCAGAAGATATCCTCCCATCAACAGGGTGATTAGTCCTCCTCTCTCCTTAACATGTCATCAATAAATGAGATTCCCTTGTCAGGCAATTAGCAGGCCCAGTTGGATAACCCTTAAAAAAGGAGACAATAGTATGTAACCTGTTGGTCTCTACCTGCTATCAAAGGCAGAAGTCACAGTCTATTCCTTAGATTGTTAGCAAGAATAAGAACTTACCCTTAGTGGTCCTAAAAGTATATATGTTATTTTGTACTGCATATTTGTGTGAAGTGGTGTTCTCAGCACTGCCTATAACATCAAAAGGTCAATCAACTATGAAAAGTTTTGATAGTGTTCTATGCCCTAGTATTTAATATTCAGCCAAAATTTAATTCTTTTATATAAAAATAAATGTATTGGTAAGTTTTCTTTACTGCTTAATGTCAAATTATGTGTCAAAATACATTTATTTATGATTTATTACTTGTTATCATTTGATTTGTATACCTATTTTATATACCCATATTCAGAAAGTCGTATAAAGGTTGTTCAGGGAAAGTGGAGAGAAACAAATAGAGCAGAAAAGCTTTAGGAGGCCCTGTTATGAATCACATCCTTCAGTGACCGGCACTGTGAGCTACAGCCTGGCACAGTCAGTGGACCCAGACCCCAACCCACAGGGCTCCTGACATTGCTGAGCTTTATGTTTCCTGGGGCCCAGATTTGAAACCATGAAATGAGCAATATTTATTTAGCATTAGACAAGATTCTGAGGATGCTTTTTCTGGAGTGATGCTGTAACCACAGAACTGAAAAGGATTTTGAAATGAAATGCTAGCCCTGTACCCAGGTTTGCTCGTCACTCTTTCCATTTACAGCCACTGGTAATATGGCTGGCTACACAATGTATTTTACCCATTTTTAAAAACCATTTTTCTCCTTTCTCCCTTTCCAACCACAGAAATATGTTGGGAGTGTCATGACTGTTTTTTTTTTTTTTTCTCTTTGGAACTTTAAAATAGAATGTTTTTATGATAGAAATAGCATTTCTTTAATTTTTTTCTTTTATTTAATCACCAATGACTGCCATACCAAACCACAGACTTGGCTCATTGTATTCAGAATTGAGCTTGTTCTGTCTGGCAAGTGTGCATTGTTGGCCTGCCCAGAATATTTCTGCAGTGATTTGTTTCAGAAGTTAATCAGGTGAAGGACTTCAGAGCTAAACCTGGACCAGAGTATTGATTAATTCTGAGAAAGTGTTTAGCCTAGGGTCTAGCAGGTACCAGTGCAATGATTATCATTATGGCAGTATTTCAAGATGCCATAGAGTCAGAGGCTGTGTGAAACAAGAAAGGCTAGGTTCCTTACACAACGATAACTATTGCCTAAGGACCCCAAACAAATGAGTGTCTGAATGCAGAAGACTTTAAAGACCCTCTTAACAGATGACTGTATTATGCGTAATGGGTTAAAATGTTTCATGGCTTGGAAGACAGAGGATAAGTTATAGTTTCTACTGGCTTAGAAGGTCACCCAATATTTTTTGAAATGTAAAGATGCTTAGAATTATCACAGAAAGAGCAAACAACTGACATCCTGAAGGGAGAAGGGAGCTCAAGCATTTGGACAAGGTTTTGATGTGGGAAAAATGTACCAGGAGCTAAGGGAATATGTTCCAAATTAGGAAATGTTTCTTTTACCATTGATCTAGTTATTTTCAAGTTCTTCAGGTTACTCACAGAACAATGTGATTAGAATACTTGTGAGCAAATAATATTGTTTATGTAGAGAAGTTGGTAAATATTTGAACACTTATTGAACATTTATTTGTGTAAACATTCACTCTGGAAAAATATGAAAGGCTCTATAATAGATGGTTGTAACTCAAGCTTCTGGATTGTTCAGATCATTGCTAAAGTTAGAAATAATGCATCAAAGAACTTCAGAGAAGGGTGGAATAAGAGTTTTTCCTAGAAAATTCAGATAATAACTGGGATGGTTCTAAGCAATGACAGAATATGGCAAAGAGTTTCAGAAGAGAAGTGGGAGGGTCAAGCATATATTCAGTAAAGACGAAAATAATAATAATAATAATAAACTCAGATAGGTTGTTTCTATGTTAGTGAAATTTCCCTGTATGTTCATTATAGAGAAGGATGTTAGCTAGACCCTGAAAAGATTCTGTGATGAGGAAATAAACGAGCCTCCAGCCTCCAGCCTCTGGCCTTCAGCCTCCGACCTTCAGCCTACCACTGAGAACTCCAGCAGCATCAGGGAGTCCATGCACAGGATGGAATTCTGCAGAGAACCAGCCAGTCCTGAGAAGAAATCCCACAGCCCATTCCTTTGAAAAGTCCCTAGCTCTTCAACCTAATCAGTCACCAAAAAGAAACCAAACATTTAAAAAGAAAAAGAGAAGGGGGTGGCGAGGAAGGCAGTGGGTATATTTTCAGACCTACTAAATAAAGAAGGGGTAATACCCAAACTATTGGGATAAGACATGGCTAGGACAACAGCATTTAATAAGGAATATTCAAGTCAGGAATTTGGAAAATGAGGTTTCAAAAAGTGGGTTAGTACCTAATTAAAAAAAAAAAAAAGAAAAAGAAAACCTTAAAAGCTTAGGAACAAAAGCTCAGAGTTACTCCTCTCCCTACAAAGCAAGTGAAAGCTGTTTGTGTGGAAAGGACAAAACAATAGGATTCTCCTCTGCTGGGTAGCAATGGGGTGGGTGGCCATAAGTCAAACCCATGGGCCTCGCCATGTTTTTTGAGAGAGACTTCCATAGGTCATGAACAAAAGGTTTAGGTTTGACATCACCCTGAGGTTAGATACAGAAAGCTTTACACTCAAATCACATTGATTCACTTTTATATCTTTTCACTTTTTATTGTGAATAAGACTTCTTGTGGTGAATACATCCAAATATTTTAACTAGTTTGAGAGACATAATGATAGCTGTCTTTTAACTAATTTTAAAAGCACCAAACTTTGCTGACTATAGGTACGATGTATTGATCTCTAGAACTGGACACTGCAATGCTTGCTTCTCTCTCTCTCTCTTCCCCCCCTTGCTCCATTCTTCCTCCCCTGCCCTCCCTCTCCCTCCTTCTCTCCCTCCCTCCCTCCCATCTGTCTCAGAGTGGAGGACTCCCTCACAGGTCTTTATGATGACTTTTATCATTCCCTGAGTCTTAGTCTTTCTTTTGGACACACTCAATCTTTAAGTTCATATTGCAACTTCCATGCCACAATCCTGAAATGAAACACTTCTCTGATGACTACTGCTTCCTTGTAGGGAAGAACAATATTCAGAAATGAAAATATGCTTTCTGGTCCTCACTTAAAAGGCATCACTAGGGAAAAAAAAATGTGTATGTGAAACCATGAGCTCATACAGAACCTTCCATTTGAATCCAATCCCACATGGCTTATTCTAGCCTTCCTTGTTTGTAATTATAATGTCTTTTTCTGTCTGAGAAACCTGAACCACTTTTCACAATATAGTCAAAATCACATTTTATATAAATTGTCTCAACAACTTCAGTGAATAGAGATGAATTCATAAGTATATTTCTTTGACTGGTTAGATCTACTCCTGGCAGAGACAATGAAGAAAAATGTCAAAGATATTTACAAGAATGTATACATTCTTCTACAGCTTTAGACACAAAGGCAAACACAGGGTGTAGACATGTTTCTAGAGTGGTTCGAGGCTAGAGTCATTTCGAATCTGTCCTTGGATGGAGCTTTATTTTCTCAGACTAAGTTTGGGCTTCACATTCCAGCTGCTAGCCTTTCCCTGTAAAGGGATACAAGGAGACTTGCCATCAGCCACTAATGGAGAAAGCAGCTGTGTCTAGGGAGAAGACAAACCACCCTCCTAACTCCTGCATTGCCTCTCCTTCCCACAAGGACAAGAAGCACACAGTTTATGCACAAATGAGAAAAAAAAATGACCTCCTGGTTGTTTCTTGGGAAGCCTATTGGAGAGGGAAAAATTCTCTGTAAGGAACGCACTTTGTGGCTGAATTTTCCCTTTAAGGGGTGGCTTGACTAAATGGTGATTTAAAATTAATGATCACAATTGTTTGTGAGTTGCTTGGGTAGATTTATTCAGAGTTCT
Source organism: Uromys caudimaculatus (assembly GCA_028551405.1). Taxonomy (NCBI): domain Eukaryota; kingdom Metazoa; phylum Chordata; class Mammalia; order Rodentia; family Muridae; genus Uromys; species Uromys caudimaculatus. Next base: position 56,759,154 of record CM052701.1, read on the forward strand.
CTAGGGAAAAAATTAATATGAATTAAGGAGAGATTTATTGGATTACTTTACATAATGCAGCCTGGGTCTGGAAAGTCCAACAATGGCTATTTTCATGAAAGAGAGACAGAGAAAGAACCTAGCACCTTCTAAGTCTATAAGGTCAGGTCCCTTAGCAGTCTCCTTCTGGTGTTGAAGGCCCGGTGATTCCTGGGGAGTCACTGGTCTCCAGTCCATGTTGGAAGTCTGAGGAAGGTAGGTCTAGTGTGGAGAGTGGCAGCAGCAGCACCAGGGCACATGAACTTGCCAGTGAGCTATGAAGTCAGGGAGGTGAAAGCAAAGCTTTTTTCTTAAGCCCCCTTTTATCTGGGCCACCACTGGAAGGTGCCACCAAAATGGTGGGTTTTCCTATTTCAAGGAACCCGATCAAAAAATCTGCCACAAGTGTTTCTAGAAGTTTGCCTTTTCATTGACTCTAGACCCAGTCCACTTGACAACCAAGATTGAACTATTACACTGAGGTAGTGAACATGTGGAGTGAATGGGCTGAGCCTCCTCTCTCTCGGGAACTTTCTCAAAGAAGACGACTTTCCATGATTATCTGAAAATACATCTCATTTGGTCCAATCAAAATAAAGGTTCCTATAACTGTCCCAAATGCTATTAAGGTCTGATTGAAATAGAGCTACAACATGCACTGAGCCTGTGCTCGTGAGCATCTTCCTATCGTGTGTTCCTCCAAAGTGCTTAGTTGTTTATTAACGATTTTAGTGCCTTTGTTTAATTTTGACAATACTGTTTAAGGGATGGTACCTCATCTGAGTCACAAGTTCTCATACTGAGAATTCTTTTTATCTTTTCTGAGAGGGAAGAGAGGCCAAGGGCTGACATGCCAAAGCCTGGCAGCCATAGAAGGGCTGGTCTGGCTACTGCAGACCAGTGAGTCACTACGTACCGATCCCTGGGGCCCAAACGTACTGGCCGGCTAGCTCAAGCGAAGAACCGCAGTCTTGGTAGCTAGTAGGGCCAGCCAACCAGACTGCAGTGGATTGATTACAGTGGTTTCCTTACTTTTCTCCTAGAGCTACACTTTGACAGAATCCTAATATTTATCAGCCTAAAGTCTATGACTTTTATAAGATGGATGCCATTTTTCCCAGCATGGATTAAGACAAGTCTACAGGAAATTCAGAGAGCTCTCAACTGATTGTGTAAGCCTTATTATGCTTGGCTTATAACCCAGGCTGGCAAGATTAATATGTGTTGGTTAAATCTGTTTCCTCCTTAAATTTCTGTTGTTCACCACCCCCATGCACACACACGCTTTTCTAGGTTCACTGGTCAGGTATTTTTGTCTTTGTTGTTATTGACAAGCTTGAGTTGTCTGAGAAGAGAAACCCTGCAGAGAAAATGTCCTCATCGGATTGGCCTGTGGAGCATTTTCTCAATTGTTGATTGATGACGATGTGTCCATCTCACTGTGGACAATGCCATCCCTAGGCAGTGGTCCTGGGTATATAAGAAAGCAGCCTGAGCAAGCCGTAAACAGCATTCTTTCATAGCTTCTGCCTCAGTTTCCTGTCTCTAGGTTCCTTCCTGTCCCAACTTCCTGCCCTGACTTTCTTTCAGGATAAACTAAAAGCTATGGGATGAAATAAACCTGTTCTTCACCAAGCTGCTTTTAGTCACAGTGCTTACCTTAACAGTAGATACCCAACTCTAAGACTTTAGGTATGGATCCTAGTTCCTGTTTCTAGAAACTGTCTGATTGTCTAGTCATACCTTTATACAGATAGTATATATATATATACTATCTATCTATCTACCTATCTATCTATCTATCTATCTATCTATCTATCTATCTATCTATCTATATCCTCCTTTTTTCCTGATTGTATTTTGACTCTATGACAACATGAGCAACAGAGTTATTGAAATATGGTGGGTGAAATGGCCCCTTTGTTTCTAGGTAGGCAAAGATTTTGAGCTCCTGTAGGGGAGAATCTGTTAAGTCCCAGTAGGTGTCTGAGCAGGTTTCTCCACAGCAGCTCCTGAAGGAAGGCTTTTCCTGCTCCTTTCTGCATATAGAAATGCTGCTTCTCTATCATCTCTGGTCAGCATTGTAGAGGGAGAACTGACCACAGTCCGGCTACCCTTAGAGGCTAATTCAGCCTCCTCTGGTGGACATTTCAGAGCCAGTGACCTTGTTTTCTTACAGAAAGTGAAGTCTAAAACTCTGAGTCAGACTTACTCCTGGGAGTGTTTTTCTGGAGCAGCCTCTTGGAGGCCCTCATGTGTGCATCTCTCACACCTGCACAACATTGCCTTGCCCAGTGCTAAGAATAGGAAGCCAAACTCCACATGAACACTGGGAAGAGAAACAAGGCAGGGGAAACAGAAAGGCCCTGGTGCTGTGTCCTAATGCCAGGGCACACATGGTGCCCTGAGCCATCCAAGGAAGGTGTGACACTGTTTACCAGAGAGAGTGGCTGCTGCTGCTGCCTGGCTCCCTACGCCCTGTCTGGCCTGTGAAATTTGATCTAAGTCACAGGAGGCAAAAACATATTAGTCTGACCACAACTCACATTCCGTAGGAGGAAACCGGATTAGAGCATTGCTATTCTTGCCCAGTGCTGCTAAATTTAAGTCAGTTTAACTGTCCACTGTAGTCTTTTCTCCAAAAACCAAAGGCAAGAATCATTTGGTTCAATACTAGAGGTGAGACACTCTGAAGTACTGGTCTCAGCACCGAAGTGGGTGAAAGAAGGTGAGAGAGTACACACAGCCCTGATCTCACGGCCAGAGTGGCTAGTAAACACTTCCACAAATGACTCTATTCATACTCTCCTTACAATCAACTAAGGGACCTGTGCTATGCATGACATAAACGTGAAGTGAATGGGGCACAACCTCATCCTCTGAGAGGCAGGCACACCATAAACAAGAGTGACAATTCTCCATCAAATGGTATGTAGCACACTAGGGAACCTTCTCTTTCCTTCATTTCTGAACCTTTGGGCTACTCCTACCTCTAGGCTAGCTTTGTTTCCTGTTAACACAGGAATCCCTGGTATGTGAAAGGAAGCTTGTCTGTCAGGAGGCTCACCAGGTGAGACCTGGAAGCTCTTCCAGGAAATGGGATGACTCTCCAAGTGTTCTCTTCTGATTTAGTTCCGTATATCCATCCTTACACTACTCACTTTTACTATTTTGAATCAAATTTAAATTTAATTTCATTAAGATGTCACATTTGAACTATTTTCTAACTTTCTTCTATCATTTGGGGATTTTAAATGACTTATAGAAGCAACTACATGGCTAAGGACTTTTTTGATTTGACAAGATTTGATTGATAATTGGGCAACACAAGGCTGGTAAAGATCCTTGGCGTGAAACATGGCTAGGATTGGTAGCATTTAAAGCTTATGCTTATAAATAATTGTTATTTCTGATGGTCTACTAGTCTGAAGAAACCAAGTTCTACTGCCGTCTTCTTCTTCTTCTTCTTCTTCTTCTTCTTCTTCTTCTTCTTCTTCTTCTTCTTCTTCTTCTTCTTCTTCTTCTTCTTCTTCTCCTCCTCCTCCTCCTCCTCCTCCTCCTCCTCCTCCTCCTCCTCCTCCTCCTCTTCTTCTTCTTCTTTTTGGTTTGGTTTGGTTTCATGTATGTGAGGAGGCCAGATTGTGAGTCTAAGGAATAGCCCTAAACTTACTCTTCCCCTATCCCCAAGTATTCAGTGTCATACAATAAGGGGACCCTGGAGTCATATTTTTGACTTCCTTCCTTCATCCACCCCCAGCATAAGAAGGAGACACTATCTTTCACCTGTAATGTTATGTGCCCCTCTCTCTCCACTACCAATGGTTGTTGTTGTGGATTGTCATCTTGAAAAGCTCTTCCTTCCTTTCCATATATACAACCTCTTTCTAGAAAGAATGAAAGTCAACTAGGGAAACCGATGGGAGACTGGAGAATAGAGTTAAGATTGGAATTTGAAGAGAGAGACTTGAGAAATGACCACTTAGAATAGGATCCTAAAACCAAGTAGATATTATTTGCACAGGAAAAGAAGGGCTAAAGGAAAGAATTTGAATTACTTGGAATTGTCAACAAGGAATTTGGTGATTCTAAACTGCCATGATTTGCCCCAGGAAAGAACAAATCCCTGGCTCAGTTGCCAGCATCCCCAGGCACCTGAAACAGGAGATTTAGCTCCCTACATACTGAAATTGCATCAACTCAAATGCTATTTTCTTTCCATGGAAAAACTATAGCAAAGAGATTAGGGAATGATTTAGTGCATTTCAAAGGAAAATAAGGACTCACTACAATAAATAACCATGAAATAGTCTAATGATATTCTAAAAATACTCTTATTAATTGAAAATGGAGAGACTCTTTTTGTTACCATGCTTGATTTCTCACAGAACATTAAATAAGCAATTAGGAATTTTTACTGCTAATTCAGGATCTGGAATGGCTCATTGCATGGCTGTGTTGTTTGCCTGACCTTTCTGTGACACCATGTTTCTCTGAAAAATGGAGGTTTTCTTTTGTGTATTCTGAAGAAAATAAAATAACAGAGGTGTATTTTTTAGAAAACGTGATTATAGTGGTTAAACATTTTATTTTCCTATATAATCCTTTTATCCAATATGTTTGAGCAATCCTCTATATAACTCCCTAACATGAATATATGTGGACATATACAATGACATATAACAGGAAGTCACAACAGCTGTAAGTAAAGTTTCAAATAAACAAATAGTGGAACCACTGAACAGACTGGATCTACTCAATAATACAGAACATTTCAAGCAATACAATATTACATTAGGTCAAGATAACCATTGCTAAGTGTAAAAATATAGAAGTGGCACACCAATATTTTCCCCGTCATGTAAATCCAGGGCACTATCCAAGATCCATCTGTCAATACTCCAATGACAACCTCTTCCCCAACTCTGATCTCTTCTTTAACATCTTCTAATATCCAACAACATTATTTCTGTGGTCTTGTTGACATTCTCTACCACCTGTCACTGCTACCTGCATCATCAGAAGCTTTACAGAAATTAGAAAAATGCTATTCCCAAGCCTCTTGTCCAATTTATTGTTCCTAAGTGGGACTGAGGCAGCCTAAAGTTTCAAAGACTCCGTTGGGGCCAGCAACATGGTTAAGCAATCTGATGCTAAGCGTGATGACCTGGGCTTGGTTCCTGGCACCCAAATTGTAGGAGAGAGGTGACTCCCACAGCTTGTCCTCTCAGCTATACACACACACACACACACACACACACACACACACACACACACACACACACACACACAGAGAGAAAGAAGAAAGAAAGAAAGAAAGAAAGAAAGAAAGAAAGAAAGAAGAAAGAAAGAAAGAAAGAAAGAAAGAAAGAAAGAAAGAAAGAAAGAAAGAAAGAAAGAAAGAAAAATAAAGAAAGATGCAATTTAAAAATACCCAACAGATGAACAGAAAGGATCACCAGGCAAATCTAATGAGTTGGAGGATAAAATGCTATAGCTGGGGCCTTCAATTCTGCAGGTGGAGAAAGTTAAATATCATTGATTTCCAAAATACCTACTTTACTTAAGGAATCGCTACTGTTTGTGAAACTAAAGCTTTGTCCCTGATAACCCAATGTACAACTTACCATGCTGTTAGACATTGCTAGCTGTTAGTGGCAGTCCGCATTCATCTTGATACACTTGAGTGGGCTGACCATAAAAATCATGCCTCAAGCTAGACCATTTTTGAGAAAGAATCATACTGGTATAACCAGACAAAGTAACACAGCTATTCCAACTATGGAAATATTTCCTAACTGGGAAAATTTGCAGGCTTTGAGGCTCCAACTCCTTACCCTTTGGACAGAACATTTTTCTCATTTTAAAATGGGAATAATAATAGATTGCAAATAGGCTGAAATGAGGGCATTTTTAATGAAAGAGATCTACAGTCTTTAAAATCTTAAATATAAACTTAAAACACTTCTAATTGAGCCAAACACACAGAAGAGACTGCAACACTGGGTGTGTGCTGCCGACTCTTGCCTGAGACACTTCTAGTTGGGAGTAATTGATGCACAGGTCAACAGTTATGTAAAGTACTGGGACTGAGTGAGAACTGAGGGGTCAGCCAGCCATGATAGACTGATATCACCCACTCCACATGCCGTAAAACATCACAGAGGAGAGGGCACAGAGACTACTAAGAGCCAGAGGATGGTGCAGAGTGGTGTGGAATACTTTCTGTCAGACACAATGTGGGTGTTACACTCTTGACCTCACAACCAATGTCGTTACCTGAAGAAGACTGACACCAGGCTGGGCCTATCAACATCCTGCCTTGGAAAGGGGAGAAACTCACAATGCCCCACCCTTTTTCTGAGGATTTATAGGTAATTAATGGTTGCTTGGGGAAGGAGAAATAGTTTCTTCAGTGGTGTAGACACGAATAAGGTGACCATGTTCCATAAATAATCACTCACCCATAATTTTCTAAGCAACTCAAATGAAACTCACTGCATCACCAGAAATTAAAAAAAAAAAATTAGAAGGTTGTACAAAGTGATAAGAGGACATTCGGAAAAGGGAAAGGGACTGGTAGAACTGAGAAGTAACATGGGGCAAGAATATGATCAAATACATTATAAACATGTATAAACATGCCACTATAAAACCCTTTATTATACATAATTAATATACGCTAATAGAAATATTTTAAAAGAAGCTGAAGTACTAGGAAAGGTCAAAAGTGAGAAGTGTCAATCATATTTGAAGAACCAAATCCCAGTGAGAATCTGGGGTTAAGATAAGGTGAAAAGAGAAAGCAAAAGATTCCAATTTAAAACACGTTTCTCCTCATCAGATGAGGCAGTGTACACTCAAACTGTCAGGTTCTCTTTGCTAGTTTCCTTACTGGGAAATAGAGAAAAATTTTCACCCTGGGGCTGTTTGAAGATTAAAGTGAAAACCCTTATGTCCATCACATGAGAAGTACACAATGAATGAAAGGTCTTTTTGGTAGTGCCATTGCTACCATTGGCTCGTGACATTCCCTGAAACCCAGGAGACAATAGAGCCAGTGATGAGAAGGATGGTTATAAGAAGAAACAAAAGGGTGACATGAAAATAGAAAGAAAGGGCTATCCATTCACAATTCACCAAACCAGATGGTTTTGTCTATATAGACTATCCCACCACATCTCAGGAACACAGCTCACGGGATAAACCTGAATATCCTTGGCCCAGGAGTCCTACCTGATACTGTAGCATAATAGATATCACACAAAACTGCCACATCTTGCACAACTTCAGAGACTGACCTAGCTGGCATGGTGAGAGGATGAAGAAAAGTCAAACACATTGACAAACCGAAAAGCTGAGGTTCGATGGACTGGGCTCCCCGATGGAGAAGCCACAACACCCTGGAAGCTCAGCATGTTTACTGTATACAGATTAGCAAGGAGGAGAAGTTATAGCATACAGGTGAACAAGAAGGTAGGGTTTATGGTATACTTCTGAATCAAGTCAGCAGGTTTAGCTAACTTGGTAGGAACAGACTCTGCCGGGGAGCAGTCTTCAGGTTGTAAATAGTTGGGGAGGGGGCCCAGAAAGCTACTGTGGACATGTTCTGCACACACTACCAGCATGCACATGCAGACCAGGAAGGAAGACTTTGCCATTTCTCTGAGCCCAACCTGGGGAAGCATTTGCCATTCCCATGGGCCTGAGGCACTGGGGTCCTTGACATGGCTGTGCCATGTCAACAGTACACATTCTCTCAGGACTTCTCTGATTCCCTATACAAAGTCAGGACTCCAAGCCTCAAAACTACCACAATCCTCCTCTCTTCTGTGGCCCTGCCTTTTGAGAATATTGTCTTACCTCCATGGACATGCGCATTTCACACCCATATGGTTCTCTCCTTAGCATTTAACTAGAAAGTGAAATGTCTCCCAACACATTTAGATAATTTATTTTCAGTGCTAAAATATTTTTGTAGACTAAACCCAGATTAAGTTAAGCTTTTCCTTATTTTCCAATACAAGAGAAGACATTGCAAGAGGAGCCGAGTGTTATTGCAGACTCAATGGGGTCACTGTCCTGGCATGCAAAACTGCAGCAGTGGACAGAGATGGAGGGAGAATGCCAAGAGGCCCCGGGATGCTTTCACAGCTAAGGCCAAAGAGGGAGGGAACAGTGCCCTCTCTTTGCCTTATCACAGGGATATAAACAGATAAAAGGATGAACGTGGGAATGGAGCATTATACACTGAGGTTCTTGGCTTCTGCATCTCTCTCTATTCCTTACAAAGAGGAGTTATCTATGTCCCTTGTTGGGAGAGGCAGAGTGGACCAAATCTCACAGATACAATGGATGATACTTCTCCTGCCTGGTTCTTGAGTTTCTGTATCTGAATCAGAAAGGGGTTTGACAACTATGTGTTTGTCAGCAAAAGCTTGAGAGAAATAAATCACTATGCTTTGTAAATAATCCATTATTGTTTACTAAACATGATATTCCCAATCTCACACCAAGTTAAGACTCTCGTGTGGTGTACCAGATACTAAAATTTAGCTTTTGAATATAGAAAATGAAATAGGAGAGGCAATAGAAGGTCCAGTTGCCCCAAAACTTGGCTACGAGGCTCATTACCTAACCTGATTCTATAGCTAGAGAATCAGCTATAGAGGGTCAAGATGAAGTTGGGTCCACTGTCAAACCATGTCTTCATCAAGAAGGTATTCAATAGAGTGAAACTGGTCAACCTCTTGCTGTGTCTAGCCACAAGTTCTCAGGAATTTTCTTGTGATGTAAGACTGTGATTTCAAACAAAAGCCACATAGGGAGTTATCTGAACAAAATTCACATAATGAAAGGACCTATTGCTTCCTCCTCCCACACATCTCTTCTAAGGACCCCAATGTCTCTTCCTCCTTTGCTCATCATTCTGTTACTTTGATTGTTTGAAGGATGAATATGTTATAGTATTTGAATCCCACTATTTCTGCTACAAGTCTTTTGACAAAGAAATATGGTTAACAAAACTACTCAATAATTCAGTTCGGTGGGCTTCAGGAAGAGAGCTGCTAACAATACTGTGACCCATGGACACAGGAAGACCCTCCCCTCCCCAGTCATAAACAAATCATGACATTAGCTCAGGCTAGGGCTGTGTTAATCTCTCCTCCTTTCCTCTTATTCTTTTCTCATTTCCCCCTCCTATACCTCAATCCCCCCCCACACACACGTGCACAGGCCTAGATGGAGTTTAATGGCAATTCCTTACACACTTTCAATCTACCCAAATTACCAGGTTCTATTGCCATGTGCAAAGGTGCCAATGAGCTTACTGGTTCCACCCAGCAATTCACTGTGGTCATGATGGTCAAATAAGGCAGTGCCTGGTCACAGTCTGTCTCCCAAACTCCCTTTGCTTATGGCTTTCCAAAGTCATAGTAATGAGCCCTTTGGTCCTACAAATCAAGCCAAGGAATGGAAAGGGGATCCCATACTAAATGTGAAAAGGACAAGAAAGAACAACATTCATTTTTACATCATAACGCAAATAAAAATATGGGCAGGAACCAGTCGTTAAAGACATTGTTTTTGTAGGACTCATGGCAACTAAAATTTTACTTTATATATAAAAGACAATTATTTTAATTGACTAGAAACCAAATGAACCATGCAGGAAGCACTTAGGCATACTTGGGGATTTTCATGTTTTTGGTTTTTTACTTTTAAATTATGTGTGTCTCTATGCTGGTCTGAACACATGCATGCATGCATGAACACCAAGGGCTATAAGAAGGTATCCACTCCTCCAGAGCTACAATTCCAGGGGGTTTTGAGCTACCCAATACGCATGCTGGGAACCTATCCTGGGTCTTCTGCAAGAGGAGTATGTGCTCTTAATCACCACAAATCTGTCCAGCCCCTTGTTTTGATCTTTAGTTGCAAATTCATTCAGTCTTTAGGACAATTGCTGTGATTTGGAAATTTTCTACTTGCGGTTGAGATGGTGTGCAGACACTACATTCAGGGAAGAATGTGGAAGAGGTTGACTCCAACAATGGAGAAACTATGGCATCTAACCCCGACAGTTGCTTTGCTGTTGGTTGGTCTAGGTCTGGACTGAGCTCAGTAGCACAGACATTTTCCTGAGGCAGCCTCAGGACTGTGGTTTGGGTACCTTGCCTAGTTGCAAACATAGCTTCCACTCTGATAATCTGGATCTCCAAGGAAGCTGGTGAGAGTCTTAATTTCTTCTAACTACTTTCTTTTCCAATTAGGCTCAGTGAATTCTATTGTTCTGCAGCGAACCCTGCCCAGGTCTGATACTCCAACAGAGTCCCAGGGCTGCTATAGAGTTGCTTTCTCCCATTGATCTTAGAATGTTCTAGATTAGGGAGGTCTTCCTTAGTTAAAGTCCCTCCTACTATTTTTTTTTTTACATCTGTATGTTTAACTTTAACAAACGGTTTTATATGATGAATCATATGGCAGAAGTCATTCTTTTAAATATAGAAACATGATAAATATTACATTATATACAGGGTCATGGCTTCGTGCATAGATGGGCTGTGCTTGCAGCTCTTGAGCCATGAAAACATTCCCAAACATCTTCCACAGGGTAATTTCAAGATATTTAATCCATATGTTTCCAATTTATGTTGAGTCAGCTCATTCAGATGAGTCTCCAGAATGATAACATTGTGCCCACATAGCCAAAGACTTTTAATAAATTTTCTTGCTTGATGTATAACCTTGCCAGGAGTACCTCTAAGCTCAAAGACCTGGAAATAAGTTTAGACTTAGGCTCAATTATTTTCCTTTACCTCTGTATACATTTGCTATGAAGTTCAGCCATGCTTACATACTCTGCACTTCTGGTTTCCTTATCTTCTCATCTTTCAGCTTGAGTACAAAGAGTTCAAGGCACTCATGCAGCACTGACAGTGCGCTGGGCACAGCCTTCCTGTTTTAAAGTTTACATGATGAGGAAATACTAGTCCTAGCCAAGCCCAACCTTTCTTATCGCATAAGGCCCATTTACTTTGAATTTAAGCAGAGATACATGGGGAAAGCTGAAGCCATCGTAGAGAAAGTGTTGAGGTCTTTGAAATTCTTGACTGAATGCTCCAACACCTCCTAGCAAAGATCATTTTAAAAATCAATCCATCCCATCAAATTAATCTCCACTGAAGATCGCCTGTTCATCTGATAGATGAACTCACTTTGTAGTCTGTGCTTTACTTACATTGCAAACACTCACCATCACTACCTTGACTTATGCTTGATTCCAAGAGCTTGTGTGCCCTTTCCATGATAGTTTATATTCCCAGTCGAAATGTTAGAACGGGTATTTGGGGAAGAGACCACAATTTAAGGCACAAATGAAACGCCTAGCAATTGCTTTTCACAGAAATGTCATTTTCTATAAAAATGAGCCAAGTGTGCTTGGTGGGCTGGGATGAGCATCCCCACAGATATTGTACACAGCTCTCTCCAGCTTTATGGAATTAATCTCAATTCGTCATCTCTGCTGGGTCTTTCCTAAGACTATGCAGAGTTGTTAATGCTGTCTAGATGCACAGCATTCTTCTTCTAACCCTGAAAATAGGTATGTGCTATTACTGACTGACTCCTTCTTACCCTTGAGACCTACAGAGAACTTTTCAGTCAACACTCAATAGTAATTCTCCCTCCCAGCAACTTTACCCTCACTTACACATTATAATTTTTATTTAACTATTCACTTGGTTATTTCTTATTTACTTGCTCCTTTGAAAGTGTGAACTTCATGTGTGAACCAAGTCTGATTGTTTCACCATTGTGTACCTAGTATTTTTAGCAAAGGGCCTAGGATATATATGGGCAGCATTTCACAAACTCCACTGAGAGAGCTGCCTCCTCACAAGATAATATGGACATTATTTTTAATATATTAACAGAAAATGTGTTTGTATCAAAGAGTTGTGTCCAATAAAGAAAACACATAGTTACCCTTCCTTATAAATAGTTATTCCTTTGCAGATTAGTATATACAGGAATTTCCTGGCAATCTCTTTGGACATGGCTGTGAACTTGTGCCAAACAACAAAGGTCATGGGACTTTCTTCCATTGAAATCATGTGTGCTTACCCTATGTCTACCCAGAGCAAGGGGAATGGAAGTGCTTGCTCATCTTTGGAAATTGTTTTTTTAATGTAGTGAATAGCCCATTGTTTGCCCTACTCCACATTAATCATCTCTCTGAGCACTTCATTTCTCTATTCCTTGTTGTTAGCTAGAATCCCCAGAAGTGAACAAATTTCCAGTATTCTGCGCATAAACTGGGATAGAGCAGTGAAAGTCAAAAGTCCATTCAAGGATTCAAATTATTCCAAAATGTTGTCCTTTGGGTTGATGTACATTCCTTCAGTCTCTTAATAAAAGGTTAAGCATGACTAACAGGGTGAAATGTATGGCATGCCTCTGAGTCCATAGTGTTAGGAACTGCCAAAACCAGTGTTAGAGAAACATGAGACAAACAAGAAACAGAGCCTGTGTGTCCTTCTCTCTGGTCCTTTGAAGCATCACCTAAAGAAAAAATCCTTTCATTCAGAGAGTTTTAACCAGCAGCCTTTATCCCTCAATCCTATTGTCATTCAAGCGCCTTGAATGATACAGACATTGGGACAGATGACCTGTCTGGCAGACTAGTCACCTAATATGAAAATGCAGCCACACTAGAGTCCCTTCCCGGGTGCTGAAGACACCATGGGAAAATAATTCTTCTTTTTTTAATTTTAAAAGCATTAAAAAAACATAATACTTGTTACATAAATTACACTTTCTCAAAATGGAAACTAGTACACCAAAATCAATATAGAGAAGTGAGGGTATCTCCATTGTCAAAAATTCATTGACTTTTTGTCTGAAGACTCCTTTACTTCTTAGCCTCTAGTCACACTATCTCCTGACTTAATAATACCATTTAGTTACAGAAAGTAGACACAGTTCTCCAAGTCTCATCTTCTGGGGAGGGTCACACTACATGTGCTTAGTTGCTCTGGCACTGATTTTTATTACATTGTTTCTTTCTATACCTATTCATGTATATGGATAAGAGTGCTACTATATCTGTATCTTTTTAAAAATTAATGCTAAAGAATATCATATTTTCCTTTACAATAGTATAGCATTAATATAATACTCATTTTCAATTATATACTGGAGCTAATCAGTGCCTGTTACAAGAGCCAATTGTTAAGATATTAGTTTTGTGAACTACACTAGCTTGAAATAACCTATGGCAGAAATATTCACACCACATATGTGAGTACATGATTTTATGGAGCATGACATTTACTGAAAGAGACATTGGGGGGGCATGGACGAGGCAGAGCAAAGTATTCTGACATTAATGTATTACTTGTCTCACTGCCATAAAGATTCCAAGGAAACAGAAGAGTCTTTTTTCCTTTTTTACTCCAAGAAGATTTCCTGGGCTTGGTAAACTTTAGTAAACATGATAATATCCTTCATATAGTAGGCTTTGTTTGGGGATTTTAGGGCCGCGAGAGGGGTTAGCACTCAGAATGAAGATGCAGAATTGGCCTTCTACAGGAGAAAGTGTTGCCTTGCTTTAATTTAATATGGGAAGAAATATATGTCTGGATGAGGTAGGTCAAAACTAGGAGGCAGTGCATCATCTATAGCACGGGCTAAAGTTGGTCTACATCTATTTCTATGAACTGGTGTATACATGTGAAGGCTTTGAGGAAAAACAAGCAAACAAACAAGCTGTTGAGTGAATGGTACCCAGAAGGCAGAAAGGCAAAGTCAGCAAATGGAGCTAAAAATGGAGTCTGGAAACTAACTCCCTCTGTCTCTCTCTCTCTCTCTCTCTCTCTCTCTCTCTCTCTCTCTCTCTTTCACACACACACACACACACACACACACACACACACACACAGCACACACACAGAGTACACACCACACATGGGGGGGGCACATGCAAGGGCATGGCGGAGATCTCAGCCTGCTCTGGACCTGCAGGGGCATGGCGGAGATCTCAGCCTGCTCTGGACCTGCAGGGGTATGGCAGAGATCTCAGCATGCTCTGGACCTTGTTTCCATCAATGTGCACACTCTCACCACATCCCAGAAATCCTGAGCAATGGCTGAGGAATCCTCCCTTCCCTCTATCTTGTGGCTAGAGTTTTTCTCTTATTTATGACAAGCCAGCCAGCGAATCCCTGTGCTCAGTAACCTCAAGAAAGAGGATCTGATGCTTCATCAATCCATCACATTCCTGGCTTTAGCCCGGTTTGGTAGCACTTGCGTTCTCACTCATGTACTCAAAAAGAACAGGAAAATACACTCTCTCAGTCCTCTTCTGTTTGACCTTTAATAGGCACTAAAGGGATGCCATAATTTTTGGTTACATAGATCAGACTTCCTTAAAATGGAAATTTAGTTATTATAGTTAGCATATTTCAAAGATTTTTTCAAGTGGAAAATATATTTAGGAGAAGGAAACTCCAGCCCTCATAATTGCATGCTCTCTTCAAAGTTAGAATGCTAAATGACACAGCTGTCAGCTTGGTGAGGTGTAAGTACACCTACATCATGAAACAAAATTTAAGGACGTTTAGGAAATTCTGGTCTTGGGAAGCTCATTGATCCTCTGGGTTTCTTTTTCATCTTGCTTATCTGAGTTCATCTAAGCCTCAACAGAAAAGGATCCTTTTACAGTCAGCCTGTTTATGTAATTTGGCATCTGAAGGAAGCCCACTTCTGTTAGGACAACTACTCTGATAGACTGGGGCATTTTATGCTGTGTTTTGCTGGTTTTCCTGCAGTTTTTAGAAAGAGATTCTCTTGTTTCTTTAAGATTCTGGATTTAAGAATTCTATTCTTTGGGGCTTGGGAGAAGACTCAGTTGGTAAGTATTTGCCTCACAAAATTGAGGATCTAAGTTTGGATTCCCAATATGCAGGGTAAAATATGTGCAGCCACATGTGCCTGTGAACTCCGATCTGGGGAGGTGGAGATGCAGCTTTACCCAAATCAGTAAACTTTAGGTTCAATCAAAGATGGAGGAGGAGGAGGAGGAGGAGGAGGAGGAGGAGGAGGAGGAGGAGGAGGAACGAAAGAAAGAAAGAAAGAAAGAAAGAAAGAAAGAAAAGGAGAAGAAAGAGGAAGAAATGAAGGAGGAGAAGGTGGGAGGAGGAGAAGAAGGGGGGAGGAGAAGAAGGAGAAGAAGGAGGGGGGGAGAAGAAGGAGAAGGAGGGGGAGGAGAAGAAGGAGAAGGAGGAGGAGGAAGAGGAGGATTGAGGAAGATCCCCAGTATCAACCTGTACTTCTTCACACTCTTGTGTGAATGCACATAAAAACACACATACATGCAACATATATTTTTTAAAAAATAAATGTGCTTTAAGCCTATGTTCTTTAGCCAGGTGGATCTCTGTGGAGCTCAGCCTGATCTACACAGTGAGTTCTAGGACAACTAAGGCTCTATGGAAAAATATTCTTTAAGGATGCTGCTATTTAAATCTTAGCTACTTAACACCAGCACCTTTCCTAAAGTAGTGAAATGAGAATACATTGCTCAACTTAGCATAATAAAGACATTATAAGTAGGGGACAATTCCCTAACTTAAAGAAGATGGTTTGAATGTATCCTTCCCATTCCGGCTCTTTGCCTCCCCTGTCACTCTCCTCTTGACTTTTAGCTAAATACAGGAAGAGCATAGGGAATGATTTTCTCACATGCCCACTGTCAGAGTGTATCCCAGGAGTCACTTCCCTTCCCACTCCTCACAGTGCCTAACAAGACCCTCACAACAGTGGGCCCAGATTTCCCTCTGGAGAGGAAACCTGCTACTTTAGTTCTCACTTGTCAAAGTCAGCATGATCTAGACATTCCTCTTCACCAATGCCTGCCCCCATCAGATACCCATCAAATGAACAGAGGCCACAGGTCAGAAGGAATGCCAGCAATGCAGATAAATCCTGATAACCGGCTGCTGAATGAATGAAGCCACATAACCAGGAAGGTAGCTGTCAAAGGGAGCAAAGGCTTCTGGGGAGACTTGGCTACAATGACTATAACTTACAGCACCTTTCCCCTGAGCCAAACAGGCTGGTATTTCATATCTAAAGTCCTTACAGGCATGGGACAAATTCCTTTGTTCTTTGTGAGCTTCTTAGCATGGCAAAGCCATCCTCTGTGGCTGCTGGAAAGGGGAGCAGTCATGTATTTTCACCCAAAGGAATGAACTCAAATGACTGTGGGGAGCTGCTGAGCCAAGCAGGGGGCTTTGAAGAACCCTCTGACCTCTTATGTGGATTTATCTATTGACTGGTTTCACACTCAGAATTTCATAGTCAAATGAGTCTCATAAATCAACTTTTTAACATAAATATTTCAGAACAATCATTGCCTGCTACCTATTTTCAGGTTGGCAAGAGTCCAGAAAAAGTCCACAGACAGAACATGGGAAGAATGAGATTCTATTGTACTGTACATTCTGGACTCCACCTCTGACCTCTGAGTAGCCTGCTTGTTGACTGGATTCTGCATTCACTGTCAGCCAAGTTCTGCATCCCATGGTCAACCTCAGCTCCGATTGGATTTTTCTTTCACCCTCCAATGTAATTGTAGAACAGCTGGTGTCCTGCTGATCCCCACCAGAGGTTGAAAGCATCCTTGGCTTTGGGACAGGAGCTTCCCAGTCCTCTAAAAGAACAATGGAAATTCCAGGAAAGGCTGAGAAGGTGAGTCATGAGGCTCTGTGTCTGACGTGGCATCCTATGTGTGTGTGGAATGTATTTCCATGTAAAATGGAGTTTGAATATTTGGAGAAAAAAATTAGAGAATGGTAAGTTTACTCCAATAACAGCCTTCCACTCAGGACTCTTAATTCTTCCACACTCTACTAACAAATGTGGAGTTCATGTTTTAGAACACTCAGTTTAGAATCAATGTAGTGCTCCTGAAATCCCAAAATTATGTCCGTCATTAACTGAAGACCAGAGGGAGAGAAGTTTTGCACTTGTATTTGTAACATTTGTATTCTGCCCAGCTTGCTGAGGCGGCGGGTCAGAACTCAACAGGCTTCCCACCGAGACCCTTCACAATAGCCCCTTCCTATGGTTTTAATTTAGAAATCAGATGATATATTTGACATAAATGCCAAGGAGATTGTAGTGAATTGCTGGTCATTAGCAGCAAACCAGACACAGGGCAATTATGTATCTTGACAAAGTCAATAATCGGGCTGACAATGGGCTTGAACCAGAATCACATTCTTACTCTGTGCCTCCTGGAATGGGAGGAGAAGGCTTCTGAGTCATGCGAATGACATCTGGAATGACTCCCTGCCAGGAGTCTATGATCCATACCAAAAGGAAGTCTAGCCACTCTTTCTACTGTCCCATGTTTAATATGAGAGCATTCTCCAGCAAAGTCTGGGCAATTATTAGTATAACAATTATTAATGAAATGTTTAAAATTTTGGAATTTAAATGTGGGAGTCTACAATTATGTTAGACACAGCTTTTACTCTGGGCATGGTCAAAAACACGGGAAAGACACTGGCTCACTGAGCAAACAAAATGTTGAACTTACAAAGATAATTAGTGGAATGTATGCTCAAATCTGTATTTGTACTCTTCCATAGCCTAGTCTGCGTTAGTGTTGTCAAAACCCAGCAAGCTACCTAAAAGGTCACAGCTTTTCTTCCATCCCCCCAGTCATCACTAACACTGTCAATTTGGCCACTTGTGTTGACAGCCCAACATACCTCTCTATCTTCATGGCCGCCAGTCCAGATCAGGGCTCCTGTCTTTCACATGGACTATTTGCAGCTCCTCCTAACTGAACTGATGAGAGTCAGGCAAAATGAATATGCCAGACACTCAAATGTAAACACAGAATTATCAGCCACCACAAGCAAAACTGCAACCTGTAAATTCACAGTGTCAGCCTATTCTGATAGTTAAAACAAATACCATAATTTGGATAGTTTATACACAACCGAAAGCTGGGGAGTCCAAGAGCAAGGTGCTTGCATTGCTATCCAGTGAGGACTTGCTCTTTAATTTGTAGATGGTGGCCCTTGACAAGTCTTTGACATTGTGAAGAAGCAAGCTTCCACAGACCTCATTTGTAAGGACACTAATCCAGTCTCATGACCCTGCAGGTCCCACCTCTTAATGCTACCTTGTTGGGAAGGAATAAATTCATTGGAGGAAATAGACATAGTGCAGGGTAACAGGAAGGCTGACATGAAGCCACTGATCATATATCTGTGATTGACTGGATTTAGACATCATGCTTAATGGTTTCAGAAATCATCCAAAATCTTACATTTTATAGTCAGAGAAATGTCAAATGAATTGTTGGTCTTCCACTGGAAGCCTACAGGTGACCTAGATTAGTGTTCTGAAGTTCATAGGAGAGACAGAAATCATTTATCCTGATCATATGTAGCAGCTGTGAAATTCATTACTAAAAAGATTACCAGACATTTGGGAACATGCTAATGATCCAATTAATTACTGTTTTACCATCACCCTGATTCATGTTTAACTTTCCTAAAGGGCCTGGCCAGTGCTTCTACAAGTATAAACAAACATTTACCAGAGTACAGGCAACGTGTATGAGTCTGCTTTCTACCATCATGATTATACAGACAGTTCAAAAGACTGAGACCTGATTTTATTTCTGTTTAGCTCATTAGTACAGAGTCAGGCACAAAATCTCAAATAAGACAAGATGCGGGGGGAGGGGGACTCTCACTTGAAATACTACCCAATCTCCTCCTGACCCCTTGAGTCAGATGGTGTCTTCATTGATCTCAAGATGGCCGTGTGTTCATAATCCCATCTCAGGCTCCTGAGGCCTTAGGACACTGGTATGCCCTTCGTGTCTCACCCCATCAAATTGTAACTTAAAGAACAGCAAATGTTCTTACGGGAGAAGTTACAACAGGCTGACTGAAGTAACCACAGTGCTGTATCACTTCACATTTGTGTCTGAGGAGGGCAAACCCTGCTGCTTATCAGTGGGCGCCTTGAAGGAATTGTGAGGAATCCTGGCACAGAGTAGTGTTATTTCTGAAATGAAGTTAACCTTGTTTACATAAATCACAAAATAAATCAGAAGGTGACCAACAATCACGTCTTTTGTTTTGTTTCCTTCAGGATTTCTTCATTAGAGGCTATAGGTTCTTATTAATTTATATTAATAGAATCTTTTAGATTTGTGAAATAAAAAAGTTTTTCAGCTCCTTCGAAAGTTTATTCAAGACAATGAAATCACATAAGAATATCCAACTTCTTTGCCATAGGCCTGTTTCATGCTGAGTATTGGAGACCCTGGTGTCTCCTGGCTAGTGCCTGCTTCCAGCTGGTTTATCTGCAGGGCAGACAGAAGGGCTCTGTGTGGAGGAAGAGGGGCCAGAACTACAACTGCACCAGGCCAGTGGAGGCAGGCGTCAGGAGCTCTGGACATCTGAGGAAAAAGTTGAAAATGAGCCAACGTGTGAAAAGTTGGGAGGTGTTCTAAAGGGCTCTGAAAACATCAAAAGCCAGGCATCAGAAGAAAAAGAATCAAGAAATAAAACTGCCATCTTTTTATAGACTTCTTGGGATCACTCTCAACTCCATTGAAGCTAGAAATATTTGGTTGGAGTAAAGCTATTCATAACATAAAAATAAGGAAAGTATATTTTAAAAAGAGAAAATTAATGGAAAAAATAAAACTTCAAAAGAATGTAACCTTTGATAAAAAGCAGCTTAGAATTGATTGGATTCCCTACTTTTTGGCAATGTTTCTATTTTGTGAGGGACAGACAGTGACACCCAGTGTCCTCCAGATCCCAAGGGGCAAATTTCATCTTTTTGGGCAGCTTTGTGCAGCAGAACCCAAAGGTGGTTAAACAGGGCAGAGAAGAATTTGGCCTGAGACACAGTAACCATCATTCAAAAGAACTGTGCACAAATTAAAAATTAGCAAAAATGTAGCTATTATAAATTCAATTATAAAACGATAAATTATTTAAAGATCATTAGAGATGCCCTTTTCACATATTAGCCACTGTGATCCATGTGAAGATAAAGTAGAGGATACGTCATTACTTTTTCTTTCTAGCATTTCCAGAGAGTTAAAAACAATGTGAAGAAATTCACAAGTGGGCATTACAAAGTCATGTTCCAGTGAGGGATTCCCTATTTTAAATGCAGCTCTTGTGTGTTTGCTGTGCTGTGCAGCCATTGCCACTTCGTGATTATGAAACGTTTCCTGTCTGTAGGGGGAGGTGCTGTTTCCCTAATTGGTTTTTGATTTGGTCAATAAAGAAGGCAGAAGCCAACTGCTGGGCGAAGGGTAAAGGTGGGACTTCCGGTCCCAGGAGGAAGAGAAGGGATCCAGGTTTTGGAACAGGATCTTGGTGGCTGGAAATGAAGGCCTCTGCCACCGGGTAGATGTCTGAAATAGGTTAATTGATAAGATTAGGGCAGGTGCTCTCAGTGCCCAGCAATTGTGCAGTCTGGCTAGTTTTAAAATAATAAAGCTGTCTTGTGTTTTTCTTCCATGGAGCTAAGATGGGCAGGAGAAAGAGGGAAGCCAGGGCTGTTGAAGCCTGGAGGAAGAGGTAGCTGGTGGAGCACGGACAGCAGCTCCTGGCCTTCCCGGGTTGGGGGTTGGTTGCATTCGATTCTGGGCTAAGCCAGATGGAGAAAAGGGAATCTGGAGAGGTTGGAGTGCGGTTTGTGGTGCAGGGCAAGGAGATAGCTTGCTTTTTAACGATTGCATGGAACACCTGTCCCCACTGAAAGGCACATCCTTATTAGCAGTGAGTCCCAATATACTCTTTCTGCTGTGCCTGGCAGTTGCCCATGCACTTTCTGTATCTCTAGATTTGCCTGCTCTTGACATTTCACATGTCTTTTCAGCTTTACAAGTTAATGTATCTAATGTTTTTTTCATGCAATAATTATTGTTCATATACTTTCTCCTCTCCCAACTCCTCCCAGATCAGCCCCAACTCCGGATGCATGCAACCTGCTGGGAAAGAGGAAACCAGTTTTCTCCAGTGGAGTGACACTGGTTTATCAACCACATTCTCAGTAGATCAGTCTTACCCCTTCATGGGTCAGCTCTTCTCTATTATAGCTCAACAATATCCCTCTATATGGATGAACCTCATTTTGTGTGTCTGTTTATTAATTGACTAACATTCGAACTTATATATAATGAACGAACTTATAATGTTTCCGCAATCACTGAAAGATCTGCTTGCTATCATGTCAATCAAGTGATAGCTCTTGGGATTTGTTTTAAAAGTCTCATTCTGACTAGAGTCTTCACATGCAATTTCCTTAGTTTCCTGCTGCTGCCTCAGGTTGGTCCAGCAGGATTTCCTCTCCCTGTCTCCCAGTACAATAGGCTTCCTCAGATGAGTACACACTCTAGTTAGGAAAAGGGACAGATACATTAACCAGATTCTAAACAGATGGATGCAGCTAGGACTTCCCTGTTAGGAATTTGGGTGTCCTTGGTGTTCCTTTCCTGTCTTCTTTAGCCTCCTCCATCTCTTCAGATGTTGTAATATCTGACCAAGAGGTGGCAACATAAACTCTAGCCACCATGCGGCACCACCTTTGAGACATTGTTCTAATGTGTGCTGTAAGATTGGTGGAGGACAGAGAGATGAAGTTTCTCTTTAATTTACCATGACAGTAGGAACATTTGGAACGTAGAGATGGTGATGGCTACAGGGGATCTGGGAGCAAGATCTGTATGGGAATGAAAATGTTCAATAGCCATGTGTCTCTTTCTCCTCTGAATTAGGCTAATAGATAAGCTGAAAAGTATATCCTGTCCCAAGTTCTCCTAGCCTCTTCTGTCCCCAGGAACATTCCAGCCTGGCTTACAACATTATTTTAGGGGGTATCACAAAGGAAGCCAAAGAACAGGCACCGTGAGACCAGACATGACACAAAGCATTCCAAAGTTTTGTTTAGAAAATTCCAACCTACCTATTGTGCACATATATTGCCAATAGCTAAGAGGTTCCCAGGCCAAATTCTCAGTCTCCAGTATTTCCTTAACAAAGAGGAAAATGTGTAGTTCTCTTTTCAGTGGTTTCAAAAAGCACAGTTAAACTTTTGATCCATTTGAGTATTTCCACATAAAAAGTGTCCTATCTGCAATAAAAATCTGTTTGGTAGTAACTAAAACAGCAAAAGCCCAGGAGATCTTTCCAATGGACTTCCTCTGCGACCTCCATTATCACCCCAACTCATGTAGGAAGTAATTTACATAAGCCCCTAAACCTTCCATTTCAAGAAAAACTACATACACATTCTTTCTTTCTTTTTTTTTTTTTTTTTATAAATTTTAAAAGTTGCTCTTAATTTTACCCATTAGACTAAGCCCCAGTATCTTTTGTTAACTCATGTCTTATTAAATTATGAAGTTCCATTTCAAGTATACCTTAAATTTTTTATATGATTTGAACTTAGTAGGATTATTTTCAGGTGCTGGTGATTGAGTTTAGAGGTTTGTGTGTGGTAGGCAAGTGCTTTTTTACTGAGCTATCTAATAAATTTTTACCAGTAAATTCCTTATGTCTATTGGAGTGATCACCTAGAAATTCTAGATTTGACATGCTGTAATTTGAGAGCGGCTAGATAAGTTGGAAAAAGTTTGCAACTCAAGTGTTGGCAATGACTAAGAAGACCTCATCAAGAGAGAAAAAGTTGCTAATTAATAAGACTTGGTTTCTCAAGCCAGAATGCTAAAAATGCTACTTAGTTATAATTGCCACTTGCCAGCCACTTGCCAGCTACTCTGAGTAGGATACTAAACCTCTCTGTACCACAATACTCTCAACTGCAGCATGGGATACTCACATACTGGCTTAAAGTTAAGATGAAAGGATCAACTGATGCTTTTAGCATTCAAGTATTCTTAGTATACATTTAATGCATTACTATTAGCTTACAAATGAAATTTTTATCTGAGGTACTATAGACATGGCGGGTTTGAGTAGTTAATCTGAAGTCCCTGGCATTCTGTCAAGTAATGCCATTTTTAGTTTGTTCCCAGTGCACATAAGCTATATGGCTCCCTTACTCAATGAGATACTGTTTGTATTGTCATTTCATAAAAGAGATTGAATGTCATTTCTTTATGTAGCAACTGTGGTTGGAATGATAATGGATAGAAACAAGCAAATGTTTATGTCAAACCCAGTGTTGGAAAAGGGAAGCGAAATGTTGGTCTAGAGAAGCATTGGAAGATGAAAGCAATTTTGAAGAAGTAGCATTAAATTTGTTTTCTTTGTGACAAAGATGAATGTTCAGGGGTCTCTGATATGAAGGGAGAAGCAGCAACCCAACCAGAGTCGGGACAGAGAGCTTATGCATTGTCCCCAGGAAGACACCAGTGTTCTCTGTAATGAGTATCATTACTTTGGTTGCACAGCCTTGGTAAATGTGAATGGCCTGGGGTTTCTTTCTTTTCTTTTTTTTTTAAATTTATTTTTGATACTTTATTTACATTTCCAATGTTTCCCCTTTTCTGGGTCTCCTCTTTGGAAGCCCCCTATCCCCTCCCCATCCCTACCTCTATGGGGGAATTCCACCTCCCACCCACCTGCCCACCCATTCCCATATTCCCACCTTGACATTCCCCTTTACTGGGGCCTCTAACACCCTCAGGCCCAAGGGCCGCATCATTTCTTATTGAGAGTTCTCCATGCATTGGCTGGTATGACATTACTTGGGTTTAACTCACATGGCAGTCACACCTTTGTACTTGTAGAAATCTACACAGATCAAGATATCCATTCCTCCTGAGTTCCAAATTACTTCCTCTTCAAACCCTTGCTTGTTTGCAGTCTAGACTTCACAGTCGTATTCTAAATCTCAGGGAACTCGTATTTCAGCATTTCCACCCTACTAACTCTCCAGTTCTCCTAGCCCTGATGTCAAGGTCTTTCTTAGCAGTCCTCCCTTCTTTGAAGACTATCATCATTCCTTCAGAAAAGACATCTAAACAGCATTTTGGAAAAGTGTTCATCCAGGGAGCTTGGGAGATATCTCAGTTGGCAAGGTGTTTGCCAAATACATATGAAGCCCTGAGTTTAATTCCCACTACCCATAGAGAAAGCCAAATGTGATGGTGTATGCTCGAATTCCAGCACCAGTGTATGTGTGTAGTAGTGGGTCAAGACAGGTGGATCCCTGCAGCTCATTTGGACAGCAAGTCTAGGCTACTCAGTGTGTCCAGATCCAGGTGAAAGACCATGTTCCAAAAAAAAAACAGATAGACAGTTTCTAAGAAATCACACCCAAGATTGGCCTCTGGACCCCACACACGTGTGCAGACACATTCAACCTGCACACACGTGAACACACATTGCTCATACACAAATGAACAAATGTTCATCCAGCATTTCTAATCTATCAGTCAAATCCAGCATTTTTCTTGTTCTAAGACCTGGGAGTAAATCATGGAGTTTACTTGGGAGCTCTCTGCCTTTTCACCATAGAAGAACTTGTAGCTGCAGAGGTGCCTCTTAGAATTAACAGCTTCAAACACCTCTTAATGATTATTGCAAGTTGTGCTTTCATTTTCAATTGATTCTAGAGGTTTTTTAAGTTTATGCCCTGATTTCTTTAAAGACTCAATGGTTGTTCAAAAGTATATTGATCAATACCCAAGTATTTGAGTAGTTTCCATATTTCTATTGCTAATTGTAACCATGGACATTTTCACCTGCGCCCTAGTTCCCAAATAATGAAACTCGGAGGCTTATTATTTATTTAAAAATGCCTACGCCTTAAGCTTGGGCTTGTTCCCTGACTAGCTTGTAACTTATATAACATGCTCATTCTATTCTGTGTCTGCTACATGGCTGGTTACCTCTCCTCAGTTTAATAGTCCTTCTTCCTCTGAGTCTGGGTAGATTATCTCCTGCCTGACTCTACTAGAATTTCTCTCTCTCCTAGAACTCCCACCTTCTATGTCTTGCCTTTTTTTTTTTTTTTTTTTTTTTTTTTTTTTTTTTTTTTGGTTTTTCCAGACAGGGCTTCTCTGTGTAGCCCTGGCTGTCCTGGAACTCACTCTGTAGACCAGGCTGGCCTCGAACTCAGAAATCCACCTGCCTCTGCCTTCCAAGTGCTGGGATCAAAGGCGTGCGCCACCACTGCCCGGCTCATGTCTTGCCTTTTGCTAATAGACTGTCAGCTTTTTATTGACAGATGATGCTTCCACATACCAGAGATTATCCCTACAGCTAATGATTTCTAGTTTTATCTCACTATAATTTAATAAGACACAAGAAATTATCTTGATTCTTTTTTATATGTATTAAGACTTGTTTTTGTAGTTCAGATTGTGGTCAATTAAAAAGAAGACTGTATGGGCTTGAGGAGAATGTGTCTTCCACACTAATGGTATTTTATGGAATTAACTGTTGGGTGCATTTTTTTCTATTGAATAGTTAAATCTAGAGTTTCTTGCTGGGTTTTGGGTTTTGGTTTTTTTTTTTTTTTTTTTTTTGGTTTGGATTTCCTATCTAAAGATGAGAGGGGGAAATGGAGAAATGCTTCAACCATTAAAAGTTGATATTTCGGAGGACCTGAGTTCAGTTCCCATTCCCTGTATCTGACTGCTCACAATCACCTGCTTGCAGCTCCAGCATCCTCTTCTGGTCATTGCTATCACCTGCCCTCCCACACCCGTATCCCCACACAGACACACAGACACACAGACTTGCAGACATATACCTAATTAAAACCAAGGGTACTTGGAAAGGAAAATCAACAACATAGAAGAAGAAGTCAGCAACTTTCTGGTTTCTGCAGTTACTTCAAGTTATATAATCACATCTGAAGACTTTGGAGGTAGGAACAGCAGGTGAGAGGTCATGTGATATTTGTCTTGAACGTTTTTCGATATTGTAAGTCACTAGATATAAGTGACAGTCTGGAACACTGAATTCAAGTATGCTACAGTTGCTCGAGGAAATCACTGACTCTCCTTGTTGCTTTTCCCCCATTTGTATACTAATTGCTTGAACTCTGAGTGTACATAAGAGAGTCTGAAAGGGAAGGGTTGTTTTCTCCCTCTAGAACAAGCCTTAAACTGTGTGGCTAATCTAGTGTGTTTTGAAAGTGTCCCAATTTCCTTTCCCTGATCTAAAGGGAGTTGTGTTTGATCTAACCCACCTAATCTCTCATTTCCAACCAGATGTGAAAACACACTTCTCAGGAAACCCAGACTACTCAGATGAAGAAGAGCAAATAAGCAGAGGAAAGTGGTTCAGATCTGAGTTTAAATCTGTGGCTCTGAGCTGTGAGTTAGCCTGACTGTTCCTCTTGCCAGTCACAAGCTGCTTCGAACTTTGATGAAGCACTGTGGTGTCTAGGTTCTTCACCTCCTCCTAGTGACACCACTGCTCCGGCCACAGTTTTAAGAAGTATAAAGATTCCATTGTGTCCATGTAAGTTAATGTGCCAAATGTTTGCCAAATCTTTGTGTTCCTAACATTGCAAGGACCACAAAAGGAACTCAACTTAAACTATCTATTTCAGTTATCACCCCAGGAAGTTAGTTTCCATTAGCAGAAATAGTCTGAATTATCTTAATACACCTTGTAAAGCATTGTTGTGTAATGGGAAGCAGAGCTTTTTATTTATGTTGGATAATCAATATAAATACAAAACGGACAAAATATTCTCAATTGTTTTGTTTTAATTAAAATATAATTACATCATTTCTCCCTTCTTTCTCTCTCTTCAACCCCTTTTATGCCCCTGAAGCCCTCTTAAATGTATGGCCTCTTTTTCTTTAATTATTACTGTTACACACACAGGCATACCTACACAGAAAGAAAGAAAAAACTTCTGACAAAATATTGTAGGAGAATTCCATTCAGAAATGTGGCTATAGAGGGTGCTACAGTGTCTGTGGAAAGGAAACGTGGGGTGAGCTCCACATTTGCCCTGGATATCCAGCACCCATATTACAGGGAAGTGCAGACCCAACAGAAAGGAAAACTCTGCTGAGGAAAACAGAAATCAAACTTCCAGTCTGCTGAAGAGATTGGAACCCAGAGGACAGATTACAGGAGAGGAGAGATCTGCATACACTATGGAAAATTTTTGTATTTCCCCTTGACTACTGCAGTGCATACGAACAACAGGAGGCACAGCAAGGTCTCAGGTGATAGCCATTAAGGGTAAAAGCTAAGACAGCCACTCTGGAGACCACTCATGCTAAGATAAGGTTAGAAGTCACAGAGGACAAGCCATAGACTAGTACCACTGCAGCTCTGCTTAAGAACAATCCTTCAGGGAGCTCAGCAAAGCCCGAGTGAGGTTTTGCAGGAATCAGGCTGATCCGCCAGTAAATCCATGAGCTTCTGAGGCAATAGTTCATATTGTTCAAAAGAGGAAAGATAATAACTTATTATCCGACTTATGATAGAGAAATAAAACATTACAATTTTTTTTTAAGTTAGAAATGAGTCTTAATGAAGAAAAATAGGAAGTGGAAGCACAATCAGCAATTATAGATGCAAAACAAAAAAATGTTTTTCAAGAGAATAGAGATAAAATGAAAGACTAGGTGGGAACATCTAGGGTTGGGAAATACAAGATCTGAAGTGAAAAGTACAGAAGAAATGATTAGATATCTGCATGATCCAGAAAGAAAGAAATTCCTTGGAAATTGTTCAATACCCAATACACATAATAAAGTACACATAATCATGTCCATGGAGTCAAATGAAATGCTAAATATGAGATAGAGACACGTTGCCTCTGAGGCAATATTGTGTCACACTGAGAGCATTGACTGTGGGCAGCAGAGGGAAGCAAGCATGTAGTGCTAGAGTCAAGGACGAGTGGAATATAGAGGGAAAACAGTGATGAAAACTATAGCTGACAGTTTTCAAAATTTGAACCTAAGCATCAACACGAAGGTTGAAACATTTAACACATCAAAAGCAACAAAAAAATTTCTAGGCCAATTATAATCAATTTGATTAATAATAAACCTAGGACAAAAGAAAAATTTAAAGGCAACAGAGCAAGTACATTACTAACGATGGAGGCTGAAAGATGATGGATTATGACCATGCATAATTTCATACCCTGAGGAAGTATCCTGAAAATAATGTCAAGATGACATTTCAGACAAAAACTGAAATCCTTCATAAGCAGCAGAACTATATAACCAGTGTGCTTCCTAAAAAAAACTTGTTAGCCTGCCAAATGATTGATACTTCAAAGAACTCAGCAAAGAAATGAGGAGTGTTTAAGAGAGTAACCATGTTAAAAACTAATGAAGACTTAGCCATGTATGTTATTATCCTAGTGTTCGTTCTATTGCCATGTTAAATACTATGAGCAGAGCAACTTGTGGAGAAAAAAGGTTTATTCCAGCTTACAAATCCCAGGTCACAATCCATCACTGAGGGTAGTCAGGGCAGGAACTCAGGCAGGAATATAGAGGCAGGAACTAAAGCAGATGCCATGGAGGAGTGCTGCATGTTGACTTGTTTTCCATGCCTTGTTCAGCATACTTTCTGATACTATCCAGGACTATCTGCCTACAGGTGACGCCACTCATAGTGGACTTAGCCCTCCACATCAATTATTAATCAAGAAACATTTCTACAGACTTCCACATGCCAATCTGATGGAGTCGATTCCACAGTAGAGGTTCTTTCTTCACTGGGGACTCTAGTTTGTTTCAAGTTGAAAAAAGAAATCCAACCAACACAGACATCTTAATTTTGTTAGGAGATAAGTATCATTTTGAACAAAAGACAGCTATATAATGATTTATTTTAACTCAGATAAAATACAAAGATACAAAGGATTTGGAAAGAGAAATTCTATAATAGATTTTTCTGTTGATAAGATACTTTAATTTACATCATTCATTCATACAATATTTCAACAATAAGTATTTTAATCATAAGACTAACCACTAAAAATACAAAGAAGTGTACTGAAAATAACTTAAGTAGACAGAAAAATAACACATATTCCATTGGTGTAACAAAAAAAAAAAAAAAAAAAAGAAAGAAAGAAAAAAGAAAAAGAATAAACAAAACAAATGGAAAAAGTTGCGAAACAGTAGACTAAAGCTCTTCTTATCAAGAATCGGATATGGAAACTGAGTAAGCTGATTAAAAGGCAGAGATCAACAGACCACAGAAAAAAGCAAGACCTGGGGCTGGAGAGCTGGCTCAGTGGTTAAGAGTACTTGCTGCTCTACCAGAGGACCTGAGTTCAGTTCCCAGCATCAACTTACAACCACTGATAATTCCAGCTCCAGGGAATCCAACAACCTCTTCTGGCCTCCATGGTGTTAGCACTAACACACACACACACACACACACACACACACACACACACACACACACACATACACACACACACACACACACACTATAATTAAAAATTAAATAAATTATTTTTAAAGATCCACATATATTAAGATACAGTAAACAAATTTAATGTGTATTTGAAGAAGCAACTCATAAAAAAAATAAGAAAATGCTATAAGCTGTTTTGTGCTCATAAACAAACCTACATAAACTCTTTTAGAAATCAAAGGAAATGTTTCCCAGAACATTTTATGAGTCCAATATTACCATAATACCAAATCCAGCAAAAACATAAAAAGAAAACTATGGGGAAATCCCTGTCACACATAAATCATAAAAATCCTTAACAAAATGTTAGCAAATAAAATTCAGCAATCTATAAAAATCATAATGCAATGTGGCCAAGTGGGCCTTACCTGGAATGCAATATTGGTTTTCCACTTGGAAATTGATCAGCGTGACCACGTGATAACAGAATAAAGGCCAAAGAAAAGCATGAAAGAGAGAAACATGTGGCTCTTTTAACAGTTGTAGAAAGTGATTTAACAAGATCGAGTCTCCATTCATGATGGATGGGGCCCAGTGATCAGAAGGAAGAATCCCCAAGTCTGTTCCAGTGTGTTTATAAAAACCTGCAGTCAAGCGCAGGCAAGTTTTGGGGTGTGAAGCTGCCTGATACTATAATGTGTCTTTGTCCCACACAGTTGTCAGAATCCTTTGATCTTTACAATCTGAAGACTGAACTATATCATAGATTAGAGAATTTGGATAATAAAATATGTTACTATCTTCAAGAGAAACAAAAGGACAAAGGTGAAAGGGGATTTACACCACATAATCACAAGACACCTTATTTTAAAGTTAGTCATTCCATGAATGTAAGGCACGCGCACACACACACACACACACACACACGTACATGTATATGTATATACTGAGAACAAGAGCAAGAGAGAAAGATAGAGAAGGAATGAATTAATGAATGAATTTAAGAAAGAGAGGCAAAAATCTAGAAATAGAACCACACACATATAGTGACTGTGCGTTAAGTAAAAAACACCAAATTCTTTAAATCTATCAATATCAAAAGGAAAGTTTATTTAAGAGTGATTTTTAACACTTAGATGTCTATATTTCTATCATGAACCTCTACTTTTATTTCATAGAAGTCAGGATAGATTCTATGAATAGATAGATGATAGATCATATGAGATAGATCATAAGCATAGATATAAACAGCAGAGTTCTAGAACACAGGAGTCAATCTCTGCAATTTTGAAGTAGGCAAAGTGTTCATAGCTTGGATAGAAAATCTGTTTATAAATGGGAAAAAGATGAAATTGCTCAAAATTTAAAATATCTGCTAATAAAGCTTTATTATTAATAAAACAAGTGGTAAGCCAGGGTCCAGGGGAACAAATGTGTAAGGCATGCCTCGGAAATGATCTGTGCTAGGTAGTAAAAGGAGTTACTACACCATTTTATATGTATGTATGCACATGTGTATTCTCCAATATAGATTAATATCCAATATTATATAAATATATTCTCCACACCTTTGGTGGGATAGTTCACAGGAAAGGTACCAGATGTCCCTGAACCACATGAGGAAGTTACTTAAATTATTAGAAAAATCAACTTAAAACTAAAATGTCACTTCATATACCAGAGATCCAATCCCTGTTAACAATGCTTGCCTCATCCAGCATCCGTGTGTGAAGTGCCCCCTGCACTGGAAAGCTGGAAGTATGTGTAAACACAGAGATATTCTATAAAACAGCAGTGGTGCCCTGAGAAGCAGTGACTACCTATGCCCACTAAAATAGTTTTTATGAATTCTCCTATTCCTGTTATGCATTGTGCTAAAACTGGAAATCGTCCAAGTGTCTATCAAGAAGGAAATGCACTAAGTGCACAGACTTGGGAATATTTATACAATGGAACAATAAAAATTGACTGGTGATGTGTGTAATACAAAGGACACATTTCAGAAACGTTCTGTGGCCAGATGGAGCCAGCCATAGATGATGCTACATAAGTCTGTGTATGTAAACTCTGCAGCAGGATGTTAGAAAACAGTGCTGGCCAGGATTACGGTGTTAAAACATGGTTTGACTAGAAGGGGGCATGAGGAAACCTGCTGCTATAGAAGTATTTCACATCTTGATTGATTTTGAGGGTTACACAGATGTGTTTATTTACCAGAACTCACCAAATACATTCGAGTCTCACTACACAAATATTACATGTTGAATCAAAGGGAAAAACAATTTCCATGAGCATGCACACATGTACACACACACACACACACAAACACACACACACACACTCCTATCTCTTATTCTTCTTTTCCTTAATGCATTTGAGAAATACAATAAATATCCAGTAATTAGAACTTAGGTCACAACTAACTCAAAGAATAACCATTTGCAAATGAACATTTTAAAGAATGATTTTCACCTGTGCTCTCTCTCTCTCTCTCTCTCTCTCTCTCTCTCTCTCTCTCTCTGTGTGTGTGTGTGTGTGTGTGTGTGTGTGTGTGCGTGCGCGCACCTGCGTCTGAGTACCTGTCTGAGACCAGAAAAGGTCATCAGATCCCCTGCAGCTGGAGTCACAGGCAGCTTCAAGCCATCTGGACATGGTGCTGGGAAACAAACTTGGATCCTCTATAAGACTTCAGTCTTAACTACTGAGCCCCTTATCTCCAGCCCCTGCATGAATATTTTTAAATAATGTATAAGAAGCTAGGAATACTATGCTTCTCTGAAGGTCATCCTGGTTAGAGAGAGGTGGTTTGATAGCAACCATATGCCTTACAAAAAAAGAGCAGCAGGTACTCTTACTGTAATCCTTACAGTCCTGAGCACATTTTACACACATCTGACACAAACACACACACACACACACACACACACACACACACACACACACACACACAAATTTCTATTGTATTTTTAAATTTCTAAATCTTAGACAATTTTAAATTAAACTGCCTGGCAATGGAAAGAACCCCATATCGCTTTGTTGAATAAATTGTTGTTTTGAAATTTCAATCTGTTGTGGTTTTCACAATGCTAAGCCACTCATTACCTTATTTGGAAGTGTGCCAAAGGCTGGACTAAAATTTTCACAGCATGGGCAAATGGTAAAATCAGCTGTCATTCATAGAGAGCATTGTGCTGACCTTCTCAGTAGCTATGCAGAGAAAGATAGCACTTCAGCTCTGAATGAATGCAGCTGAGCCAGGGAGGTGAGTTCATTTGTCAAAGTTTGTTAACAATTAGCAAATTTAGAATTGAGAGTCTTCCATAAAATTTTCTCTCTCTCCCTCTTTCCTTCCCTCCTTTCTCCTTTTCTTTCTCTGCCTCTTCTGCCTTTCCTCTTCTTCTTCCCATCTCCTACCTCTCTGTAGTGGAGACTGAACTCAGCACCTTAGCCACATCATGCAAATTCTCTACCACTGAGCTTTTAGATGCTAAGGCAATGGTTCTCAACCTCTGGGTCACGACCCCTTTCACGGAGATCACCTGAGACCATTTAAATATCAAATATTTACATTATGATTCATAATAGCAGCAAAATTACAGTCATAAAGTAGCAGCAAAAATAACTTGATGGTTGGGGAATCACCACAACAAGAGGTTGTAGCATTAGGAAGGTTGAGAACCACTGTTTTAAAGGAAGATTAGGAAATTAGATCATTTCACCTTTGAGGTTATTATGGGTAGCACTACAGTGAAATAGTGATTCTTTCCTTCTGTGAAACTATGAATTCTAAATTCATCTACAATTTTTTTTCTTGTGGTACTCGGGATTGAAGCCAGGGCTTCACACATGCTAGGCATGTATGCTACCACTAAGCTATGTCCCTAGCCACTAAAACTTATTTACAGATGTGCAATTTTAATGAGACTTTCCTTTGTGTCACATGGGTCAAATATTAATAAAGGGGAACAGTAAATAAAATTGGTACTTTTACAAGACAAATAAGGGATTGGAGATATGACTCGGCTACTAAGAGTACCTTCTGCTCTTCCATAGGACCTAAGTTTAGGTCCTAGCACCCAGGCCAGGTGCCTTACAACCAGAGACAATTCCAGCTCCAGGGGGATTAAAGCCTCTGGTCTCCACCAATACACAGCCACACACGAACAAACATACACGTAGTTAAAATAATAAAAACTAAATCTAGAAGCAAATGAAGATTAAAATATAGCAGCCACTGTATTGTCACTAGGAATTCCTAAGGAGTGGACATAACCAGAATACTGCTCCAAGCACTGATATAGAGGAACATAAAAATTCCTGTGGAAGAAATCAGAAACAAGATGTCTGCTGAGTCATATTTTCCTAAATATCTTTCTATGCAGCTGAAGAAATAAGATCGGGTCCAAGTTGAACTGAGGCAGACAGTGCTTTTGATGAAAATGTAAGGAACGCAAGAATGCATCTCTGTTGAGCATCAATGTTCATGGACACCCATAGCCAGCCAAAAGACCATAGTAGCTGGCAGATGAAAGCCAGCCAAGCCCAGAAAAGACAGCATAGTGCGACACTGTTCCCAGGACTGAGGAATTTCTTTCATTATCAAAATCTTTAATGCCCCTGCCAAGGAGTTGTCAGTTTGGGTAATTACAAAAGCCAAGAGAACAGGAGAAGAAAACTTATATCTGCTAGTTTTTCCAGATTTTAACTCTACTTTTGGCAGTAAAGTGGATTAAAAGAATCTATACACTTCCTTTTATTAATAGGAACTCGATTCTCCTTCCCTTTTAAAATACATAGTTAGTGAATATTTTACAATGCAGTTAGAAATGATATAGATCTTTTACTCTGGAGACACCCATGTGTCAAAGTCCAGCCTTGGCTCTGTTTATGCATATACTGTCTGGTTTTGTGTCAATTTGACACAAGCTGGAGTTATCACAGAGAAGGAGCTTCAGGTGAGGAAATGCCTCCATGAGATCCAGCGGTAAGGCATTTTCTCAATTAGTGATCAAGAGGGGAGTGCCCCTTGTGGGTGGTACCATCCCTGGGCTGGTAGTCTTGGGCTCTATAAGAAAGCCAGCTGAGCAAGCCAGGAGAAGCCAGCAATCCAGTAAGTAAGATTCCTCCATGGCCTCTGCATCAGCTCCTGCTTCCTGACCTGCTTGAGTTCCAGTCCTGACTTCCTTTAGTGATGAACAGCAATGTGGAAGAGTAAGCCGAATAAGCCCTTTCCTCCCCAACTTGCTTCTTGGTCATGATGTTTGTGTAGGAATAGAAACCCTGACTAAGACAATGCAGCATTTCTTTTCTTTCTTATTTTTTATTGTTTATTTGTTTATTTACATTTCAAATGTTATCCCCCTTCCCTGTTTCTCCTCAGAAAACCCCCCTCCCACTCCCTGCCTCCACAAGGGTTCTCACCCACCCACCCACTCACTCACTCACTCCCACCCCACTGCCTGCCCTAGCTTTCCCTTACACTGGGGACCCAGCACTTCCTCTCTCATTGATGCCAGACAAGGCCATCTTCTGCTACATATGCAGCTGGAGTCATGGGTCTCTCCATGTGTATTCTTTGGTTGATAGTTTAGTCCTTGGGAGCTCTGGGGAGTGGGATCTCGTTGGTTGATATTGTTGTTCTTCCTATGAGGTTGCAAACCCCTTAAGCTCCTTCAGTCCTTCCTCTAACTCCTCTATTGGGGTTCCCATGCTCAGTCAGATGGTTGGCTGCAAGCATCTACATCTGTATCAGTAAGGCTCTGACAGAGTATCTCAGGAGATAGCTATAACAGGCTCCTGTCAGCAAGCACTTCTTAGCATCAGCAAGTGTGCAGTTTGGTGGCTGCACTTGGAATGGATCCTCAGGTGGGGCAGTCTCTGGATGGCCTTTCCTTCAGTCTCTGCTCCACTTTTTGTCCCTGTATTTCCTTTAGACAGGAGCAATTCTGGGTTAAAATTTTGTGAAGGATGAGTGGCCCCATCCCTCAACCGGGGGCTGTGTCTAACCTCTGGACGTGGTCTCTACAGGTTCTCTCTTGCCTTATTGGGGATTTCAGATAACGTCACTTCTTACCCCCTCCTTTTTATGTCATGTCATAATGAAAGGGGAGAAAGGCAAACTGCCCTCAAATTAGGATTATCCTGAGAAAGACATAAATAAAACCTCCTATCTCAAGCCACGTTTTTGTTTTGTTTTGTTTTGTTTTGTTTTCTAGCTTTATGAGACATGATCTTATTCTTTAGCCAAGGCTGACTGCAAAGTCACTATGTATACCAGGCTGGCTTTGTACTCAACAGTAGTCTTCCTGAGTGCCAAGAATGACAATGACTACACCCAGTTTAA
Source organism: Uromys caudimaculatus (assembly GCA_028551405.1). Classification (NCBI taxonomy): domain Eukaryota; kingdom Metazoa; phylum Chordata; class Mammalia; order Rodentia; family Muridae; genus Uromys; species Uromys caudimaculatus. The sequence continues at coordinate 56,794,893 of CM052701.1, forward strand.
GCCACGTTTTGAAGGAGAAAGAGAGTTGGTTAGGAATGGCCTGTGGTTGACTGCTAAGATGTTGTGGCTGTAAATGAGTTTCAGCAATTCAGACATAAGAGGGAACAATAGCCTAGAAGAAAAGGTTCTTGTTTAACAAGCATCTTGGATTGTGTTGGAGGGAAACACTGGAGAAAAGGTTTTCACAGCAGTCATGGCTCAGAATCGTAAATGTGTACAACACACATGTCTACATTCACCTATGCCCTCCACACAGCACACATGTTCTTAGCTATTCTAGCTACTTACTTCAGTTTTCTATAAGAACTTCTTGAAGATAAATAACCTCTCATGAAAAACAGAATTACAAAAATAGGCCCGGTGAAAACAAATTTTATGTCCCTTGGATTCACCAACTGGCATGGCTTCCTTTCAAACATTAACACGGCAGAAAGGTTACCAAAAAGTTCCCATTCATGTTGGGACAAAATAAGAATGTTGTGCACTTGGCATCTGCTTGAAATGGAAGGTTCTGGTAGCTTTCTTTGGAGAAAGATTTGTCTGATCATCAAGATCATGACATGCATCAGACCTGTTATACCACCTCTACTATTAAGGGTAAAAACCACAGCACTAGATAACAAATGAGGTTTTTATTTTGTATATTCAGCACAGAAGTAGCAGGTGTCGTGATCCTGTGTGTCTCTCTCTTGCTTGCTGATAGAGAAGTTCTATTGGAAACCTTAGCATATGGAGAAGACAGTTTTTGTGGGTAGAGAAAAATAAACTAACTTGTCTTATTTCTGAGGTTCATTTATATTGTAGTAGAGTATTTTTCCACGACAACGATTATAGGAACAAACCTGTCTGGGATTGGCTGTAATCCTTTGTCTTAATTCAGCTCTCAAAAACTGCACTTCCAGACACTGAGGCTCCCTGCCCAGCTGACTTTGATTGGTAATAAAGAATTGCCATACAACCAATGGCTGGGCATGAAGACGGAGGCTGGACTTATAGTTTGCTCAGGCAAGGGACCGAGGGGAAAGAAGAACAGACAGAATCACCATAATGGGGGATCAGAGAGTTCAGACAAGGCCCTGCCAACACTTAAGAGTGGATCTGGGGCAGCAAAGATAAAATAGAGACTTAGAAAGTATTAACTAAGAATTACCAGGAGTGTGTGTTAACCACAGGGAAGTTCAGGAAGCGCTCAGGCATTGAGCAAGTAAGGCCTATTAAAAATATCACTCTGTGTGTGTGTGTGTGTGTGTGTGTGTGTGTGTGTGTGTGTGTGTCTTTCATTGGTGAATCCAGAGCTCTTGGGAGGGTGGCTAGAAGTGCAATTACCCTCCTGGAGCCAGAGTGGATTAACTATTCACCACTACACAAAACCTTTTCTTGTTTTTGAGGTAAAAAATCCTGCGTGCACACGCATGTGTGTGTGTGTGTGTGTGTGTGTGTGTGTGTGTGTGTGTGTGTGTGTGTTGTGCATGTATGCCTATGTGTCAGGGGATGCTCAACTGTGTGGAGGCCAAAGGTCAATGTCAGGATGTTTTTATTAATTGATTTCCCACAATATTGTTATCTGAGTCAAGGTCTCTCACTGAGTCTTTAGCTGTTCAATGAGGCCTTAGGATCCTCCCCTGCTGGGACACAGGTGCATGCTACCACACTATCACACATGTGACTTTATGTGGGTACTGGACACTCAGACTTGTGATTTCATGCTTCTATGGCAAGCACTTTATATACCGAGTCACCTCCCAGAGTCCTCATGCTGCTTTGTAGCTATGCTTTGGAAACTCAACTTGAAAGTACAAATTTAAGAGGCTAGAAAGATAGCTTAGCAGTTAAAAGCAGTGGCCACTCTTACAGAAGGCCCAGGTTGGAGTCCCAGTACCCACACAATAGCTGCAAATTGTCTGTAACTCCATTTTCAAGAGATTCAGTGCCCTCTTCTGGCTTGCTCAGACATCAATTGTGCTCATAGTGAGGAAACATACATTGAAAAACACAAATTTTAAAAACAGTGTTCTTCTAATTTATAAAAAATGCATCAGAAATTATTTTCAACCTTTATAGTTATTTTAAGATTCAAACGACAGAAAATGTATTAAAACAGCTGTCTGATTATTTTGCAATAATTAAGAAGAAAATGAACCAAAACCTGAGATATACTTTATCCATGCAGATAGATTTATAGACCTCCACTGGTGAAAGGAAGCATCAAAAATTAGAAGATATTTCACAAACACTTTACCACATTTGGACACATTTTATAAAAATATATATTTGTTCCTTGGGACATATCTGAATTTCTTTCAGCCCACTTCCTGCAAGTGTTCCAGTTTTTTGATGATCACAAATTGAATAATAATGAAATTAAGATTTATAGGAAATAGATGAAAAAATTTAGTATAAAGAAAATGAGCTCAAATACCCTAGAATTTGAATAAAATTTTAAATTTTCCTTTAAAGAGAAATCTCAAATTGCTACTAATTACGCAGCAACTTTTGGAAGAAGTAAATGTTTGAAAAAGTATAATATGTTTTGTAAGTACAAAGAATAAAAGTATGGTGTCATAAAGGTGTCCCATGAAGGACTGAACTCTGTAATCACTGTCAACAATCTGTCATAGCAGGGAAATTGCACTGAAGGTACAATCATTATTAAGAGACACTTGTATACGTTTGTTTCAAGGAATTTTTATGACTCTGAAAACTTCTAAAGCAAACTAAAAAGAAAATAATACATAAAACATGCATATTTATATAAATATTATAATATAAATTACTGTCTATAAAGAATTTGAAGGAAATACCATCTTTTGATTAGGACATAAAAGTTATAAGATATTTATTGTTACCCAAACAACAAAAATAAGCCAAGTAAAGCACAAAACTGTGGCTTTGAAAGACAATACTCAGAGTACCAATGATACAATAAATCTAAATAGACCACATTCTAGACAGTGACAAGACGTTCCTAGCAGACAAGGGAACTGAGTCCGTCTCAGCCCTAGAGAACTGCTAAAGAAAACCTAAGCTCTATAACCCCTGGCTAAACACACCAGTGAGAAGACATTGTCCAATCTCTTATGATCTCTGATGCAAACATAAAACTGATATAACAGATTAGAGCCAGATGCTGCATTCCTGAAAAACAAACAAACAAAACAAAGCCAAAACTGTCTCTCCCTTCTTCACCACCCAGAAATTACAAAACCTCCTCAGATGGGTAGAGGTCATTCTTCAAGAGCCCCTCCCCCATCCATGGGGCGGGCTTGCTCTTACACCGCTCTTGTGTGCAGTCAAAGCCCCTGTGAGTTCACCTGAGCAAAATCCCTGTCATGTCCAGGAAATACTGTTTCCCTACAGACATGCACTACCTCTGACTCTTAGATTCTTCATACCCCGTGTTCTACGATCCCAGAGTCTTGGAGGGAGACGTGTGATATAGATTTCTCATTTAGAGCTGAGCATTCCACAGTCTCCAGTCCTCTACATGCTGGTTCTGTGTTAATTTTTATCTACTGAAAAAAACAAACAATAAATGAAGAGGGTTGAGAGATGCACTACTTAAGAATATGAAGATAATAACTTAGGAACTGGTTTATTCCTGTGTCTCAAATATGTTATATGTATTTGTGGAATTCTCAAACAATAAAAAAATTAAAGTGAAAAGATGTAAAGTCTGGGATGGAGTCTGTGGAAGGTGAGATGGAGAAAAGCCATTAGAAATTACTCCATTTGTTAGTGGCTAGCGTTCTGTCCTGCAGCTATGGCACCATTCATTTATCCAGTCACTGATAAAAGAATATTGTTTTTTCTTGCAGTTGTATGTAATTATCTAAAATTGCTACAAACATTCACATGTACCTTTTTTACTTGCGTAAAAACCTATGAGTGCAGTTAATGGAATTTAGTTGTATATTTAATTTTACATTTAATTACTGGTCTGTTTTTAGAGTGTCTATAGGCCCTTTTCATTCTCACCTGCAGTGAATGAGCTCCAGATGTCCCTCCATCCTTTTAGATGTCTTTATTTAAAGGATTCTTTCTGATGTGCAGCATACAATTGCTTTCTCTTTGAAAATTCAACCTGACAATCTCTGCTTTTTCATGTGGTGCTTAATGCAGTCACTTGTAATGAGGTTGTTGAAGTTGGGTTTAATCTACCATCTCTCTCTCTCTCTCTCTCTCTCTCTCTCTCTCTCTCTCTCTCTTTTTCTCTCTCTCTCTCTCTGAGCTAAATGAATAGTTTCAATATTCTGTTTCTGCCAGCATTTTCTTTTTAGATATAATTCTCTGCATTATTGTTTCTTGAGAAGTTGGAGTCATTATTTCCAGCTTACTTCACTCTGCTGCATATTATAAGAGTCTTCTTGAAGTAATCTTGTTTTAAGATTTTAATTCTAATTTTTTTTAAAAAAATTATTTGTGCACTTGAAAGTGTGTGTGTACATGTGTGAATGTCACTGTGGTGTGTGTGTGTGTGCGTGTGTGGTGTGCAAGTGAATGCAGGTGCCCATAGAATCAAGAAAAGAACATAAGGACCCCTGGATCTGGCTGTGAGCTGCCTACACGGATGCTGGGAATTGAGCATAGATCCTCTGTAGAGCAGTGCATGCTCTTAACTACTGGAACATCTGCAGCTCTTAGATGGATTCTTCATGCCTCTCCCACTAGTGTCATTCCTGTCTCCACTCCTGCTTACCAGGTTTGTCTTTGTGGAGCTGGGCTCCCTATGGCCCCAGAATAATTCGCTGGCGAAAGTGCATTGGCTATTTCCTAAGATTTTTTTTTTCCTTTCCTAAGATTTTATTCTTAAAATGTATTTACTTGAGTTTAATCTATGACATTATTTTGTTAGTTTAACACTGCCCCCTGTATTTTCCATATTGCTGTGTTAGAGTCTCCTTGAGTCAAATAATACTAAAGTATGTCAAGGTTCTTCTCCTTGGAAACAGAGAGGAATCACTCTAGGAATCTCAAAATGACAACTCAATGATATAAGCTGAATTTTAAGTTCTATTATTTGCAAGCAATAAAACAAAATCTCTTCTTTACCTAGATTGGGTATAAGGGAATCTTTATCATGCAATATTCTAGTTTAAAGTTTATAGCCCATATACTTTTATAGCCCATATAAAAATATAATTATTTATTAAATATTTAAAATTTTTAGCTTTAATGCCCTTATTAATGATAATTTGGTTCAAAAATTGTTTATTGAGTGAATGACATATCCTCAGGTAAAACTTTATAATTTTTATTTTTCTTAATTATTTCAAAGCACAGATTCTTTTATGTTCTGTTCTTTGTAAGGGTTAAGTTCATAGCACATACATATTAAAAATTGCATATAATTTATTCAATTTAATGATAGGCTTTCACTAACTATTCAGCCTCAAGATTAAAAACATGAAAGAGTGGTTTTCAGAGTTCTTGACTCCCAACCAATATTAAAAATATGAACATATTATTATGAAGACATAAATATCTGCATAATAAAATGCAAAACAAGTGGCTGTGGTAACAGAACTTAAAATAAAGAAAAATTATCAATCTGGCCAAATGTATACTATTCCTTTTAATATGGTATTCATTTTGTTGCTCACCTTCAAAATTAAACTGCAACTATTTCTTTTTCCTCCTGAAAATCTTCATGCTAATTATTAAATATAATACTAAGTTTTATACTCTCAGTCCCCAGAATTACCCATTTCTGAAAGGGAAATATTGTGAGACAAAATAAGAGTCAGGCAAATATAATGCTATGGAGTAAAATTTCCATGAAAATATTTTCACGGGTACTGAAGGAAATAGTGTGTGCCAGCTCTTCTTCATGTCCCTGGGACGTGGTTCAAAGAGTTTGGGAATGCTACAACACTCCGACTGCCCTTGCCTTGTCCCAATCCAAACCTAATTACTCTAATTTAATTCTCAATGTTTTGGTGCAGATCCGCTATCAAAAGTCATTCTTGACCTTTTTTTATATGAATGCATATTAATTATTCAAGTCAAAAGGTTTCATTGTGACATTTCCATACATGCATATAAAATACCTTGAAGATCAACAAAAACATGCTACACTAATATTTAACAAGTAATTCCTGGAAAAAATATTGTTTTTTAAAAATTTCTATTTTTAAGGGAAGATTTCCTTAGTTACATGAGAAATTGTTTTCAAAAGTCACAGATTGCTTATACACTAGAAGATGTTTCAAAGGGCCACAGAATTTGGCGAATGAAGCCTCAAAAATTATGCCCAGAACTGTCTTAAAGGGAACACAAAGTAATTAGCAGAAGAAGTAAAGATATGACTGTAGACATTATATCATACACACTGAAAATAGAACAAATGGAAAGACTTTAAAATACATATTCATGCCAAAAGTTAGGATAATATGCAAGCATTGCACCACAGCTGAGAATGATGGACCCGTTTGTTATCTCAGACATGTGTCTCTGTATGGGATAAAGCTTGATTCCAGAGTGAAGTTTAAATGTGGTTCTTGAAGTGGGTTCCAGGCTGGTTATCCATAAGGATTCCTCTAATGCATCCAATCGGTGACTCCACTGAAGCATGAATGCCTTTATTAATGCCATTCCGAAAACACATGCCAAAAGTACGCTCGGTTCAAGGAGCATCAGGGCAATCTGAGCTGAGACACTGTAAGGTTTGAATCACTCTTCAGTCCCTGTGTAGTGAGCGCTTCTGCAGGACCCTTCTGAGACGGATTAACCTTTCCAAATCACCAGATCTATTTTTAAATGCAGCCTACTGACAAAGCAATGGAAGTAGACAAACATTTTTTTAAAGTGCTTCATTGGGGGGGGGGGGGTTAGAACCTAAAAGGTAAAAACTATGCATAAAATTTGTCACTTCTCAAGATTGAGAAGAACTTCTAGACAATTAGTCATTATTCTTAGAGTCTGTAGACATCTAAAGACTTAAAAATAAAAATTCCACATGTCATATTATAAAGTAGAGTAATCAAATATACTTGTAGTATATTTTATTATCTTCAAAAGATTCTTCAGTATTTCAGTGCCTCGCAGTCAGCATTGCAGCAAGCTACCATTTTGTTTCCCAGCCAGCATAGACCTCATGAGGGCCACTCATCAGCCTCAGCATACACAGAAGTCTTAACAGAAAAAACGCATATTCTACGGAACTATACCTCATGGACTTCCTGTGCCAGGAGTTTCCCTAAGGGCCCCGAAGGAGGAGTTATCATTATGGTGCCCTGTCTTCCGGTCTCAATTCTGTGCACTACTGTCCTGTGGCTTTAGAGGAAAGCTTGTACTGAATGGTTCCAGTATTTTCCTACTCTTGCTCTATTTCCAATGCTGTCTCCCTGTGTTTTACAGAGAAAAACCTCTGCCCTGCTTTTGCTCTATCGCTTGTTGATTCCTGAGAAGGGAAGGCCATCAATCTAAGAGAAGATTTTGGGCGCTGTAGCTGTCATTTCCATGCTTCAATGGAAAAGGGACTTCCTGTGATCCCAGGGAAAAGCCAGACATATAAACATAGGAAGGAACCAACAACCCGGGCTGACCCAGAAAGCCTGTCCCAATGCCACGACCTCACCCAGGCTGACCCAACGAGCTTCTGCTAACACCAGGACCTCGCGCTTGATCATGCATAGAAGCCGGAACTTCACACTGAGAAACTATGCAAGGGAGAGCACTGGTGTGGCCAGCATCACGGATGAAAATATTTTCTGCATATGCCAAGTATGGTACTAATCTCAGAGTAACATCCCGAGAAGATGAAGGGTTATCTGTAATTATAGAGGAAGTCCACCAAGCAGCACTTAGGAGAGCTGCTCCCTCATTAAAATGACCATCATCTTCAAATGCTCTGTAATTCAGTTGCAAAGGAGACATTATCGACCTATTGGGAAATCTTCTTCATATTAGTTCCTTTGGAAGAACATGGGTTTCCTATTTCACAGTGCCATCCAACAAGGCAAGGTTGTCATTTTATCGACACTAGTCAATTTCACAGCCTGGTCTTTGAGAAAGGTTATCCCCAAAGGTTTTCTTACAAAGATGAAATTGGAAAATCAAAGGCTGTGCAGGTGACATGTTGCCACTGTGCTGAAACAGAGCAACTCTCCCTATAAAAACTGAATTCTAAAACATTTGGATTCATTCTGTGAGCATTTCATACATTGTGTTCCGACCATATTCAACCTCCCTCCTTCGCTCCTGTCAGATCCATCGCTCCTTCCACACGACTTTATGTCTTCCTCTTTTTATTTTAAAATTATTTTCATACAGTGTACTTGGTCCTCATTTCCTCTCCCCCAGCTGCTTGCAGATCCATTTCATCTCTCAACCTACCCAACTTTATATACTTTCTCTCCCTTCCCTGTCTCAGAAAACAACCAGAAATGAAAATCAAAACAAGCAAAATCTCAATAGGGCAAAAAAATGTCCACACAAAACAAAATGAAAAAGAAAAAGCCCCCTCCCTACAAAACCCCCAAACCCTTTAGTTTGGTGTGGGTGTGTGTGCATGTGTGCGTGCATGCATGTGTGTGTGTGTGTGTGTGTGTGTGTGTGTGTGTGTGTGTGTGCGTGTTGGTTAACTACTACTGGGCATAGCCCCTACTCTTGAGCATAATTCATATACCCAGTGACAATCCATTGGAGAAAACTGACTTTTTTCCTTTGCCAGTAACTTGCAGTGGGTATCAGTTCCATATAGCTTCTTAGTTAGGGGTGGGACCCCTTGTCTACCTCCCTTCTCTGTGCTGGGACTCTGGACTAATTTGTGCATGCCCTATGCATTCTGCCACACTCCTGGTTCATTCGTGCATAAGTCCTGTTGTGCCTGGGAGACTGTTTCCTTGGAGTCTTCTACCACCTCTGGGAATTTTAATCTTTCTGTTTGCTCCCCTGCACACATCCCTGAGATGTTTGAGGAAAACATCATCAAAGTAGGACTGAGTGCTACAGTCTCCCTGCACACTTAAGTCTTCTGAATGTAATTTAAGCTAGCATCCACTAGAGGGTGCTCGACCTACCAGGGGCTGCACCAGTAAAGAAAACTGACTCCAGTAGCCATCAATTACCAACAGCTCCTCAGCTAGGGGTGGAACTTCAGGCCCATTCCTCAGAAAATCATATTTATTTATTAAATCAGCATTCTGTTTAGAGTTCAAAAAAATGAGAAATAAGTGGAGGAAAAATTTATATTTCATAGAAGGGCACACTAAACATTGAAAATTAATTCTTCAAAAATTAACTCAGTAATAATAGGAAATATCAAAGTATACGTTCTCTCTTCTGTGTGTTTTTATCAAAAACACTTTTTATGAGATTATTGGTTTATGAGACTCAAATGCTAAGAAGTCAATAGCAAGCAAGGATAAACAATAAAACAAACAAACAACAACAATGAACAGGACTGGGGAAATGACTCGGCAGTTAGGAACACTTGTTGCTCGTGCAGAGGACCTGGGTTCCATTCCCAACATCCCTATGGTGGCTCACAACCAGCCTGAACCCCAGCTCTAGATGATTCAACAGGCACATATGTGGAGCACATATGTGCATACTAGCAAAATATTCATACACACAAAGTAAAATAAATACTACTCAAAGTGCAAATGAAGAAAAATACATATATCACATATATATAGTTTTAATGCAATGCACTCTAAGAAAATGTACTAGAAGCGTTTTTCTCTTTGTTTAGTTTTGAGATGGTGTTTTATATATCCCAGACTAATCTTAAACTCATATGGCTAAAGATATGGGTGGCCTTGAACTCCTGATCCTCCAGTCTCAGCAGCCTCAGTGCTGGGATCATAGTCCCACATCACCACACACAGCTCTCACACAGTGTTCTTGGTTCTCATATTTGATACAATCAATCTGAATAACACATGCTGCATGTAGATGAAATTGAATTATAAATGATTAAATGGGTTTGTAAAATTTATTTTGTGGCTTTTCTTACAAATTTCCCCAAATGTTGTTTATAACCTCAGTACACAATTGTGTTCCCTTCTTCTAGGTCTGATGTGAAATTCGCCATCCTTGTTGCCTTTCGGAACTATCAGAGACAGAAGATAAGCAAGTGCTCCCGTGAGGGTGTTACAGATGCTGCGCACTGGCCGCTGCTCTCTATTAGTCCATGTTGACACTGACTGTCCTCTGAGGCAGGCAACTGCCATTTGGGGGTGTTTGTCATTGCCAAATGATCCCAGCTGTGCTTGCTGAACGTTTACTCTATCCCATCCTTGCCTGGGTATCCAAGGCTCCCTAACCACAGGCAACTCTACACATGGACCGTCTGAGGAGCTAGGTTCATGGACACAGGCTAGACAGACTAGGGTGTACCTCCATCTATGTGGCTACTGCTACTGGTGAGCCCTAATGCCTGCTGGGTAAGCCTTCCTAGGTGTGGCCTGCCAGAAGGAAGGGGTGACCACACTCCTGTAGTAACTCTTCCCTTCGCTCTGTAAGGAAACCCAATCAACTCAGCTGTTGCCCTGTGTTGGTGGAACCCTGCTTCTGTTTGTCATCGGGACCTAGGGAGAACGGGTGGATGCTGCTTAGAGCCCTCCCTGGGAAAGAATTTTAGCAACATCCCATTTGGTTTTTTCACAATTTTTGTTATATATATATTTTTTCCCTGATAATATCTATTATCAGGAAAAAATAAAATAACATTATATCTTTGTTAAAATGTAGCCCTAGATATGTTCCTAGACACATTAACTTTCTATAGGCCCCAGAAGGCAGCTGATACACAAAGTAATATGCTTCAGTGGTCACTAGAACTCATGGATATGGGCCCCCTGAGTCAACCTTGACTGAGCAATCTCTCTCTAATACTCTTTACACCATAACTTTCTTTGTACTAAGCCACAAGGCATTAAACAATGTGTTGGGCTGTGTGATGAATGAAGTATTCTCCCCTCAAAGCTGTGTTCATAGTGTAACCATGGAGTCCATGAATATAACTTTATTTGGGACAAGGATTTTTGCAGATGCAATTAAGTTAAAGAACTCACAATGATATCATGCTGGACTATCTGGTTCCACCTAAGTTCAATGAGAAAAGTAAAAGACAGTTCAAGAAAGGAAGGCCATATGCAAAGGGTTCAGCCACTGGAGCAGTGGAGCTAACTAAACTGAACAAGGCAAGAAAAAATTCCCCGGTGCTGTTGGAAGGAAAACACCTTGACTTCGAGCCTCTGCCCTCCATTGTAAGAAAATAAAGTTCCGATATTTTAAGGTGATAGGTCAATCAGGAAACTCACGCAGGCCACAGTGAAATGAGCCCCATGAAATAGTGTCTCTTCCTCAAGTCAGCGCCAAGTGAGCCCCAACCCTTATTTTAGTTTGTATTTTAACAATCTTCTACAACTTGCATGTATTCAAAATGATGACCATGAGTGACAGCTGAGGGCTCAGTGCTAAGCAGGGTACCCATGCCACCCACACCAAGATTCAGGAACACTGTGGGAAAGGGGGTGGGGAAAAGGTGAAGGCCAACGTGGTGGGAAAGTGTGCTGTGAGGTGCATTCTTTTCCTCGACATCACGTGGCTGTTGTACTCATGAACTCACAGCCGCTGTGGCTGCCTGCACGAGATAGGCCCGGGCTCGAGCCCTTCCTTACTCTTACCTCCTCTGGTTTCTGAACAAGGTTGACTCCGGCGCAGTGACTTTTATTCCCCATAGCCCACCGTCCTCCTTGACTCTTGAGTAACGATGCTCACGCTATGAATTGTGGATGCTTAGAGAAAGGATGGCACTGCAACCTTCTGTACAAGTTCCTCCTAGGTACTATACTATCACCAAAAATGGATTGGAGCTTAACCAGTGTTTATAGACCAGGTTAATGAAATAAAGCCTATCAAATGTTTATCAAGTGGTTTTCCCCGTATGGATGTATATCGATCACCAAACATTGAAAGTCCACACAAACCCTTTTTACCCAGTACAAAATGAAGGGATCATCTCTCTTTCCAGCCAACCTATTATCTAGTGCGTGCTAGTATTTATATTTACCGTAACTATACACTGGATGTATGAATTATTAGATGACTCCCATGATTTCTCATGAAAGAATGTCGTAGGGTTAGATCATAAGAAATATAGTGTGTGAGAGCTACGGACCATGTGTGAGAGCTACGGACCGTGTGTGAGAGCTACGGACCGTGTGTGAGAGCTGCGGACCGTGTGTGAGAGCTGCGGACCGTGTGTGAGAGCTGCGGACCGTGTGTGAGAGCTACGGACCGGGCAGGTTTCTGGCTGATAGACGGGATGGCAGCAGAAAAGAGACGAGCCACTTTCCGTGTCAGTTGCGTCTCTTGACCTCGTGACTTAATCTCTGACAGTCTGAGACTGCTGACCTGTAAAACTAGTTTCTCTTACTGGAGTTATGCAAAGAAATAAGTGAAGTGAAAAAGGCCAAAGGTCCAGGAAAGGTCCGCTATCCCGTGCACATGACAGATACATTTCCTTGCCCTCTGCCTCCCATCCCATCTACATGTGAAAGCTGGACCTTTGCAGTCACCAGAAAAACACAAGCAATGGCTCCCAACTCAGAGGCCATAGCTAACACTTGTTACCATTTGGTTCTCTTCAATGAGCACTTTAACAGGAAGGTGGGTGTCTGTGTCCTTGCTATATGCAAATCCCCAGCATCATATTAAAACTCTGCTGGACTCATATGTTATTGAGAAGAAATAGCTGACTTCCCCTAAAGATTGTTTTTTCTAGTAGTTGGAAAGACATTTTTTACTTTGATGAATAAACACATATACTCAATTATATGTATGTATTCAAATATACTCAAGCATTTCCATTTCAGAATCAAAATAAATTGACTAAATACAAGCCCAACAGGGTGGGGTGAAAGGTTTTCTAATTGCAACTTTCATACTCCAGGCTGGGCTTACATGCTGATTGCTTTCCTCTCACTGTGAGACTAACTTGATCTGCTTATTTGGTTTATTCAAGCAATTGGTTGTAAAATTAGGTTGAGATTTTAAAACTATGGTAGTTATTCTTTATGGGTCTGGGCCCTGAACACAAATATTTCTTTAAGTTTTTCACTTGAGAATTGCTTTCTTCAGGTGAGCGCTGGCATATGCTGTAAAATGTATAAATCTGGAATGCTAGGAAGTGTGGAGAAGGGAAGGAAATTACCTCAGTCTGCCGGGAGGCACAATGGTGCTTTCTTTAAATAAAAGCATCCTCTGTCCGCAATTGCGCATGTCAGTCTGTTCTGTCACTTAGCCCTGCTGGGGGAGAAGGGAGCCAAGGGCTGACATGGTACCTGGAGTTACAAAGAGCCTATGTGTCCCCAGTCTCTTTCACATTCTTCCTCAGGAGGGGAGAGATGCTTTGTTATTTTTCTCAAGGTCTGTCACAAATGGTCTTTGACAGAAAGCCCAGAAGGTCTGAGCAAGAGCTACAGGAGCTGATTGGTGCTAGAGGTGCTTCCTGCCAATGGCTTGGTGAGTGAAAGTCACTCTATACAAAGGTACCCAGGTACTCTACACACCAAAGGTGCCTCTAGTTAACACCAACAAAGAAGACCTACAAGGTCTTCTATCTTCAACAAAGGTCACTATCTAGGACCAAGAAAAGACTCTTGGCTACAATGGAAGGAGGGCAGTTCTGACAAGAAACAAAAGCACAGGTCATCAGAGCCTTTCACTGCCTCAGGCTACAATGTTTCACCATGGTAACATTCCAACCAGGCAGGCTGTAACACTTCACCATGGTAACATTCCAACCAGGCAGGCTGTAACACTTCACCATGGTAACATTCCAACCAGGCAGGCTGTAGCACTTCACCATGGTAACATTCCAACTAGTCAGGCTACAATATTTCACCATGGTAACATTCCAACCAGTCAGGTGGTAGATTCTGTGGTGGAAGAACTTAAGTCTGTTTTTCATTCCTTTGTTCTAAAATCTGAAATGGAACTTTCATCTGCTGGACACTGAAGAGGAATGCCATCCATTTCCAACTATACTTGGTATAGCAGCATATCTTTCTTATCAGTGACCCCACTCACCATTACTCCACACACTGACCCCTACACATACTGTGACTAGCAAGACTCACTGGAATTAAGTTGTTAAATGTAGTCTACATGTACTCTATAACTCACAGAGCCATAGTTTCACGTGACTCTTTATATGTCTGTCACTCTGGTTCCCACATTGGCCTCTCTGGCTTCCAAGTTTGCCCCACCATGATGGCAGCAAGGTGACATAGCTAAAATGGCTAAGGGTCGCATGCATCCAGCTTTGTGTGCACTTGAGAGACACACAGGCAATTCTCTCTTCATCAGGGATTGTGCAGCTCTTATGTGAGTTTCATCAGAGGGCTGACAGTATTGAGACAATGAAGCATTTATTTTATTATTCTTGAAATTTCAAGGTCCTAAGAAACATACTCAAGGAAAGAGCTAGAATTTGAAGAGTGTCTGTGATTTTGACAAAAGGAAATGTCATTTGACAGTAAGATGATTGATGGGTCCGTGGACAGAGTACACTGCAGCCTTTTTATTCTTTCCCTCTTTTCTCTGGAGAGTTAGTAATGAAGCCAGGGACTTTCCCTGTCGCCGAAAATAGTGAGAGTTTACCCTGTTGGTTATAGACGTCTTTCCTAGTAAAAGCAAAACAGACTGCAGCTATTCAAAGTCTCATTAAAATATTCATTTTTGAATATAAATCAGAAGTGGATGATTCAACACCCAGTGAATGATAGCAGAGCCACAAGAAGAGAGCCAGTGTGTGTGTGTGTGTGTGTGTGTGTGTGTGTGTGTGTGTGTGTGTGTGTGTGTGTGTGTGTATGGTGTCAGCCTTACTCGTTTTGAAAATCTGCTTTAACGTACAGCTTCATGAAATTAGATACAAAGAAAATGATGTCCAGATTATGTTCCCGACATCTGTATAAATCCTTGCTAAGTATCCTGGGGTAGCAAGGATGGAATGTACCTTACCAGAGGGGTAGAATTTTGACTTAGAGTATGTTATGCAACATTGGGTGATAACGCTCCCTGGAAGCTATAGCCTATCTAACCAAAACCCTAGTGCCAGGCAGAGTAACCCCCTTCCCCGCCAAGTTGTTATCAGTTTTTTAAAAGGAAAAACAAAACATGCAAAGGAAGTGGTAAGGTAGCCATTGCTAGCACTATATAATTGAAACCATAGAAGCAATTTCCTCTTCTTTCCCACGATTAAATTTCATCACTCTACCAAGACTGCCATCTTTTTAAGATAGGGAAGCTGAAAGCTGGAGCGGGTAAAACAGGAGTTTAGACTTGGACTCGGCCGATTTGTTTCTGTCGCTTATGGGAATAAACCCTAGCAAATTGTCTAGATACACAGAGGCCAGGGTATCAGTCCACTTGGAGGATTTTGATGTAGTTTCCATAAGGCTATTTATTTGAGGACCACAGAAAGTAACAGGTATGATGCCCATACATAGGGCCGGATTTACTTGCATGACCTTCCTAGCTTTCTAGTGAGAAATGGGCTTTCCCAAGTCGTCTCCATATCCAGCTCCTCTCATGCAGTCCACCTCACCTGTTCTCCTTGTCTTCCACAGCCACCTCCTCCTCTCCAGGGGCTTTGCAATCAAGATCTTCTCTCTAGGATGCAGATCTTCAAGGGTCTTGCTTCCTCTATTCAAACTTCAGCCTAACAGGTTGTCTTCAACCAGGCCTTACCTCGTACCTGGTTAGAAGTGTCCATGCTTCCATCCCTCACTCTCTCTCTCCCATTTGCACTCGAGTTTCTAATTGGCTGAATATGCCTGAGGCCGCATTGTGCCTGCTCTACTGGCTGCTGTATGGAATTTGCTTGTTCTTTGGTTGTCTTCCAGAGTTTTTCTCTCCAGCTCACTGATCACCTAAAAGTTATCACCTAGACTAACTTTTGATGCATGATGAGTATTTGGCAAGTATTTGCTAAATACCATTACTAATAATGAAGTGAGAGATAAATCCTAAGGAATCATAAAACAATATAGAATTTTCCAAGTGATTTCCAAGTTCAATGTGTAAAGTGTTTTCTAAACCCAATGAAGAGAGTGTTCGCATCATGTGGGGAAGGAAATACAGTAAAAGCATGCGAAAGCACAATTTTTTCTTTCTCTTGTTTTCTAAGTATAAGCTAATGGTCAGAACAGAACCACAGGAGGAATCCATGGATGCTCCAAAGAAAGGAAAGCCTGAGACAGAGGCAGCTCTGGAAAAAGTGTGGGAAAGGGCTGGTGGTCTCCAAGTTGACAGTATGTCTAAAATACTGAAGGGCTCCTGACAGATCCCAACAGAGCCACACATGCCCAGTTGTGTAACTGGCTGGCACTGGCACATGTAGGGTGAAGAGGAAGACAGTTGAGCTTCTTGTGCCTGCTGTTTTCCTCCTGTTTCCAGATATGCTCTTTGGGAGTGTGTGTGTGTGTGTGTGTGTGTGCGCGCGCGCGCGCGCGCGCGCATGTGGTTTCTTTTCCTTGGCTCCTGAGTGAAATCATTTTGATCGTGGCACTTGGTGACCCAGTATGCTTCTGCCCACTAATGAACAATCCTGTCTGCAAAACAGAACAACACCTTTGAGATGGCTGTTTATCTAGGCAGCATGCAGCCTCTGTAGCCCACGGGCCCTCATCCTGCAAAACCATTGCTGAACAGCCTAACCTGGTGAAAGGCTGAACTGTGTCAGCTCTACTTGATTAACAGGCAATGCCATTTCATTAGGGAAAGTTCCTGAGGAATCCAGTCTGCTGTGAGGACAAATGTTTTTGCATCTATGTGGTGCCCACAGGGCTTCCTGCAGCTTGGAGACTAGAGGACAAAGAGGGCAGTGATAAGGAGTTCTGGAATCCCATGCCTGGCTCAGAGCATGCTAATTGCCCATGAGATTGATAGCTAGGGTGCAAAGGCTAAAGAAATCAGATTAATTTAGCTCAGTTGTGTTCACAGAAGGATTGGGTTGCAGCTGGTACTGAGCCATCAGTGATCAGACCTCAGAGACTGGGACCAGGCTCAAGTTTGCGGGTGGCGGGGGGGTGTCGATTGCTCCTAGGCATGTGTGCTCCCTGCAAGGCAATGGCTTTCAAAGACAGCCCTGCATTACAGATAATCCTACAGAAATCAGGGAGAGAGCAAGTCTTGTGACCCTTAGGATAGGGACTCGAAAATGGAAGCTTTCTCTTCTTGTCCTAGGAAAGGCCACCTGGGACAAGCTGCCAGATCAGGCAGCCTCAGTGTCCTCTATGATATACAGCTAGTGTTTCCAGGTGAACTGAAAAGCAAATGGAATTCTCTTTGAAATAATGTGCTATTTCCAATATTGCCATTTGTACAGTGGTGTGTGTGTGTGTGTACATATATCATATATAATTAATTCATGGACTAGGGTTCTTGAATGTCATTAACTATATGGTCAGCTATTGCCTTTGTAGAAAGCCCTGCTAGGGTCCTAATGGTGAAAATCAGCATTAAAAATAGAAGAAAGGCTTAGGCAAGCTGAGCCTGGTGTTACATGCCTTTAATTCCAGCACTCGGGAGACTGAGGCAGGAGGATCTGAGTTCAAAGCCAGCCCAAGCTCCTGGCTAAGGCTTTGTATTGAAGAAAGGAAGGAAGGAAGGAAGGAAGGAAGGAAGGAAGGAAGGAAGGAAGGAAGGAAGGAAGGAAGGAAGAAAAAAAGCCAATAGAAATAAAAGCCCACTTGTCACAGTGTTTTGTTGCTGAATGCCATTTAGAAGCAGCTTAGAGCTGGCACAAAAGAGCCCACAACTTTTAGAATTGAGAGTTGTGGAAAGCGCACACAGGAAGGTGATCTCATGTGTGTGTGTGTGTGTGTGTGTGTGTGTGTGTGTGTGTGTATGTGTGTGTGTGTGTGTGTGTGTGTGTGTGTGTCGGGGGAGGTGTCATAATGCTTGGAGAAGAAACGATGAGGAAAATGAAGAACCAATTCTCAGTGGGAACGTTGTGGACCATGTTCCAAGGGAAACCACTGTCCCAGAGCATTCTTCATTTGTGAAACATATGAGTCAAGTTGCATAGTAGGCAGGAAATTTCCCTGACGATTATAAAGCCTTAGGCCCATGAAGAAACTCGACATTTCAGAAAAGTTTTGATATTTCCAAAATTCACACATCTAAAGAGAAAAAAAACAGTGCCCCATATCTCCTGATCAACCAATTAGGTGCCTTCTCAATTCCACGCTCCACATTCCTGTAATGACTAAGAGAAGTCTAGGGCCTTAATAGAACTCAAAGTGAAATCAAGGAATACCCACAAACCACTATTTAAACAGAGGCACAAAATCAAACATTTACAGAGGGAGAATTAATATTCTTGGATCAAGTTCAGTGGTAAGCAAACTGGTGCACAGTCGCAACTGCTTTGGTGTGAAATTGTTAGGATGAAGGGGCACAGGTAACAGGATGTGCTGTACCTTCTGGAGAACAGGAATCTCATTTAAGTGGCCCTAAATTCACCTAGCACAGAAGTAGAAGGTGGACAAGTTCTGAAAGGAAAAAAAAAACAAAAAACAGAAAATAGAAAACAAACAAACTCAAAAAATGACTGCCAGTGATAGCAAAAGACATCACCATTAGTTTTTTTAAAAAATAGGCCTCAGAGTGGGAGACTGGAAATCAGATTCTGAGACCACACAAAGGCATGAAGAAGGCTAGGGGACAATAAATTGTACCCACTGTGTGCTGGGGAAATGCTCAATCATTGAAGTCCCTGCCATGCAAGCATGAGACCCCGAGTTCACATCCCCGCATCGATATTAGACACCAAGCACAGTGGGACCATGCTTTTAATTCCAGCACTGTGGGGCATGGCAGATAGAGACAGGATTCCTGCAGCTGAATGTGCAGCCAGATTGCATTTGGTTCAGCAAAGACCCTGTCTCAAAAAATAACGGAGACTAGTTGAGAAAAGGCACACCCAGATGCAAACACATGCACACATGACCTCATATGTACATGCGTATACTCACATTAACTAGTACATTCAACATACATACATGACTGTTGAAACTGTGCACATCTGTGCACAAATGGAGACAGAAAAAGGAGAGCAATAATGGGCCGGGCATGGAGTTTTGAAACTTCAAAGCCCACTTGATACCTCCTTCAACAAGGCCATACCTCCTAATCTTTCTTAAGCAGTACACACCTGGGACCAAATATTCAAATACAGGAACCTATGGAGGCCATTTTCATCGAAACCACCATAGTGCCTTAGCAAAACAAAATAAACAAACAAACAAACAAACAACAAACCCCAGGATATTTGAGTTTGTCTGTTCTTAAAAGTGAAGAGATAACAGGATCAAAGAGAAAGATTTAGACACGGAGATATAGAGTTGGGTGGGAAAGTAGTAAGAATGGAGTTCAAGAATCAAAGTTCAGATTGTACCTGCTACATGGCCATCCATTTCTCTTGTGGCAATACAAACAAAACAAAACTCTTATTCCAAGAAACTGACCCATAAGCAAAATCAGTCAACCAGAAGAGGGTTGTGAGAGAAGGCTGTGGGATGAACAAATCCCTCTGAGTCTCATCATGGCCCATGCTTTACTTCGCTGCATCTCACCTTGGATGCCAGGGATGATGGAGCCTACCCAAGGATGGTTAGTGTTTCACTCACCACATCAGCACTACCACCTAAGCCAAGCATGAAAACAAGACCAAAGCCTAATGTAGGACCTTGAAAGGTAGCCTGGTTTCTGGTTGAGCTAAGGTTTGAAACCCCAGTGACCCAGCAGGGGATCCCCAGCAGGAGATAACCCTGCAAGGGATGGTAGGCGTTTTGTCATGCTCCTGGGCCCCAGGCTCCTGGCATGAGGCCGAAGCCCTCCATAATTTTGTGGCCATCAGTCACGTAAGGGTAATGGCCCCAAGCCCCTCCGCAGGTAAGGGATGTGACCACAGGTCATGTAACCTCAAGATAAATCTCCATTTTAATGAGGTACCTAAAGGCCTGGAAGCTTAGCCAATAAACTCCCCTTCCCAGACATTCCTCCCTGCAAAAGGTATTTTAACCTCAGACTCACCCTTAGAAAGGGGTTTTTTATCACCACTCTCCACCGTGACAATAAATGCCTTAAAACCATGGACTGTCTCTTTTCATTGGGATCTGCCATGGGGAGCAATGGAACAGGTCTTCATCTAAAGAGTCAGTCACCTAGTCTCCTGCAGAAGGCCTCTCAGTGCTCCCAGCCACGGCCTTCACCAAGCCAAGCCACTCACCTGACAAGCCAAGGACTTGGTCCCGGGCAGGACCCAGCCAGAGCCCTTCCCCTGAGCTGACTCCTGCAGTCCCCAGGACCCTAGGCTACACTCTCCTACCCCTGGGCAGTGTCCCACAGCTTATCACAGCCTGACACCCTGCTGGTGGTGGAGGTGTGGGGTGAGCAAGGTCAAACTTCCCTCATTCTAACTCCCCCAGTGGCCTGAGCCCTGGGGTGGATGCAAGATACCCCACTTACCCCAACAGCCAAACATTGTCATTCATATGCAAATATGGTTTGTAACTGTCATACAGTGTAATGTTGCTTTCTGCCTGCCTCTATGTGGTAGATCCTATGACTGATCAACCATTGGATCTGCTAATTTTACCCAAAACTCTGTCATGGTTACTCTTTAGAATTACAGAACACTTCACCCACAGGCCAGGAGTGTCCTTTGTGTCATCTCCCATGGTTTTCTGGGATTATATAGTGTTCTTCTCTATATTAACTCTGTATAGTGGTGAACCATCTTCTTCAGAAAAAGCATGGATTCTTCATCTTAGACCTGCATTCAGTTATATCTCTTGCATTAGCTATGTAGTATGGGATTCCTTTCCCCTTGAGCTGGTAAAGCCCTTCTTTATTCCTCTACTTTTGGTTTTGATGATGCTTGAAGAATTCTGGGCCTGATTTCCTTTACTCATTGGGATAGATATGCTTTATTTTTCTGACACTGCTTTGATTAGTTTCAGGTTAGACTGGAGGATCATAAATCCTGGTCTAGTACTGAGGATTAGCAAAAAATAGCTAGTCAGCTTTCTTATTTATTTCAATATTGATGGCCAAGAGGGAGGGGCTTACAAATCAAAGACTCTCCTGCTTGAGTCTCTGATGTGTCCCTGGTCTGTCATGGCCACTAACCCAGAACCTAGTCTTCTCCACAGCTACACAGATTGAGGAATCTATAAGGCCAGAGGCTAGGCTTTCATGAGTGTAGGATCACTGCCTTCTGCAATTTGTGCTGGACCAAGATTGGTACTTTGTCTGCAAGAACCTTTTTTATTATGTACAGAAATCTATTCTGTCAGATTCCTCCATCACCAGCTGCTTCTTACTGGGGCAGCAGTCCTATGAACCATTTCCTTTCCTTTCTTCATTGGTCTAAACATTCAATGGCCTTTTTGATTTGAAAGTTTCTGCTTTTGACTTTAAGGTATTGATTTATTGTTTATTTAATAATCTTGTCACCCTTCTCTTTGAAATTTCTATTAGATGACAATCACATGCTATAGCACTGATTTTTTAAATTAATTTTATTTATTCATCCCCTTTACAACCTCATATCAGCCCTTCCTCTCCTTCTAGTACCCCCTCACACAAGTCCTCCCCCACTCCCCCTTCCCAGGCAGGCAGACAGGCAGGCAGCAGGCTCAGAGATAGGCCCTGTTCAAGTTGTTTGGGGGACCCACATGAAGACCATCTGCTCATCTGCTACATATGTGCAGGGGGCTAGGTCCAGTCGTGCTTGTTCTTTGGTTGGTGATTCAGTCTCTGGGAGCTCCCAAGGGTCCAGGTTGGTTGACTCTGTTGTTCTTCCAGTGGAGTCCCTGTCCTCTTCCAGTCCCTCAATCTTTCTCCCAACTCTTCTGAAAGACTCCTTGAGCTCCATCTAATGTTTGGGTGTGAGTTTCTGCATCTCTTTCCATTGGTTGCTGAGAGGGACTTCTCAGAGGATAGTTATGCTAGGTTCCTGCCTGCAAGGGTAACAGAGAATCATCAACAGTGTCTGGGATCCTTGCTCGTGGGATGGTCTCAGTTTGGGGCAGTCACTGGTTGGCCTTTCCCTCAGTCTCTGCTCTGCCTTTGCCCCCACACATCTTGTAGAGAGGACATATTTTGGGTCAAAGGCTTTGTGGGTGGGTTGCTGTCCTTATCCTTCCACTGGGAATCCTGCCTGGCTACAGGAAGTGGCCACTTCAGGATCCATATCCTCCACTGCTAGGAGTCTCTGATTTTAAAACCATTTTCTATTCATTATATTCATATTGTATTCCTTTACTTTCTTTAATTTTAGTTTCCATTTTTCTGCTGAATTATTTTTTAATGATTCAAATAGCTATTTTATACTTTCTTAAATGTACTCATATATACATATATATGATACATTATATGTTAGATGTCTGTATAATATTATTTAATTATTAATTAAAATCACATAATTTTTTCTGTGTACATTTCAGGAATCCAGTAAATCTGAAAAAAGTGGGCTCATAAGATTAATGGTACTCTAATAATGAACTGGCAACACACATAATTATAGCACCGAAGAGATTCTGCAAATACTGGGAGAAAATCCCCCAGATTTTTTTGCACAAAGAATATGTTGTATAATATATTACATAGTAATAGTGTATTGCATAGATACCATAAATCATATTAAATATGGGGGGAAAAGTGTTGCTAAATAATAGTACACAAATAGTGTACAATTAGATATTCTATCTCATTGCTCTACACAGATAATACATGGATAGGTAGATAATTGATAGATGATAAATAGGTACAGAGGAATATAGGTGGACAGCTATAGATTATATTATATTACATAGATAGATAGATAGATAGATAGATAGATAGATAGATAGATAGATAGACCAATAGATAGAAATATAAGGTGAATAAAAACATGCAGTCTTTATTCTAACTTGGTATCTGTAGCTGTATTTTTCTATCCATCAGAGAATATGATAATTTAGTAGTACTAGTTTCTTTCACATATTTTGATCAATCAGAAGAGAGAAAGGAAAAGATTATTGATAGTGTTAGCTTGGCTCTTGAGATTTACAACTCAAGATGGTTATAAGGTTGACACATTCTTTTTGAACTCAGGAACACTGCTTCTAGCTGTCAGGACAGAGCCCCACTTGGATCTAGTACCCTGATCCTCTGAGGAATTTCCCTTTTCTTTTCTTGGCCATCAGTGTTTTCAATACTGAAGCAGATGACATGAGAATTATAATTTTTATGAAGCCCTTTATAGGGAGTTGTGTGTTTTGGTTTAGCTTGGGGACTATGGGAGTAAGAAGTCTCTATGAGAAAGCATGATTGTGACTGTAACCTTCATGACCATTTGCAAATGGCCTGAATCACCCATATATGAGAGAAATGTATTGGGATAATTCTCACATAAATGGAAATGACGCATAATTAGGACTTTTTACTTTCATTTTATCAAGAAAGACATGTTTAGACCATGGAAGAAAAATTTTAAATTTATTTGTATTTCAATGTTAGTAGTTAATATGGGGAGCAAACATTTTAATGCACAAAGTTCATGCATACATGTTATGCATAAAAATGCCTAAAATAAATATTTATCCTGATAATTGTTTTTAATGAAAAAAATATAAAGTATAAATATGGTTGGAAAAAAACCTTAAGTTCTAAACAGAGATTTTCTTTATAAACTATCTAATATTATTTCTGTCTAGTCACTCATAATCATATACTATGAGGTATATTTTTACTTAATATGTTCATTAAACGTACTCTTGATTTTTTTAAAAGGTTATTTATTCATATGCTATAAGTCTATATAAATAGAGAAGAATGAGAAAGTTTTAAATGGCTCCTAACAGGCAGACTAAAGGACAATTTTTTAAATGTTGCACATTTAGTAGTGACCAGAAGTTCCTTCTGAATAACTCCATTGATGATTGGTGTTTACACTGGCTTTTGTATGCTGGCTACCATGCTTTAAAAATGATGGTGAGAAATCGGTCAAGAAACATTATGATGAGAAAGTAATTTTATTAATTGAGATATTTGCTTATCTAAGTTCAATCCGGTGGACTTTTCCCCTAAAATGATATTTTCAATAAAAAGATAAATAAAAAGTTTCAAAAAGGCTTATTTTGTTTTCCAGAGCTTCACAGAACATGCCGTCCTAGAGTTGGAGGCGCATACCATGTGGTTAATGTACCAATTCGATGCTTGAATTCCTTGGTACAAATTGGAGATTGTTTTCTGAACTCTTGGTAAAGTTTGTTTTTGAGAAACACACATTGCAGACATTTGCATAAACTGTGAATATATGCATGTCAGCAATCCCAGAGTACAGATTCTTCAAGAAGCATCCTGGCTGTGCTACATTTCATGGTTTGCGGGTGCTTGGTTCAAATATGGTATGAATGTCAAGCCTACTTTCTCTGATCGGGCTCCAGCCTGCATTTCATCTCTACTGGGATTCATAGCTGAGTGTACAGCCTGTTGCATCCAGTGGAGGGAAACAAGGAACCAAAAATAAAAGATCACTTTGTAAACATCCAGGAGAGGTTTTTCAAGTCAATTCCTAGCTCACTTCCCAGAGGAAAGCATAGTTTTGGTTGCAACATTATATATTATGCTGGGGTGAAAATGTGACGAGCGTTTTCTAAAACTAACGTCTAGAGGCAGATCTGTATGATACATACCAAGCATCCTCAAGATGAATGACTTCATCTTCTATCGCATCCCCTAATGAGCAGGTCCTGCTCTGCTCCTGGGAATTTGTTCAGTACCTGGATGGCCTCACCAGGAAACCTTTCAAATATGTGAAGATTCAAAGGAAGTACACCACAGACATGGTACACTTGACCCCTGCTGTGGATCTCGGTTACCTGAGGCTACTGTCCTCGCTCAGAGTCCGTTGCACCTTTCTACAACGGAAGATTATGTGTGATACTTATAGAGTGCTGAGACAGACATGATGCCTGTAAGACCACCCTTCTCAAATTAAGTCCTAAAAAGTCAAGCACTGTAGTACATGACAACGCCATAAAACAAATAATCAATGAAAATTATTTTACCTAAACTCCTTTTGAAAGTACACAGAACTCCTAATTGATACTCTATCAGCTACATTTTATTGAATTATGATGATTGTCGAATAAAAAAATAATTTGAGACTTATCTTAAAGGAACACGTTATAAAACTGAGGGCCCATTGAAAGTGCATTGTTATATATTCTCTTTCTGTATTTCATTCTAAGCTATGTGTAGATCAATTTCAGTAATCCCTTGCTCTTAATATGTCTCCACTGATTAACTGCTTCACTTGGAGATATATTCATAGATCATTCATAGTAAAGTTATTACTGCATTCAAGCTAATTAACATACCTATTGTCTCATATGGTCTCTCATTTTAGTCTTAGTAAAGGCATTTAGAATCTATCCTCTTAGCGAATTTCCTAGTAAATGACAGTCGTGATTACATTCCTCATCTCTAGAATTCATCCTCTATAATTACAAATCCATCCCTTTGGCCATTTCTCCTACCCACTCCCCAGCTCCCAATCACAGTTCTACTCTTTATGCATATTAATTAGGCATTTTCAAGGCTAGTCCAAAAATACTCTTGACTTTAAACACTTTACTTTCATCTTTGTGACTCATAAGACATACAACATTGCTGGTGCTTATGTAATCTGTTGATTCATGACCTGAACATACCATTCTCCAGATATCAGACCATTAAGAAAGCATGTGTGGGAACTGGAGAAACAGATCAGCAGTGAAGAGCACTTGTTCTTGTAGAGGACCAGGCTCAGTTCCCATCACTTACATGGTGGCTCACAATTACTTATAACTCCATCTCCAGGGGATCTAAAACCTTCTTCTGAACTCCTCAGGTACCAAGAATATACATGGTTCACATACATAGATGCAGGCAAGACACTCATACATAATATAGTATAATATAAATCTCTCTTAAAAGAAAACATGTTTATACTTGAGGTTTATGAGTCTATGTTCTGTGTCACAGGATTCAGATTTCAAGTTGTCTAATTTCAAACCAGACTAAAAGAACAGTGTTCAAGACATCTGAGAAAAATCTTCGTAGAGGAAGCAAACTGCTCAGACAGATCTGTCTTTCTTTGTGTTCTGCCAGAACCCTACAGCCCACCACAAGGTATAGGCTGGAAGAAATTATGAATGACAATTGGAAATTAGTAACTTTTATTTCCATTTGGACTAAATGTAGATCTTAGATATGTGACTGTTTATCCCTGAAAGCATCATGAGTCATCCCTTTGCTCCGTCTTCCTTGCATAGCCCAGGCACAATGGTGACCTTGGGAACAAAGGGAATGGGTATTATATTAACAAATAATTGATTTTAGTATATATGCTTTCTCACGTGATAGGGCCAAGCCCATGTCCTGTGGAATTCCATGGATGAATATAAATTCATGGCTGGGTTCAAATGGAAGTTCTAAATACTGGGAGGGAAAAAAGTCAAAGTTTCTCAACCTCAAAGCATCCTGGGTAGTAAACTCATACTCAGAGACCAGGAGCGGAATGGGATTGAACCTGATAGCAAACAGGAGTGGTAAAGTCCTAAGGAAGAAGCCAGAAAATTCATACCTCCTTTGAGGATTTCAGCTTGTCTCCAGCTTCATGAAATGAGAATTATGGCTTTTGACAAGGATTATGAAATGACAAGAAGAATTTTGTTTGAGTTTTAATTTTTAGTATCTATTACTAATCATCTGCCTTTTGACAATACTTAAGACAGGAGTAATTTAACCACATGGGCAAGGGATATTTAGGTAGCCTAGAGTACATCTCTTTTGACTGAATGTACAATAATACAAACTCTGTATCACATATGATGTCCTTCAAAAGGAGGCAAAGAGGAATCAGACAGAACAGACGAACATAAAATATGATTGTAACTCCAAAGGCATATCTCATGCTGTTTTTAGAAACTATAGCACCTATTGTAGAATTGCTTTTCTGAATTTCTTTCCTAGCTGTCTTGCTTATAAGAGTTGAAGCAGGTACTCCTGCTCTGTCATGTTCTGAAAGGGTTTGCCATGATCTAGTCAGGGCAATCACCTTGGGCAAAATGTAGGCAGCCCATGAAGCCCTTTGCCTTTGGCTGGGTCCATCCTCCTCTTCCGACTCTTTCACGCGTCCTTGAGCTGTGCTTGGCCCACATAGTTCTCCTTAATCACCATGTCACACTTAGTGAAACATCTTTTAGTTTTCAAAAACATTAAGGCAACATCTTTGAATTTGAGTTTCCATGGCTCTCTTCCTTGATCAAATTAAATGTGTCTAATTGTCCATTTCCTTGGTGTCTCTTTCAAAGGCACAAAAGAGAAAACTGAAGCTCCATGTGCGAGTCAAAGCCATGACCTTGGACTCACTCTCACAACTTTTTAAACTACTAAGCAAATAAACCACATTTAAATCTAATACAAACACCTTGTCCTTACATGCCCCAGCCCCCACTGCAGGAGCAGAGAATTATACTGGTGTGTTTAAAGATTGGAAGGAAAGGAAGGAAACCTTAAGCCAAGCAAATTGAAAATAAATATTATTTTTCTCTAAACCTACACCAGTGTGAAAAAAGTCTCCCTTCAAGAAACACACTCTACTGTTAGCTCTCAGTGTGCCAAAATATCAGCCATGAGCGCTCGTACTCTGTCTCCTGAAAGCAATTGAGTGGGTGCTTTCTTCTCAGATTGTAAACTCAGCAGTAGTTTGAATTTTTTCTAGACTTCCAGCATTCTAAGGTCCAAAAGCATTTAACTTTCCAACTCAAAAACACATCGAAGGGGTCGACTGAAAAAACATTTTGGCAACTCTGTCTTTCTAATAAAAGTAGTATGAGAAATCGTAATTGGATCATTGAGATTATTTACAGTGTTTTCTGAGAAACATACCAAAATGACATTGTAACATGATCAGAATGATGATTATGGTATTTGGATCCAGAGGTGCTTGTTGTCAAAATACTATTATACAAGTAGGCTTTCCCTGTCCTGGGTGAGGTGGGAAACCTACAGAAAGAAAATATCTTAATTAATGGCATGAGTCACCCAAGGTCAGTGTGGTTCTTGGCTCTTTCAACAGCAATTGGAAGGAAATATGCAAATCTACAGTGGACTATCAACAAGGCCTTCTGTGTAGGGGGTACCTTTTATTTTGTTAATCTTTTTCCTTACTATCATTAGTTTTACTTATCAATGAAGACCAGGTCCTAGGCTTCCAGGGTATTCCCTTTGAGTGTCAAATGAAGGAAATGACTTTAGCCTTCTTTGTGGATGTGCTTCACCACTTTTTAGACTAGTGTGGGGAGATCACTGTCTAGCACCATCCTGATGGGGTTCTGTGTTTAAGGCTGTCAATCACTTCAACATTCTCTGTTTCAATGTCAGTGAGCATTGTGTAGGATGAAATAGGGGTGCTTCCTCAGGGGTCATGACCTCAAGCCCGGGAGATATGAGACACCCCCTATTCAGATATATTAGCAAATTTCTCCAGTTCATGTATTTCTGTGTTTCTCTTGCATTTGTTGTTATTGCTGTCCTTGTTGGGTATCATCATCATCATCGTCGTCGTCGTCATCATCATCATCATCATCACTAGTAGTAGTATCAAGATAGGGTCTCTCTAAGAGATCCACCTACCTCTGCTGCCAAGTGCTGGGATCAAAGGCATGTGCCCCCACTGTCAGCCTTGCATTTGTTTTGAAAGTTCGAGAACATTGGCTGTCTTTTGAGGATAAAGATAAGATGAAATATTTACTCATTGTTTGGGATAATGGCACTTCATAGTCATTTCTGTTCAATTATAACCCATCTCTGTGCTACTAGAAAGCAAAAAAGCTATTACCCGAAGATAATTGTGGATCATCTGAGGGGGGTGTGTGTGTGTGTGTGTGTGTGTGTGTGTGTGTGTGTGTGTGTGTGTGTGTGTTTGTGTGTGTGTGTTATATGTGTCTGTGTCAGTGTGCACATGTGTCCAAAAGTGCACCAGAATGTTGATATTGAACCTTATATGCTAAACTAAATGATGAGCAACTGCTTGCATTGCTAAAAACAGTCTGCCATAAATACTTACTGACCGCAAAATATTTCAGAGAATCATTTTTCTTTTATATTGACCCAGATGAATTTGCTACTAATACATCACATTTAACCAATGGAAATTTGCCTTTTGATATGATTCAACCTAGTAAAACATGTTTGAAATATGTTCCCTAGTACTACTGGACTGTGTGCTTACCTTTTCAAACTGTTTCATAGTCTAGAATGTGAAAAGTCGTGAGAAAAGTAGCAAAATCTGGAAATTTTGAAAACAAATGATTTCACAGGAGAAACATCAAGAGAAGAAAATAAAATTCTAGTCCTTACGAGATAACATGTGTCAGAGACTTAGCAAAACCTTCTGTGGTCTTAGTGTGGGTTCACAAGACCTATAGCTGAAAACTAGCTACTAAAGTGGTCACAGTAAGCAATGAGACCTTTGGAGGGTGATTCAGGCATCTTCATAAATGCAATAAACTCTTCTATAAGGACTCACTGGGACCAAATTGGGTCTCATTGCCCTACCTGTTGTTCTCCCTTCATGGTGCTCCTGTCTGGAGGATGCAGCCACAAGATGCCCTCTGACAAGCAGGTCCTCTGCTCCCACCAGGTGCTGGGTCTACTAGAGCCTTAATCTTGGACTTTCCAGCCTCCAAATAAATTCCTGCTTTATCAATGCTCAAGCTTTGGTATTTTGCTATAGAAACAGAAATGGACTGAGATACTCCCTAGCAAAAGCCGCAAAACAGAGAGATCAGAGATAAGGCATAATCCTGACTTAGACTGTAGATGACAGAGAAGACAGAGACAGTACAGAGGATGTAGTGCATGAACATGGTGCCCTAGGTGAGAGTCGTGTTTCATTTCTGCTTTCAGATTTCCAGGTGGAAATAAAGTTTCCAGAGTTCTCCTCTCACCCATCTCTTTAAAAGTTGCAAACTGATAACTTCTTACTTTGCTTTCAACTCCTATATCCAGAGCATGTGTTTCATATAAACCAAGAACAGCAGAGAAGAGTTGAATCTGGAGGTGAGTGGAGTTAGGTGAGAAGGTGGTTCTATCCCACTATAGCGTGAGGAGTGGAAGACAAGGAGACGGAACACCTGAAGACCCAAGTCAGGGGGTTAACAACATCCAACGGCTTTCATGGGCCTTTAGTGGGCGAGAAAAGAATCATGTTCCTCAGGCCCTGGCTCCTCCTCAAACAGGTGCACCATGCAAGGATAAGCAGCTCTGCATATGACTGCCACAGTCCTGCCCATGTTGCCCAAGAGCTGGGCTTGCAGAACCAGTAAGGTTTCAGGGAAGCCAAGACCCACCAGGGACGCATTCCTTCTGTGAACACCACTGCATGCCTATTTTGATTGTTATTTTTTAATTTTCTAAAAATAGTATCTGCTATAACTAGTGACCACATAATTAAGAAGAAAGGGGCAAGCAGTGGTGTTTATTTATCAATGTGTTTATTTTAAAACTTAGGGATGGATCAAGGTCTTTAAGGGAGAAGGAGATGATATAAATTATTTAGAATTATTGAGAAAGAAAACTGACTAAAAAGCTAAGGGGAAGAAATCCAGCACAACAAGCAAATTTCATCTTTTTGCCATATGGGATTTATGAAAAAAAATATGTTTTACAAGTAAATATGAACCTTCCATAAGATGGTGTCTTAAGAAACCTGTCTAGATGAACATATTATCATTGAGTTTTCTCGAGACAGAGAGAAAGAAGTCAACCCCCATGATACTACTCAGGGACATTGAGTGTACCTGGCCAAGGCAGTGGTCTTCAGTAGTAATGGCTGGAGCAGCATCTTTCTTCAGGAGGCAAAGGCCTGTGCAGTTTTCTCTTCAGTCCAAAGTGGAAAAACAGGTACTAAAATTGATTACTAACTTAATTTTTTAGACTACCATTGCTGTTTGAAATAAGCCATAAGAACAGATTGTCTGTTGCAGTGAGTCTAGTGAACCAAAGGCATCAAAAATGAAATTGGACATTTGTTGTCTTTTGGGAAGTTCTCTCTCTCTGCATAAGCACAAGGTGTCCACTAGCAGTAGGTTGGTGTCAACTAAACAGCCAAGGCAAATAGTGGTTGCTTACTGCTTGGTTTGCAGGTGGCTGGGGACATGAAACCATTTTTCAGAGAAGTCTAAACTCTTCCAGAATGCCTGGGAGGAGAGATTGAAATTGAGTGGTCAAAAGGAAGGGTTCTGGGTCCCAGAACAAACTTCAGAGAAAGCCAGAACATATATTACACTTGGAGCAGAGAGATTTTACAGCTTTTGAATCTAATAAGAAAAATACATATCTCTTAAGCACACATCAATATCAAAAATGGCTTCCAAGAACAACAATAATAGGCAATATTTATTAAGCACTTGAGTCTATGGGCTACATCACATAACTGGAGACAGAGCCAGAAACTAAACCCAAATCAGTCTGTCTTCAGCACCGCTCTAAACCATTGCCTCTTTCCTGCCTTACATTAAACTAGGATGGAAGTGTTTGTTTTTCTCAATTTGGATTTTGGGTTTTGAGACATGGTGGGGATAGTTCTCTTTAGTCCCTTCTTTCTAGAAGTCAACAAGAATGGAGGGATTTTTAGGTGAACATGCCTAAGATGCACTGCTCCCGAGGAAGAAGCAATCTGGAAGTTTCCACTTCCATTGAGTTATGCTTAGGTTGCTGTGTTTTCATACAGTGGATAATTAAAGGAAAACAGTTGGATGTATTTTGGGATGTGTGGTTTAGTGGGCGTTCCTAAAGGAAGCCAAGAAACAGACATGGAGATGTTCCCCGTGGCAAGAAGAATCTGACCATTCACAAATGCTCACTGAGGCTCCGAGGCTCCATGTCTTAGGCATCCTTCTTACCTCCACCAGGTAAATATGCTTCTCCTGTGAGACTCGGTTACCTTTCAGTCTTCGGAGAGAGGTTGTAGAAAATCATGTAAGTGGTCTTTCCTCTCTTTTCTCTTTCCTCAACTCCAAGAGAATGCCATTAGAATCAATGAAGAAATCCTTACAGCAGAGATCATTGTAATGCCTCATGCACAGAGTTCCTATGTCCATGAGAATACAAAGGTGGACCCTCTGTGCTTCCCACTTTCTCTGGTCCTGGAGGCAAGCTCATATAATCTCTTGCAGATGCTGCCCACAGTTCTTTATGTCTAATGCTGACCACTAAGCTCCAGAGAAAATTTCTCCCAAGAGGACCACTTGGAGGAGTTGCTTCAGGCTGAGATAAGAATACTCATGAGTTCAGGCATCTTTCTTTGTATTCAACTCTCCTTAAGTTATTCATTTTTTAGACTGTCATCTCTTTTTTAGCAAATACCATGATTAACTCAACCTTAGGGTATTAAAAATGGGAAAACTGCTTATGCAAAAGAAATGGAGTCAATGCCCTATTCTCTCATGTTCCTTGAAGATGGTACACAATAGCTAAGACATGGAAGAGATAAAAAACCAATTACATAGAAATACAGCTGTAACACCATTACATTGGTTACAAGGGCTAGAGAGGAGGAGGAAATGGGGAAATACAGTCAGAGGATACAGATGTGCAGAGACAAAAGATAAACATATCCAGATATCTATGCACGTCATATTGGATGACAGAAAATGCTATGTGGTCTTATCTAAAAAACTGAATGATAGAAAACAAAAGACAGGATAATTTATTTGACCATAGTAATCATTTCACTATGAATAACAAAGCATCATGTTGTACAACTTCAATAGATAGATTTCTTTTTCATTTTTATTTTTAAATTAACTATATGGGTGTTTTGCCTGCAGGTGTGTCTGTGAACCATTTTTCTACCTGGTTCCTACAAAGCCAGAAGAGAACATCAGATCACTTGGAAGTGGAATTACAGATGTTAGTGAGCTACCATGTGGATGCTGGGAATTGAACCCTGGTCTTCTGCAAGGACAGCCAGTACTATTCACTGCTGAGTCATCTCTCCAGCCTGAGATATAATTTTTTAAAGAGGACGTTAACCAAGAAAAAATCCTATGCAGGTCACCCCCACACCTTGTTCAAATCCCCCTTTCCCCCCTAGAATCCACACACTCAGCCCTTCACAAGCTTACTGGTGTTTCTGTTTCCTGATCTCTCTCTCTCTCATTGAAAAAATGTCACACAATACATTTTGGCCTTATTTTTTCCTCCCCGATCCTCCTACCTCCTACCCATTCAATGTTTTGTTCCTTCTCCTTAATAAACAAACAAAAACAACAACAACAAAAAAACACACAAAACCACAAAAATCAACATCAAAATAAAAAAGCAAGAGACCGTCAATAAGACAAAAAGAGCCCACCCCAAGCTCTTTACTGTCCAGACTGTCATCTGTGTGGATTTCATACCTCCACCAACTTCAGAGTTCCCTTCTCTACTTTCTCTCCACCAAATCATAATGATTCTACCATCAAAAATTCCAATGACATTCTACTTATGTCTATAAGGACTTCACTAAAAATATAATCAAGTCATATTTCTATAATACATAGCATTTCCCCCACACAACTATCATCAATATAATCAATAGTTTTGTGAAATAATGTTCCCAAATGTTTTAAGCTAATACACTTGGGTGAATCTAAGCCATATGCTCAATGGCTCACTTATACGTACAGCCCCATATCCACCCCTGGGAGAGCCACACCTGCTCTACCAAGTGCAGTGTCACAGGAAATGCTTACCCAGAGTCTATTTCCAAACTGCTAGTCAAGAGAGAAAATTCGTGATTGTGACACCTTTTTCTCTCCCCCCTCTCTCTACTCTGTGTCCATCCTCTACCCTCTTTTACCCTTTCCCCTCCTCCCTTCCCTCTCTCCTCAGTTGCATTTCATTTATTAAGTGATTCTCTGGAAGTTTGTCTCACTAGTTCCAAACCCTAAGTTATTGAAACACTCACTCTACGTTTGAGTCACTGAGGAATGTGTAATAACAGGAAAAAGAAATATACACACTCTCTGTATTTGGCATCGCCATGTATTCTGCGGCTTGGGAAGGTATGTCTGGGAGTATCAGATGGCCAGTACCCAACCTGGACGCAGAGGAGCTCTGTATGGCATCCCTCACTGTCCAACCTGAAAGAACAGACATTCAATTAAATTGGCTTACACTGACTCTTTCAATTGAGTTCATGAAATGTTTTTTCTAACTGAAAAATATGTATTTTTTCCAAATGAAAGAATTTAATTACTCTTTTCTGCTCAGCCCAGTGGAAGGTAGCAACACGATTTCATTAATCCTCAAGAATACCTGTAGCACTCACTTTTCAGTGTGGTCTTCTTTTACATTTAACCTCTGTCAACTGGACACTTATAAATTCTATAAAACCTTATTTAAAAGGTATCGTTTGAATGCCCATTTTACCAAAGTCAAAACCCAGGATATAAGATGTTGGGAGAACTTGCCTGAATCAGTATAGTTAATAGCTAGGGACTTGAATTCTATTGCTGGGTTATCTAATCCCATATGCTGACTTTGGTACCAGCATATTCTGCTAGCACCTTAGCAGAGATAAGCTTTGACATTTTCAGGGACCTACAAAGCCAAGACAAATTATTTGAAAGTATTCTCAAGATTCTTATGTTTTTAGGTCACCAGACAAGCTATACCACACAGCAATAGGGTAGATTCATGGGCCAAGAATAGCAGTTGTTAAGTACCATTTCAAAACAAGGATGACCAGAACATTCTTGGAATAGCTCATGGCCCTACAGCCAGGAATAGCAAATCTTATCCTTTTTGCTCCTTATCTAAGGTGATGAGCATGGGACTGAGCTACCTCATGGACCACTGGACTGAAATGTTTGTTAACTGTAATGATTTTCTATGAAGAATTTAGTTTCCAACCAGCTTGTACTTTAAATCCAGCATCCAGTTTGATCAGGTTTGTTGAAGAGATGTGTCACTTTAAATTGGTTTAGAGAAGGGGGGAGGTCATTAATCCAGTGTGTCTGATACTTGTAAAATGACAAGGGCTATGATCACATTAGTGAGAAAAGCTGTCCAGGATTCCTAGGTCTCATCTTCAAAAGGCAGAGCCTCAGCCATTAAAGAATAAAAGGACCTGGTAAAAACCTCTACTGCAGAATAGACTTTCTTCTGAAGCTTGGTCTCCTAACTACTGGGGCATAGAAGCATATCTCACCCCATCTCACACCAGCCAAAGAAGAATCCTTCTGCCTCCCTAAGTTTTTGTCAGTTTCTTCCTCTCCTTCCCACTTCTTGAAGATGTGAGGGGAAGATGTGAGGTGTATGTAGCTCCCTTGGCACTGTTTTATACAAGCACAGCTATGATTTTCTCTAAACATCTTTTGGAGCCATTACTGTCTGCTTCAGTCTGCAAACTTGAGGAATGAACAAAAGAGCTCTGAGGGGATCCTATGTGTTCTTTATAGTGACGTGTGTCTATAGGTCAGGCATTTTAACTGGCATTGAAGAATAAATTACATTCTTGGGCTCACTCGGTCAGTCACTTCTTCTCTCTTCCTAAAGGCATTAGAAATCTATGCACCCATTCTGTCTCCATGATGAGGAGCCTACAGAGCTGACATGGCATTGCCAGCATGCTGTCTGGTTGTTCCAAAGAGCAATCCCCTCCCTAGGGATGTGTGACCACTCTGGAGTATTTAGGGGCCTAACAGCCATCTAATTATATTTGATATTCCTTAAAATACTGTTCGATCCCCATGCTATTAGCTAAGCTTCAGTTTAATAAGCCTGTATAGCTATAAAAAGTCTATCATGCCCCTACTTTGCCCATCAACATAGCAGTAAGCCTGTCGATGTCTGTTACAATCACAGATCTTTCTAAGGAAACCGATTCAAACATGGACTTTGGTTCTATATTCATTAAAATAAGGACAATGCACAAACTAGAATTTTCTTATTAATATGCTCTTACCTATATCCTAGAGAAATATAAAGCTTCCCAGCTCATACCTGGCTTACATGTGGCCATACCCAAGTGTTCATATCAGATGGGCATAACCTGACTTACATCCTTTTCTTGGAGAACTATAAACACAAGTGAACTCAGAGTCAACAGTTCACTCTAGGCCAGGCTGCTTTTGAAAACAAAGCAGACTTCCTCTGCTGAGTCTTATTTGCGATCCCTGGAGAGCCAGAGGGATTGGGTTGCTTCTGAAGCCTTTTCTATTGGGCCCTGAATGCCTGTGCACACTGTGATAACAAACTGACAGTGCTGAAGGAAACCTGCTGGCGCTCTGTTAGAGTCCAAGGCAGCAGCTACTATTTCCACCTCACAAACAACAACAACTACAACAACAACAACAACAAAACCAGTAAAATAAAACCATGAAGTAAATTCAGACCACCTTCAACTTACTGTGGTTTCACATATAGTTTCCTGTATCAAAGATGACATTTGGAGGAGGTATTACTTAGAGGTCATGCTTTGAATATGGGATTTTGATTTTGTTCTGATGTAGAATAGCCATTCTACATCATTCTTTTTACTTTCAACTTGGCATTTAGTAATCACAGATGGAAGCCACAACCTTACTATAAAGCATAATTTATGTTAGATATATTTGCCCTCCTTTAAGTCTTACATAGTTGCTCTGGATGCACTTGAGGCAGGCCATGTTAAGTTATGGGGTTCAGTAGGTGAGGCATATGAAATATGATTCTGCTTTGCAGTATGTTTAATGAGTTAATTAAGGATGTAACACCTCAAAAATTAAGAAGCACCTATATGAAGATGCTTGTCTATCCAAAGTTTTTTTTCTAAAGCCCAAATAATAATTGGTAGAAGAGGCTCCATTTGCTTGGTCAGTGCTATGTTTTTAAAAACCAAAGCACTGTGCCAGTCTCAAAGGCTAACTGGCATAGAAAGGACTCGCCTCCTATCCCAGGGACATCTGTTGAATGTGCTGGAATGGTTTCTCTATGCATGAATCCATCCAAGCCCATTCCTTTAAGACTTACAGATTACATTCAACTAGCTGACTGCAATATCCAGGAGGCTGTGGTGGAGCAGAAAAGTGACCCTTGCTCTTTTGGAGCTATTATGCTCCACCAAGAATTCTGCCAAAAGCTCAGTGGCTGAACTTTCACTTCAGTGTGGGAGTATCAGGTGTTGGAGGAAGGGGAGCCGTAAAGCTCCAGAGTGGTGTTGCTGATAAATACGGGAGCCAATGTGGCCTTAGAATATGTTTAAATGATGACTTCCTTGTGACAGCTGTTTGCTGTCAGTATGGACATCTGAGAGCAAAGCATTTAAGAAGTTGATCACAGTCATCCTAGGATTGGTCTCCCTCCTGACCTTGAAGAAGTAGGCGATCTATACACATTTTAAGTAGTGGAAGACTTAGTTGGGAGGGGATCCTGGCACCTGGGTGGGCTCCAACAGGATGTTATGAGCAGGAGTAGTAAAAGTATGCCATGAAAGAAACTGGCACAACCGCCATCTCAACAAATAAGAGTTCTTCTTATTACATACGTCTGCACATGGATGGAAATAAGAAGAGTCTCTCATGGCAATTTGTTTTATAGAACGTAGTAGATGTTCAATAGATGATATAGATTAGCAAGTAAATGCTAGTTATCAAGAATGTGTAACTATTGGAGGGTCAACAATATAAAATCAGGAGCCTAGAGAGGTGTCTCAGCAGTTATTGCTTTTTCAGAGGAGCAGAAGACCCAAGCTTAGTCACCACTACCAATATCATTATGGTAGCTCACAACCATCTATAACTCTGGTTTTAGGGGATTCAGTTCACTCTTCTGACCTCTAATGGGACTGGGCAATGCATGCGGTACACATACATACATGCAGGCAAAACAGTCATACACATACAATTATATAAATCTGAAAAATAAAGAATATATAATCATCCATCTAAAATGAAGCATCTATCTGAGTCACTGTCAGTCAAACCATAGCAGATTTTTAAAAAATGTTTATGTACATGAGTGCTTTGCCTTTATGTATGTATATTCATTGTATGTATGCCTATTGCCTGAGAAGCTTAGAAAAGGACATCAGATCCCCTGAACTGTAGTTATGGATGGTTCTGAGGTCCTCTGCAAGAGTAACAAGTACTCTTAACTACTGAGCCATCTCTGCAGCCCCCACAATGATTTTTAAAATAACATTTATTATAATCTGACGATATTTGTTTTGTTCAGTGTTATATTCCTAGAAGCTAGAACAGCAGCGCCTGCCTGACGTATAGCAGATGCCCAGTGAACGCATATTGAGTAAATATATGATACATTCAAATAGATTTATAGTGCCAAATGAAGATATGCTTGGCTAATCAACAAAAATAAACTATTAAGGACCTATGTGTGGGACTGGAAAGCCGTGCGCCTGGGGGGAGCTGGTCCAGAGCAAGAGTGAGGTTGAGACATAGCCAAACCCTGAAAATCTCATCCTGAGACCGCAAGGAGTAGGACTGTTTCCGCCTTGCTCTGGGCCTGCATGTCCCAGCGTACATAAGCTTTACAACCCCCACCTCCACCACTCTTGAGGTAGTCTTGTAGCCTGGTGGCCAGATTACAGGTTAAGCTTCCTCTCTGCCTATAAGGACATGTGGAGCTAGCACCTGGAGTTTCTCTTCAAGCAAATGAAGCATTCCCAATGTCTCATCCATGTCAACGATATATACTCACTCAGAAACCTCTGCTCAGACCCTAAGGCTTATATAGCCCTTGTTCATCCCCTATGTAGAGAGCTGCTTCACCAAAAACTGTCTCAGGAGAAGGCTTTTTCTTCTGCACTCACACCAACAGAGATCCTGCTAACCCACTCACCTTGCTAAGCTTCATTCTTTGCCATCTAGCCCAGGGTACACCAGTGCCTGGGTACCCCAAGGGGTAAAGCAGAATCAGGCTGGCACTTATGGTGCAAAACATGTTTAGAATTTGACCTAAAAAGGTTTCTTCCAGGTGTGCTAAGCCATCTTCTGGATGGGTGGCCTCTAGCAGTTCCTCTGATACCCCTGATACAATTGTTTACTTATAAAGTAACAGTAATAATAAAACAAATCTCACCAGGACATTATGAAGATGGAACAGTTTAACAAATATGAATGCAATGCATCCACCAAAAGCACCATGTAAATACTAGCTCTGTTACCATGGTAACCACAAGTGGAGGAGATAACTGGATTATTAGGTTCTTAAGAGTTATAAGCTCAGCACGGCTGCTTCCATGGGAAGTATATGTTCATATTGAGTTCCTCCTTTTAAAGAACTTCCATAATAAACACATTCCTTTCTGATCTC
Source organism: Uromys caudimaculatus (assembly GCA_028551405.1). Lineage (NCBI taxonomy): Eukaryota > Metazoa > Chordata > Mammalia > Rodentia > Muridae > Uromys > Uromys caudimaculatus. The sequence continues at coordinate 56,834,256 of CM052701.1, forward strand.
AGGTTGTGTATACGTCGTTCCTGCTCCCCACCTGAGCAATGCAAACAAACAGCAGCCTTGCCCTCCCCTGCCTATCTCTCCCTGGAAAGAATGAATTCAGGGGTGATCTCCTCCACAGGTTTTTCTGGATGTTCCCCCGAAACATCTCAGTCCTGTGACCTAGCTTGGAATTTCTCCACCTGTGGGCAGATAAAAGCCCTGTCTATTCTTGGCTTGACTCTCTGGTCTGAGACAGGACCTCCTTGATAGCATTCACCTTTGCTTTGATGATCAGCTGCACCCATAACAGTGCCCAATATAAAGTAAGAATCCAATAACATGGAATATGAGTTGAATGTTTCTTAGAAAGGCCTCAGTTTCCATGGTTAGCATTGTAGAAAATCCCCTTACTAGGGCTCTTACTACTTAATTTCCAAGTTTGATCTTGAGAAGTGTGTGTCCTTGTGTAAGAGTTATGGAAATGCCATGCTGTATAGGACTATTTATCTATAATGTGGTATTTTTTCCATTTTCTATCTGTGTCTCCTTTGGTTATAAACAAGGTCTCTCTTCTTACTGTGTCATGAACACAGCAGATCGACTCCATATTTCTGTCCTCAGGGTCCCTGTGCATATTCTCCAAAAGAGGGAATGGAGGAAAGAGAGAATCAGAAGCAGGGCGTAGAAGTCGTTAGGAATTTGTGATGGTCCCAGTGATCCCTACAGAAATAAATATTTGAGAAATAACTTTGAACTTTAGCACCCAACAGCTTTTGAATGTTCTGTACAATGATAAAATAAAGGCTCCAGTTGTATAAAATCAGAAATGCCTTTCTTGGCTTTATTTCATATCAGAAAGCAATAAGGTTCATAAATGTCTCTGTGAAGTTTGAATGTAATAAAATTCAGCTATAAAATATTTTATGTGCAGCAGGCTTCAAAACTCGAAGCATTGACTGTGTTGGGCAGGCTCCTTGCCATATGCTGCAAGAGTCAAAGTAATGTCTGGCTTAAACTGTAGCCACAAACTCAGAATCCTGCTGTCTGCATCTGAGCCTTGGTAAGGCTTGGGCAAGGAGAAAGACAAGCCTTCCTTCCCTTTTTAAGGAATTCTGACATTACCTGCTGTTTTAGAGGCGAGACTGGGACACTTCTAGCAGACAAAGGGCAAGTGTGTGTGTGTGTGTGTGTGTGTGTGTGTGTGTGTGTGTGTGTGTGTGTGTGTGTGAATAAAATTTCTAATGATTCCTTATAAGATAGCTTCAAACATCTAAGACACCAGGACCACAACAGACAGCCAAGGTGAAAAGCATTGCCTGCTTGCCCTCCCCATATGGGCATCAAGCTCTATGTGTGGTCCCACTACAGTCCCAGTGATTGACACAGGCCATGGGTGTATGAGACTCAGGGGAATCATTCCCAAGTAATGGAAACTAGTGCTTTAACTCACAAGCAACACATATTCTGCTTGCTGTGGTATTGTAGCTTCAAACAAGAAAGCATCAAGAGAGAGTGATGTGTTCATTTATCCTACTTGAAAGCTGAAGAACCAAAAATAATTTTAGATGCTTACACCCATCTTTCCTCCATGGCCGCTGCACTCTACAGAGTGTAGTCTCATCACACGCTGCCCTGCCCTTGTGCGGTCGTCACTGACACCGCCATACCCTCTTAATGCGTGTGAACAGTTTCCAAATCTGAATCAAAAAACCATTAGTCAAAAAGGAGTTTGGGAGTTTGAAATCCCAACTGCCCCACCACTTCTAGGATTGCAAACTGTGATGGTTTGTATATGCTTGGTCCAGGGAGTGGCACTTTTGGGAGGTGTGGCCTTGTTGGAGTACGTGTGTCACTGTGGGTGTGGGCTTTAAGACGCTACCCCTAGCTGCCTGTAAGCCAGTATTCTGCTTGCAGCCTTCAGATGTAGAACTCTCAGCTCCCCCTTTATCATGCCTGCCTGGATGCTGCCATGTTCCTGCCTTGGTGATAATGGACTGAACCTCTGAACCTATAACCAGCCCCAATTAAATGTTTTCCTTCAAGAGTTGCTTTGGTCATAGCGTCTACTCACAGCAGTAAAACCCTAACCAAGATACAAACATAACACCAATTGGGAAAGGCTCCAGGCCTCAAGGTCCCTTCCAGGGGGAACAGCATTTGACACAACACCCCTCTCCAAGTCCATAAATAGAGCAATGCATGATTTCATTGTCTTTACACCCCAGTGATCAGTTGCTCTTTGCATTTTGGCCTATTGGGGTTTTCTGTTCACACCTATAATCCCAGCACCCAGGAGGCTCAAAGTGGAAGACTGTTTTCATTTCCCAAGCCAATTCAGGTTTCACTGTGAGTTCCAGGCCAACCTAGAATATAACATAAAGCTCTGTCTCAAGTACAAACAAAAGATAAAAGGCATCCACTTGCAAATATCCAGCCAGATATTATAAGCAGAAAAGTCATTAGGTCTTCTCACTTATCTTTTCAACAATGCTTTAACCTCCCCAAAGCAGCCCCTTTGAGTAGATCTATGCTGCTCCCGGAGCCTTTTCAGGATAGATGGCTCATAGTGTACCTGCCTTGAACAGTCTACACTTACCCTCCAGGGATAACTCAAAGCTGATGGCTCATATATGCAAGAACTGCTGATCTGCAAAGGGAAAGGAAATCCCTTTCAAAGTCTTATTTCCAAATGTTTTCTCAGGAAAAAAAATAGTAAAACGGACTAGTGGGGGGCCATACAAGTCAGACCCAAGCATCCTGGTGCACTGTTGTCTCCTGAGTCTTGTAATTCCAAGAAGAATTTACTAGGGATCAAACCAATCTGTGTAAAGTTTTCAGGAGAAGAAAGAAATAATGGTCCTCCTATCTTTGAAGCTATTTACTTTCATGTCCCCTGGAACTTTTAAAGCAGTGTGGCTTGAAAATTTAGTCTGTGAGTTGCCTGGGCTCCAGGATCATAAAGAATTTATAAGCTGTTTTCTCCCCAATCTCTCCAACTACTGGCAGGAAAGCAAACCCCCAGCATTTGCAGCTCAACATTGGGGAGTGTGTGTCTAATCCAATCACCTTCAACCTGGACACACACATCAGGCAGGCAGTAGCAATACAATACTTTCAACTGGCCTTTTTCCATTCTGTGAAGATCTGGCGTGGAGAGCTTTCAGGCCCAGAGCTTCCTACTTACCCTGACAAACTGACATTTGCTGCCTGCCAAGGCCTCTGAGACATGGGATAGGACAGACTGTCTTGGGAGGTTTCTGTTGTTGACATCCAAGTGACTATGACCATTCTGAGCAATGTCATCCTGGGTCCCTAAGTCAACCACGTCAAGGTCAAGGCAGTTTAAACAAACCTCAGTTTTACATCTAATGCTAGTGGTAGCATTTGGAAATTTATAAGTTGAGAGAGAGAGAGAGAGAGAGAGAGAGAGAGAGAGAGAGACAGAGACAGAGACAGAGACAGAGAGAGAGACAGAGAGAGACAGAGAGATATGCCTTAACTCTTCAGACTATTGCCAAGAATGTAACAATGTAACAGACAAGCCTGTGCAAAGTCAGGGGAGTTTTCTTCAGTTGCCTGCTGGTGATGGCAAGCCCAAAGCATCCTTGTCTGAGGAGATTCAGCTGAGCCATCATCACAGCCATGGATGGACACAGTCACTGTGGATCCAAGGTCATCTTATTCCCACCTTCCTGACCTGTTGGAAAATGTTTCTGAATGGGGGGGTGGGGGAGGCAGGAACCATTGGTGTGCAAGACTCACTTTCTCATTCCTTTTTTTCTTTTAACAAGTTTTCTTTTATTGTTTTGTTGTTTTGTTTTGCTTTTTAAAAATTAAATTTCAATTTAAGTAGTAGTTATAGCACACTTGTATGACCTCAAGTGAGTTATGTAAACTTTTTTGAACTTTTTATTGGTTCCTTGTGAATTTCCCATCATGTACCCCAATCCCACTCATTCCTCATCCCTTCTTATCTGCCCTTGCAACCTCCCCTGCTTCTTCCCCCAAAAAATCTTGTCATGGAAGCTGTAGTATGTCACACCGTATACCCTTTTGACCACACAGCTTCACTTGCAAATCTTCATTGGTTTGTTTTGATACCTCTGACTTCTGCTACACTGTCAACATTGGATCCTCACCAGGACTCCTCTTGGATAGCCTGTTGTTGCCCTGTGTCATGGAGACCCTGCCGCTTTGGATCCATAGGACCAACCACTGCATGGGCTTCTAGCAGTTCATAGGTGGGATGGATGTTGTAGAGAATGAACTCAAAACTCTAGATCTGGCCCTGGGCGGTAGCTGAGTTGGTCAGACTATCAGTTCTCCCACACCCACACCACTAGGGCAAGCTCCCCAGCACGGTTCTGGCTAGCTCAGCCAATGCTGCAGCAGGAAAGTGGCAGGGCCAGCTCTCCCACTCTCCCACGCTCAGGGGCCAGCCTTCTCACCTGAGGCAGGTAGCAAGGGGAGAGGAGTAGAGAGGACATCTTTCCCTTGACCACACCACCCCTCCTTAGACAAATGCTGGGGTCAGCTCTTTTGTCCTGGGGCTGGCTCACCAGTGGTCCTCACCACTAGGGTCAACTCTACTGTGCTCTATCCAGGTGAGGTGCAGAGCCTGTTCTCCCAGGAGAGGCAGTGAGGGCAAGGCCAGCTCAGCACAGTTCTGGGACTTCAACATGGGCTCTGGTACCAGCCAAGACCAGGGACATACATGTGGCTTTTGGTGATAATCTGGGCCTTGGACATCAACACAGACCCCAGCTGTGATAGACCCACAAACCCAAGCATGACCCCTGGCAGCAGAATGGGTCCAAATGTCACCATGGCCTCGGGTGGTAGCACAGGCCACTCAACATCAGCATGTCCCATGATGCAGCACAGTCGGAAATCCATGTGGCATCAGGTGGCAGCTCAGACCATGGATATCCACGTGGCCTTTGGTGGTGCCTTGGCTACAGACATTGACACAGACCCTAGCTGCAGCAGGACCACAGACCCAGACAAAGCCCTTGGCAGTAGCCTGGGGCCAGGACATCACCATGGCCTCAGGTGGTTGCATAAGCTCCTCATATCTGCCTGCTTCTTACATCTGTCAAGTCTCCAGTCCCCCCTTTCTCCGCAGGGTATGAACCCCTTCACTTTCTCCCCCATTTCTCCGCCACGGACTCTGCTCTTTCCCATCTCCCCATCAAACATTCATTCTCCCATTGTAGTGGCACTGCAGTGGGTGTTTGGATGTCTTTCTTCCAGCTGCCTAGACACGTTTTCTTATTCTCTCTTCATTAAAAGCTCTACAAGGAGTCTAGTGAAAATGGATGTTTTCTTTAGGTATAGAAATCAAAATAAGACAAGGTTCTCAAACCCCTCTCCTGACAAAAAATAAAAGCAGATACAGTATGCATTTGTGTGACAATACTAAATCCATCGGCCTGAAAAAACTCTCAGTGTTTACTAGTTTGTTAACACTGCTGCCTGATTTCTAGTCTTCACTAAGAAGCATTAAGGTTTGATTCTGGAGCTTCATGAAGGGCAATCCAGTGAGGTAAGATTGTTAAAAAGCAGTGTATTTCATTTAGTAGGACAGACAAAGGTGTCAGGACAGCCCCACTAAGTTATATTACTGACACACAGCCAAGAGCTTGCCTGGAGTTGGCAATATTTCTAAGAAAATTGTATAACTAGTCTTGAAAGGACTAATAGCACATTTGTGTACCATAAAGTTGGCACACTGTTAAGTGGTATAATACGAACGGTCCACACCATAGTCTCTACTGGCTTCCTGCATATTGATTTCTTAACAACTGAAAGAAACTGCACAAGTGTGGCAAGGGCCAGAGCTGAGGAGTAGTAGCAACTGTCATCATGAAAGTCCCGAGTGACATCCACCAGATGGGCAGGGACTCAGCAAAAGGGAGCCTTCCTCTCTGAAGACTGCATAAGCTCCCGAGAGATTACATTTCCTCATACCTACACATGTAGGCCAAGAGGCCAACTCTCATGAGGGCTAAACAGGAATGAGGACAGGGAATGAGGAGGCTACTGCACTTGAGTGAGCTGATGGAAGACTCTTGCCTTTCTAAGGCCACCTCAAGAATGTCTCCATCTTTGCTGGCATCAGAACCTCTTTTTCTTTTTTTCCTTCCAGACATATAAGGAAACTGTATTTTCTGGCTCCCCTTGCAGAAGTAATACACACTATTCACACACTTAACTGAACCGCCCACCCCCACGCTCTCTGAGGAAGAAACAGTCACATATATCTTCTATTTTGAGGGTCCGCATCACTCAAGAGGCAAATCCATATCTTGAAAAAGAAAAGATTGAAATAGAGCCTTGAGCTGGGGAAGCTGTGGTTGCCATGTAGAGTCCACTATTTAGTCAGCTTCCTGGGACAGTGTAGGTGCAGAGCTCTTATAGGGTGAGCCCTTATAGGTGGGACGAAAGACCGATTGAGTGAGCATAGGCTTTGCATTGGAACTACTAAGAAACGCCAGTAAAATTGCTGTTGATCCAGTTTGTTGTAGAAGTCATGTTCTCAACATCAGCATAAATGATGAACAGATCAACATAAAATCCTTCTTGAGAAACATTCTTTTCTTGTTTTTTGTAGTCACGGAGGAGCCTGGATTCTTGGATAGAGCCTTTGCTGAGAGCCAACTCAGCCTGATAGGTTGGCCTGTCTCAACCTCAGTAGTCAACATAATGCTTCCTGTCAAGGCCGGCCAAGGCTGCAGCTGTGGCTCATTACCCATTTGTGAGAGATAATTGGCATAAAAAAATAAAAAAACAAAACCCAAAAATCTGAGGGAGCTTTTTGAGAAACGGGGGTGGCAAAATACAAAGTAAAGTGAATTTCCTTGAAATTCCATGAAAGAAAGAACATATTCTAGGGCTTTGAAGTTCTCTTTTCTTTATTTACTAATGCTGTCCAGTGTCAGTTGGTGAAAAAAGGGGAGCATTTATTAGACTCCCAGTTTGTGAGGAGATTTTTCTTCATACTTCCAGCTTCTTTGGGTAATCATCAGGCAGAAACTGTTTTCTCTGGTTTACATCTTTGTCTGCTGCTAGAAAAAAAATGTCTTTTAAAATCAATCTTTATTTAAGTCTACAAAGCTGTGGTTTTCATAGCTAATATATCATTACAGTTTGCTCTAATTTGCTCTCTTCCCTCGCTCCACTCCCTTAACCTCCCCATAAAAATCTTAATACAGGATTTATCTACAGGTTTCTACATTTCTCTTGGGGTTCTTAATAAGATTGATTGATTTATTTATTTATTTATTTATTTATTTATTTATTTATTTATTTATTTGCTTGCTTGCTTTTTTGCCTTATTTTGTTTGGCTATTTGTTTGGTTTGTTTTGGATTTTAATTTTTAAGATAAGGTCTGGCTATGTAGCCCAGACTGGCCTCAAACTAGTGGTTCTCCTGTCTCTGTCTCCCTAGTCCTGGGGTTATAAGCTTACACTGCTCTGCCAGCACTTAATTTTAGTTTGATAATAAATGAGTTACAACAACAATTATTGAAGGAACATCCAAGGATTGGTTATGTCTTCTAAAGAATTAGAAATACACAGATCCCTATCGCAGACACTATAACCACAGTCATGATGGGCCTGGTAGTCATCTGTCTAGATGCCTTTATGACCAATAAAGTTCAGGGTATTTCATTGCATGGAGCTGATAAAAATCAAATTATGACTTATGACACATGCCAGTTCTAAATATACATAGACATGGGATGCCAAGTTTAACAGGGCGTTTTATGGGTTTTCTTTCTATATTTTGTTTGGGGGAAGATGAAAATATGCTATTTGGACAATAATATACCTGTCATAGAAAAAATTTTCCTTTATTCTTTGTTTTTCTGTGAAGAAATTCATAGATGAATACCTGTGTTCTCTTAGCTAAGGAAGACAGGATATAGTTGAGAAGGCAGAAGAACAGATGGCTTTAAAAAACATCAAGACCAATGTGCTCTCTGCACACAGTGGGCTTCACTGAACAGCAAAGTTTTTATGATTTGTTATCAAGATGAGGTTTGAGGTTCTAATTTTTTCTTGTGGCTTTAGACAAACCTGCAAACTTTTTCTAAATGCATACAGGCACCATTGCCTGACCAAAATTACACTCAAGTTTTGAGTCAGCCTAGAAAAGGTCATGTTGGGTTCCATACCCTCTGCAGTCTCACAGACCCACACCCCACTGTCCACACACTTTGAAAGGAAATGAGAGAGGACATTAAGCACTAGAAAAACCTCAGAAGGTTTCCTATTACACTCAGGGAAAGGGAGAGGTTCATTTAATCACTTTTACTGCCATTGTACTGAACCATAAGTTATAATAACAGCCATTATGAAGTAAGTCTTAGGAAGAGGCTTAAAAGGACCAATCCTATTTTCAGATGCCATAATATTCGATGTAGAAAGCCCAAGTATATAAGAAAAATTGATTCCCAAATCTCTATGTTGAAATGTTACCCTCCAGTGTGAAGACATTTGAAGTGAGTCTTTTCAGAGATGGCACAACCGAAGTCAACTTCTGCGAGGAAGTAGACATATGCAGTCATGAAATTTGCAGTGTCTTCAAATTGGACTTTTGAGATTCTGGAGATGGGCATGGTTGGGCGTGGTTGAATCTAAGTCAGCTGCTCTGTGGGATGTTGTTATGGCACAGAAAACGGGTTAAGTCCTATGGGTAGGTTGTGACTACAAAAAATTGCAGGGTATTGACCATCACATAAAATCCACTTGTATTGCTATGCACCATCAATAACCAGTTTGAAAATGGATAAAAATAACATTCATAAGAGCAATGAATGGAACAGAAGCATAAGCACTCAAAGATGTGGACAACTTATGAGAAATATTGTAGAAAAACAGAAAAATTAAATGTTGAACAAGGGGGAAGAGGCATTAAACACACTGAGTCCAAATAGATTTAATACAATTAGAAAGTATAAAACTACATGATATCAAATGTTGCACTTTAAAACAAGTTGAGTGTAACTAAGGCAACACTAGAAAAAAAAATTATCCCTTAAATGAGCGCATCGAAGGAAGGGAGAAAACGTAATTGTGGGAACAGCAACCGCCTGAAACAACACAAATTAAAGAAGGCAATAATAGTGAAAATTAATGGATAGAAATGACATATAAAAGAGAATGGAGGTTGCAAAAATTTGCAAGATAGAAACCTCTGCTGAAATCGAACCACGGAAGAGAGAAGACAATGACATCCCCTATAAGGAGCAACAGTGTCAACACAACCAAAACACTGTCAATAGTCAAAAGAAAATGATTGGTAATAAACTGTGAACAGCCTGTTTGAAAACTTAGTTGAAATATTTTTTTTATTCTAGAAAAAATACAACATTGTTTCAATGAAAATAACCCATTAAGAACTACATCAGCTGTTGCATTTTTATATAATATATCTAAAATATGTTGCTAGTAGTTTTACCAGCAATTTCTGTGAAAAGTTTAATTTTTTTTTCTAGGTCTAGAGAGATGGTGCAGAGCTACAGCTGCTCTTCCAGAGGACCTGAGTTTGATTCCAGCATCCACATGGTAGTTCACAACCCCCTGTAACATCAGATCTGATGCCCTCTCTGGTCTACATACATGTGGTACACAGGCAGACATACAAACAAAACATCCATACACATAATATTTTTAATTATTGAAAAAGTCCCTTAATAACAAATTCTTCCTAGGAATAGGAAAGGAATCAGTGTTCCTCATCTTATTTATGAAATCACAACAAACATCGCTGCCAGCATGTGACAAAGGAATTATGAGAAAAACAGGTTCATCTCTCCCAAAAGCCAAAAGGGAAAAATCCTAAACAAACTATGTGCCAAGTGAATCCAAACCTAGTAGATTGTGCCTCATGATCAAGCAGGATTTACTCTAGGATTTTGTCCTCTAAGGTCATGTGCAGGAAAGCTAGATATGTAGATACCCATACTGGAGGTTAGAGATTTGGGACCAGTTGCTTTAACTATATTTCCATTAAAATATTACTGAGTAAAGGTGTGGAATCCAGAATAAATCTCATAGAGGTGTGTAGAAGGAGCTATGGCAGAGTTTCCTGTTGAGTGAGAGAGTAGAGGGGATATGGCTTGTCTGTATTTGGGGTCATGGACATAAAGATCACTTACAAGAGACACTGGCATGTACAGTACAGAAACAGAGATTCTTTCAGGATTAAGAAGTAACAAAATGACAATGCTCTCACAACCTACAGACAATGGCATGTGTGCCAGTAAGTTTCATGGCAACTCCATACAAGCCAGAATCATTTGTGAAAATGTGTCCACCAGACTGGCCTGCAGGCATGCCTGCTGGGCATTTTCTTACTTCCTGACTGATGTAGGAGGGCAGAGTCATTGTGGGTGGTGCCAGACCTGGGCAGGCGGTTCTGGGTGCTATTAAAAATCAGGCTGCCCAAGCCATGAAGAACAAGCCAGTAGTCAGCCTTCCTCCATGATCTCTGCATCAGCTCCTGTCCCCAGTTTTTACTCTGACTACCCTGGATGATGGACTACAGTCTATAAACTGTAATGAACCCACTCCTCTCCAAGTTGCTTGGAGCACAGCAACAAAAACCCTAACTTAGGATGATTATGTATAGAAAAACCTCACAAATATTACAATGTCAATATATAAACTGTCAGTTCCATTGCTTGGCTATCCTATCTTGAGCAGAGGAAATCTCTATTATAGATAAGAGTTGCTTAGCATGGGGAATACATTTAAGACAAGAGAGAAAGTTCACATTCCTGAGACAATTATCCCATAAAATTGGTGCATGTGTGTGTGTGTGTGTGTGTGTGTGTGTGTGTGTGTGTGTGTGTGTGTGTGTGTGCGTGTGCATGCATGTGCATGTGTCTGTATGTGTGTGTGTGTGTGAGTGTGCACTGTTGTATGAAGTTCTAGTTTACTGCTCCTGGGAAAGGGAGAATGCCTAACAACGTTCAGGAACTCAAACACCAAACTTTGCCAGCACTTAACTGCTTCACAGCTAAATGAACCGTAAACCTCTAGACCTGGAACAAATTGTGGTTTAACCTCCAGCAAGTACTGTAGAACACAGAGCCTGCCCAGTACATTCTTCCCTGGAAAACTGTCTCAAATCATCTCACCTGGCTTATAAAGATTACCTGGGGGAAAGCTTCATCTTATCCATATAATATAAGCTAAGTAGCCGCCTGGTCAATTCCTTTCCATTTTTACATCCTTGTACTCCTATGAGAAGACCCAAGCCCTCCAGGAAGCCCAGAGAAGAGGCTGGTGAGGTGAATACATTTTTCCTCAGGCTCTCTGACAAAAGGTCTTTCCTCAGAGCCTGGCATTGACCTGCTGAGAGGTCTACGGTCGTGATTCACAATAAATCAGTGCTGAGGGGGCCTGGGAACCTGTGCTACAGTCACTGTCGTTCTCTCTGTGAATGTGGTGTATCTCTTTGCCTTCAGCATCTCCTGTTCATTTGTACAAAGCAAAATTTGGGTGTTGGTTCTCTTTGACCCTATAAATCTCTATGGAAGTGACATTCATTGAATACATTTTTTGTTGCTCAAACCAGAAAAAGAAAGAAAGAAAGGAAGGAAGGAAGAAAGACAAGGTTCCTCCGCCTCCACACCCACCCATCCAGTGCCCTCCACTGTTAACTCAGCCTCTCCTCACAGAGATCGTGAGGCCAGGCGTGCTTTCAAACAGCACTGACTCAAATTACAATTTCAAGATCTTGGTTAAGTAACTTAGGCTCTTCAAAGCATAAGTTTTCAAATGTTTTGAAAACAATCGGTGATAAGAATATATTTAATGGCGTGCACATGCTAGTACCCCACCTATCCACGCATGAGCACTCATGTAAACTGAAAACAGGTAATGAGATTACTCCTGTAAGGTTCCAAGCACTGTTTCATTGATTACAGTCTATTTACATATTTGTAAATGGTAGCCATGCCCAACCAAATAGTCTATTAATGAACCTAGATGCATAATTAAGTAAAAAGCTACAACGTTTCTTTAAATGTTAGTTTTCTCATCTGTGAAATGAGAAAATAATGATATCATTTATGGTGAATGACTAAAATGTTCTAGGGTTTGGATTGAAACACAGAACACGCTCCGTGAATGGTGGATGCTAGGGAAGGGCATAGGCAATAAGTAAATCTTCATAGACCTCAAATCTAAGAAAGAAGTTCTAGGCACGCCACCTCTCATGACTCTATGAATGAGTCACGTTCATTTCCTTAGCACGCGTGCCGCTGGAGAAGTCTGCGCTCGGCTTCTGTGGCAGATGTAGTGAACAAGAACCTGGACATTGGCCCTAAAGCAGCAGCCATTTTGCCATCATGAGGAAATGCCTGGGAAGGAAGAATAAAGCTTATGGGGAGGGGCTTGATATTTATGGAACACTGATTTGCTAAACTGCCATTCAGTCCTTCATTTAAATCAAGAAAATTCTTCTTAGAAAATTGCACAAAGCCATGGATGCCTGTCATGATACCCCTTCCTTTCCCAGCAGGAAGTAGCTCCATGTTGAAACTGCCCCTGACTCTTGAGAATGAGCATTTCCTAAAACATCAGGATGGCATGTGGGACTCAAAACCACAGCAGCAGGAACTCTTCACTTGGTTAGTAAGCTGCCCTCCGTTCTATCAACCTTGAGAGGCTCATAAGGAAAAGGAAACACATTGGGCTCTTCTCTTAGCCATGGCAAATAGGCCACTCCCAGGGGACAGATAAGAGACTACCAGCCCCTCCTGGGGTGGGGGATGACACGGATGGCTTCAGCTGTTAAAAGCTGATTGAACTTCAGCAATGCCAAGGAGAACCTGGTTAAGGATGCAGTAAATCCTAACTGGCCAGCACTCAGGGAAAAGGAGAGCAAACAACTTGTAGATTCTTCAGTGTGGCTTCCTCCAGCAGGGAATTCACTCCCAGGCTGGCTGACTTCACTATGATTTCCAGTTAAAGGTTCCAAGGGCCTGGAAGATGTCATAACATTAAGGACTTGGGACATTTTATTTACACCGTCTTGAGCCACAGCGTTCTGACTCCAGCTCTAAGACCAGTCTGTACAACATGGTGAATGGCATCTGAAGCCTAGTTCTGGCTGGAAGCTGAAGCGGATGGCAGTTTGGGACTGGAACCTTCCATGTGCCCCTGGTGCCAGCCAGAGTCTTTTAAGTCAAGTCTGGCCTTTCTTCCCAAATACTGCGAATTCCCCCATGTTAGTCAGAGCATGCAGGTTCAGTGGTTCTGACCACTGCAGCCTGGAATTTGAACTTTTCCATTTTCCAAATAATTAAGACAGAAAAGGAGGTCAGGGGAAAATGATCAGATTAAAATATAAAATTCAGGAAAGTGAGAAAAGATATCAGTCTGGGTCTAAGGTGAATAAATGCTTATCTCTGAGTCTCATAATGGACATGTGGTAAGTAGGAAGATGAATTTTAAAAGGGGAACTGAAGAGGTCCTTTAATACATACCAAAGGGAGGCATGGACACACTAAGCCCCAGTATCTATCAACTGCAGCATATACATTCTTTCTTTATTTCTTACAAAATACATGTCACCTAGCTGTTTTCATTTCTAGTTTTGGAAATAAATATAACTTGTCAAATATCATAAAGCAAATAACCATCAGAAATGGGAGGCAATCCTAGGCCTTTCTCCTGCGGGATTTACACTTCCCCAACCAGACTTCACTTCCACAGGGAGAGTAAGGATAGCCAATACAAAAAAATACATGGGAAGGAAAAAGGGGGGGTTTCAGGGCAGGAAATCAGGAGATGGATAAATTGTGCATCGGGGAAGATTTGTCTGGAGATTATAGGAGGGGAAGGCCCCTACTTGTATATCCTGGACGGAAGACTGGGCCTTTCTAGTCAGGAACAGTCATCCTCTTAAAAATATAGAGCTGCAGAGCCCAGGCCCAATAGACACACCTACAAAACACTCCTGCATCTAAGGCTTAGGGAACACGTGGAAGAGGGGACAGAAAGACTGTATGAGCCAAGGAGCAGGGAGTTTGCTGTGAGATTGTTCTCCCAACAATATCAGAAACTAACCCATCACATCTCACCAACCTTATTGTCTAAACATGAACTGAAAGAGGATAACACTGACAAACATGGCAGAGTTGTCAGGGGAAGAGCCATGAGACCTCAACCCTATTTGAGGAACTAAAGACAACTAAGGCATGCGAAGAGAGGGAGAATGGTCTTCCGCCGGGAAGGAGCATACTCATGGCTGTCCAATACTAAACAGTCGGCCCTGAAGACATGCATACAAAGAATATTACACAGGCCGAGCAGGGTATGTTTAGGAATAAGTAAGTATGCAGATACACATATTTGCATGTAAAAAAAAAAACAAAAACCCAACCTGTCTTTAAAAGAGGCCATAAAATTGAAAGAGAGAAAGGAGAGTTCAGAGGAAGAAAAGACAAGGGGAAAATGATGTAATTATAATCTTAAAAATGAAAGAACAGAAGAATTGGGGAAGGCAAGGGGTTGTATGGGAAAAGAAGATGAACGTTGGTGAGCACTGGTGCTATTTCATGATATGGATGAAACTAGAAACTGAAATGTTTATTGTAGGACTCTCTGGGTATCCTGAGGGCCCAAACTTGCTGCAGAGCTATCCTTTCTAGTGTCTTGAGTACACATTTCTGGAGGAACCTTGAGACCCTCCATGGACCATCTGAGATGACTGAAGGGTTGATTCCATCAGCTGACAACTATTACAAAGGAAGAACTTTAGTATTTAACAGAGTCTTCTCTTTGCCTGTCCTAGACCATTCTTTGAGTCTTTTGTTTATAATGAGCAGATGTTCAGAACAGGAGACTTGAGCCAATGGCAGGCTTGCTCATTGCCCTTGCTAGTCATCTAAGCACTCCATTTCTTTAGGTTGGGAATGGACCTTAGCAAACCACATTTCTATGTTGCTAGTCAGGGCTCCATAGCTTCTGTCCATGAAGGACCAGAAGGAGACTAATTGACAAAGAAGGAAGACAGACTGGCTCCTTCCTGCTTTCAGACAGTTCCTCTCCCTCAGCTTCACCCTAGTAGTAGTTAGCTGTGTTTTGCAATTTCTCCTTTCCCAGACTAGCCTTAGCTCCCTCCCTGATGATGAGTGTCTTTCATGGGCCACAGGCCCCCAAGGTCCTAAGGCCCCTGTCCCAGCTGGGCAGCATCCTGCCTGGGTCAGAAATATCTGTCAAGTTTTCTGATCCTATGCCATTCATACCCTATTTGTTTCCTCAACCGTGAAAGTGGTGGTTACTTTTGCAGCTTTTGAATCTGTGCAATGCCAGGGGCTTCTTCTGTATGGTTGATCCTTCACTTCTTTACAAAAAGTGCTCAGTGTTAATGATCTGTTAGAGGTTGGTCTCCTTCTGCTATGTATTCAAATGCTAAAAACTACCCCCCCCCCCCAAAGGTCTGGTTGCCTCCAGACAAGTGAATTCCCACATACACTAGTCTTTGACCTGCAAACCTTGCTCCTGAATTTAAAGCTACTGGTTAAACAAAAGCTGCTACAGCCAGATACTGGAGAGAATAGAAGTAGGTAGATTTTCAGTTACCAGGCTGGGGGTTTCAGGTAGGGTACAGGAGAGAGGAGGAAGAAGAAAGTGAGAGAATGAAACCAGACTGTAATGAGGCCGGATGGATCATAAGCACGTGGCAGGAGGAGTAGACCCTGAGGACAGGCTGCCAGAGCAGAAAAAAAAAAAAAAAAAAAAAAAAAACCAGCTTTAAATAGCAAGTACTTGGGGAGCACAGCTGGAGATAAACAGTCTAGCATATAGAAAAATAGATTAGGGGTAATTTACCCAGTAATTGGATTGGAAAATCCATAGGACTCTGTCTCAATTGTTGGGGGGCTAACTGAGTCATATTAAGAACTAATAGGGTTTATTAAAATCTATTTACAGAGATCCTGGCAGGAGTGCTTTCTAAACTGATCTTGGCCTTGTTTATTGTTATTTCATTCTCCATACAGGATGTTAGTGAATGCTCTGAGATTATGCTACATGCAACTGTGAAAAAAACGATTGAATCCTTTAGGAATCCAGAGACCCTGACACTCACACGGTCTTTAGGGTAGACACAGAGGACTGTGAACAGCCTGCAGCCATGCTTTAAGTCTTGGGCTCTGATTTTAAAGAATCGTTTGGTCCCTTTTGCAATACTCTCCTCATGGCAGGGAGTGAAAGACCAGGTTATCACCACATTCAAATGCTCTTATCTCACCTGAAGATAATCTTATTCTAGTCAGTACAGAGGTCACCGGGTTCATTAATGTAGTTAAAAAAATATTGCCAGAAAAAAAATATTTCCAGAAAGCTAGGCAATCTTGCACATGCCTGTAATCCCACTGCTCAAGAGACTCAGACAGAAGACTCAGAAATTCAAGCCTAGCCTGGGTTACACAGTAAATTCCACCACAAAACCTTGGACTAGATAGTGACACATGGTTTTCTAAATAAATCATGTTTTCCTTCTTCATTTGCATGACTACACGTCCTTATTCCATTGAAGACACACCAGTCATGTGAGTAACATTGACCAACAAAATACAAGTGTAGGGAGGGGACACTGTAGTGACCCAGTGCAATGGAATATTATTCAGTGGTCAGAGAAGGCAAACATAAAAAGCATGCATTTATAACACAGCTTTGTGAAACACACACACACACATTTGTAAGTTAAAGGAGCCAATTAGAAAGCCTGATTACTACATGATCCCAGCACCAGAACATTCTATAAAAGGCAAAGCTGTGAAAACAGACCTAGTTTCCAAGAGAAAGCAAGGGAAGGGATGAATAATTTGACCACACAAAACATTTTTCTCCCAATTTTTATTTGAGAATTTCATAGAATATTTTTTGAGCATATTCACTCCTCCAACTCTTCCAAGATCCATCCCATTTCCCTAATAACCCAACTTTGTATCCTTTTTCTCCCCATGAAGGCTAATTTGTGCTCCCCAAATATTCTTGGATGTGTGTCCCTCTGCTGGAGCATAGTCAATTCATCAGGGCTGCACTCTTAGAGGAAAGTGACCCTCTCTCTCCCAGTAGCTAGCAATTTTCAATAGCGTCTTGGCTGCAGTGGAACTTCATACCTGACTCCTATCTCCACCTTTGAATTTAGTCAGGCTTGCTCTTCCACAGGTCTTGTACATGCTATCAAATTTGTGGTCATATGTGTAGCTGTCCTATGTGCAGAAAGACACTGTTTCTTTGTAGATATCCACTGCCTCTGGCTCTTGCACTCTTTCTGCCTGCAATTCTGCAATGATGGTTGAGGCTTTAAGGACAGAGTACCATATATAGGTCTCATTCAGTGCTGAGAATCCTGAATTCCCTAATTCTCTTTAGCTTCGCTTCATGCCGTTATCTGTGTTAGTCACAATCTACTCCAAACAAATAAAAGTTTCTCTAATGAAGGTCAAAAGATGCTTTAATCTATGAGTATAAAGTTAAGTCACAAGACATCAATTTAATACTATAACCACTTAACAGAATAATAGTAGCAAGTTCTCTCCTAGTTCATGACCTGTCTAGTCATAAGTTCTGGTCTTGTAAACAGTTCCAGGCATGAATTTCTTCTCATTAAGTGGAGATTAAATACAATAGAAAAGAAAACTGGATGTGTCTTTCCCAGCAGCTGTCAATTGCCAATAACCCCTGACCTGGGGTGGGACTTTGTGTCCTCCTCCACTCTCAGTGTTTAAATTTTTCAGGCTTGAGTTTGCACAGGGGTTGTGTGTGCTGTCACAACTGCTGTGAGTTCATCTGTGCTGTACAACTGCCAAACTTTGTACAGGAAATGTTCCCTGATAATTATCCACTGCCTCTGGCTCTTACAATTATTCAGAATGCATAGTTGTAAATGGGGCATCTACGCCATATGCCCTCCCCATTAGGTTCAGAGGCTATTGAAGAGGATAGGGTGGGAAGAATGCCAAAAGAAAAAAATTTAAGCAAGTAAAAACATACTATAAGACTATAATGGAGGACACGGGACAATATGTGTCTCTGAAAACCATAGGAAAGACAGTGCAGAGTCAACCCTAGTGTAAACTACAGGCTTGGTTAACAATGATGTATGATCAGCTCATCAGTTACAGTATCTGTAAGCATCACACACATGGAAGATGTTACCACTGGGACATGAGAAAATGGGCATAGTCTACTTTCTGAATAATTTCTCTGTAAACCTAAAGCTGAACTTTAAAAGGTAAGGCCATTTTTAAAATAACAAATGGTAGATACATATGAATGACTGCAATCTGTGTCACTCTGGGGTGGGAGAATCAATAACTAGCCCTTTCCTTTTTCATTCTCATTCAGCAATAGGAGTTTGGAGACATCTGCTTTGCTGTGTTTGTTAAGGTTCTTCAGACAGCTAGAGTCAGCAGGATACAGACTAGATATTAAGGGGAAATCGAAGTTCATGATCACAGACACTGGACAGGCTCAGGAAAGCTAGACAGAGCAGCGGGGAAAAAAAGGCCTTTTTCCTATTTGTCATCCACTTTGGGGTTTACATTGTCTTTTTTGTTTGAAATTGGTGCACAAAATCATGGGTTTCAATAATTTGCACAAAAGAATGTGGAATGTGTTTTATTATGATATGTTTATATGTATATGTACTCCTTGTATTACACCTTGTATTATACCTGAAAGTTATATCTAAACACAATAGGTTGGAATTTGTTCTTAGAATACATAAAGTTCTTCAATATGAATTTGACAAAATTTGCATATTTCTGATTTGGAGAACCTACTACAAAGTTAAAATGTTTTCATTATCAATCCTTGTTTTATATGCAACAATTATCTGTGGGAAGAAGGACAAGACATGAAATATGCACTTAAGTAAGAAAGGCAACCCCTGAAGAACATACAATCACTCACAGAGAATAACATGAATAAAAAATACAAAGGAAAGGATCCCAGTTATGACTTAGTGTCTTTATAAATAGTGAAAGTCAGGAACACTGCTAACTTTCATCCACCAATGCGCACGAGTACTGTTCAAAGACACAAACCAGAGAAAAACACTGCTGATGCCAAGTGTTCTGCAGCTGAGAAAAGACCTACACTTCTTAAGTGAAATAAAACAAAGCTTTAGGACTTGATGATAATGAAGATTAATGCTCTCATTTGAGGGTCCTGCGTACACCCCAGTCATATAATCAGTGTCATAGCTGACCTAGATCAGGAGCTTCCTATGCAAATACAGCGACTGATGAAAATAATTCCCCAAAAAATGCAAGTTAACAGTGTGTTCTGAATCTATTGCCTTCATTTCCAATAGTGAGTCATTCCTTCTTGCAGCTCAGAAGTGGGACACCCTTCCCAGTCCAAGGATGAAAAGAATCTACAGGCTTACTAGTGAGACACTCTCTAAGACTCATGGGATGCCACTGGGAAGACATGATTCCAGCTCCCTATGTCTAAGGAAGGTGAAAGTACTTGGTAAAAAACTATAAAACAATTATGAACACAATTATCTTTATGCTGCAATCTAAAATATTTTATTTGAGTTACTTTAATAGTATTATTCCCATCTTTCAGTTTCCATAAAACTGACACTTTATTACTGTCCTAATGTGTACTATGTGACTCTGTGAGACTGAGCATTTAGAAGGCACCAAGCACTCTGCCGTATTGCTGACAATGGGCAAACAACAGAGGTTGTCCTGGAGTTTGTCCTGAAGGTGAAGGAATGTGAAATACAATACTGTTCAATCAAGTA
Organism: Uromys caudimaculatus; assembly: GCA_028551405.1. Taxonomy (NCBI): domain Eukaryota; kingdom Metazoa; phylum Chordata; class Mammalia; order Rodentia; family Muridae; genus Uromys; species Uromys caudimaculatus. The sequence continues at coordinate 56,854,027 of CM052701.1, forward strand.
GGAATTTCTGGTTGCTGCAATGCTACCATGCAGGTGTCTCATATTCACATATAGCCAATAAGAGTAAGGTTTCCTGTTACATCTTATAATGGGTGACCTTGGACCAGATCCTCCAGGGCATACAATTAGAGCAAACACAGATGAACTCTTTGTTGCCAGCCAAGCTCCTCAAGCCTTTCTACTAGCACACTGAAGCCAGCCATGTTCAGTTAGGCAAATGATGCTTTATTTCTTATGAAAACAGTAGCTAGAAAATCCAAGCTCTTCGTGTCACCCGTTCCAACTATTTCCTTTAGAATCTAAAACCAAGCCAAGTCATTTTTATTGTCTTCTCAAACAAGGTAACAGTACCTGAGAGCAGACTTAGATAACATGTAGGTGGCTGAATGCACATTTGACTTTAGGAGGAGTTTCCACACAGGCTTTAAAAAGAACTTTAGACTTGTGTCAGTGTAGAAACAAGAAACAACCCGGCATTGTGGGTTGGCGGCACTTGGGAGCAGACACACATGCAGCAGATAGGGAGGAAACCCTGAGCAAAGAAACGAGAGAAGGATAGCCCCTGGCAGAAGACCGGAGGAAGATGGCTTCCAAAGAGGTTAGGCAAGATGAAAAAGGGAAGAAAATTCAACCCTGTGTTAGGTCAGCAAGTGTCTCTTGATCTCCACTCAAAATAATGAAGAATGCTGTGGCATTGCAGTCTAGCACAGGTGGAGGGGAGGCAGCAGCGACTGGGTTAGGGATTTCTGCCACTATTTGCTTTCCCAGTACCATGTTCTTCTCTGGTATAGACTCGGGAGTGATGTAAAGGGGGACACTTTTTATTTCTACCTGAAGATAAGAACCAAGACAGTTTAACAAAATCCCACTGTGTATTTGTACCACATTTTCATCATCCACTGAATGAAGATACCCTGAATCTAGGACTTGCCACAAGTTCTTGTTCATATGTATCCCAGTTTCAAATATTTAGATTTGTGTGTTTAAATAGAAGCACCTGAAGCCAGAGAACCAGGAAGGGGCCTCCGAGGGAGAAGAAAGCACTTAAAGAAGTCAGGGGTGGCATGAATGAGGAGCAGGAAAGGATGGGGGCGCCTGGAGGAGTTGGAGATAGGGGGTAGAGGTGGATATGACTTAAATATATCATATAAATGTATGGAATTACCAAATGCTAAAACTTTTTTAAGTAGGTTGTAGAAGTATGAGTAGAGACCTGATTTGGAAACCCATGGGCATGTATCTAGGAGATGAGCACAGTGCCGGAGTAAGTGAGTGTGAGCTGTGTTCCAAAGGAATCTGCTAAGGAGAGGCAGGGCAAGAGCCCCAGAAAAAAGTGGGGACTGCAGTATGGCATACTTTGCAGGCCACACTAGAGAACACGACACTAAATGCAGAAGCTCCAAGGGACCCTTACCTGGCCTGGGCAGACAGATGAGCATTCCCGGAGCCTTGGCTGAGCTGGACTCTAGGTTGGGAGCAACTTCCTCCTCAGAAAGTCCAAAGTAGTCTGCACTATTAATCACATGAGCACTAAACAACCATATGGAGAAATGACAGGTGAAGACTCAGGAAGATGTCCCTCACAAGCCCAGGCTGAGAGTTATGAGAAGGGCCTACACTGAGAATGAGACCTCAGGAAGTAAGTCAGGAAAAACTGATGAGCTAGAACCACTTCTACTTTCATGGCTGCCTGGATGAGGGAGCTGAAAGAAAGAGGGAGTTCAGTGTGGCTAATCTCAGACTTGAACTGTGGTACCCTTCCCTGAACTGGGAAGTGTGTTGCCAGAACCTGGGGAGTGCTTGGATCCAGGCTAGAGACAAGTGCTCCATCCAAAAGTCCAAGGAGGTCTGCACCGTGAATCAAGATCTAAAAGTCATTTGATGTGGGGCTCCATGAACAAATGAAATAGGAGAGGATCCAGGAAATGAGAAAAGCAGAGTGTCAGATATGTAATCAAAGAAGACAATTCTCTGTCATTGAAAGCCATTTGGTCAGTGCCTCAGAGAAACCAAAAGAAGTCTTCCTTAACTTTATGGATTCTCTCTCCCTGACTATGATTCTAAGACAGAGATGGATGGTTGGTACACATCTTAAAATCATTTCCCAAAATCATATCGTCAGATACAGTTTTGAAGCAATCATCCCAACTCTGAAATATTCCTGAGATAGAGTCCTTATGCCACCTGACTTCTCCTCCCTGGGTATTTGAGAAGACAGGCTTCTCATGGTTCCTCTTCCACAGGCCATTAATTCCCTGCCTTCTGAGCCTGGTATAAGCAGAACCAACCCCTTTTCAGCAAGATTGTATGAGGCTTGTCTTGGGCTTTCTATTGCTGTGATGAAACAGCATGACCAAAACAAGTTGGGGAGGAAAGGGTTTATTTGGCATCCACATCTACATTTGGTTTATCACTGAGGAAGTCAGGACAGGAACTCAAAAATCTGGAGGCAGGAGCTGATGCAGAGGCCATGGAGGGATGCTTCTTACTGACTTGCTCTACGTGGCCTACTCAGCCTGCTTTTGTTTTTTTTTTTTATAGCACTCAGGGCTACCAGCCCAAGACTGGCCCCAACCACAATGGGCTGGCTCTCCCTCATGAATCATGACTTGAGGAAATATCCTATAGGCTTGCCTACAGCCTGATCTTATGGAAACATTTTCTCAGTTAAGGCTCCCTTCTATCCAGTGACTCTAGCTTGTGTTAAGCTGACATAAAACTAACCAATCCAAGTCTGAACCCAAAGGAATGGTCCATTTATCTGTGGATTATTGTCTATATTCAGGTGAGGGCAGGCACAAGATAAGGCTAGACCCTGTGATTAGGCAGTGGAAAAAGAAGACAGGCTGAGAGTTTTAGAAACAGGACAGATAGGAACAGAGAAGATAGAGGAAGGAGAGGACGAACCTGATCCATGCAGCTTTAAATAGCGACAGGTAGCTATAAATATCATAGAAGGGATAGAATAACAGGAGAATTTGTCCAATATAGGTAGGCAGCTTGTATCAATATCAACTGGCCCTGAGTTCATTGTGTGGGCGTTTTCTGGGTTGAGAATTTACTGATAGAAATCTGACTGATAAAGTACAAGTCTCTAGAGTTTTGATTTTACTGGATTACAGGGATTTGTGACAGCTAGCCGCAGGGAGAGCATGACTGAGAAAGTGAGCAGGTCCTGCAGCAAGCAAACTGTGAGTTGGGCAGCCACTGCCCATGGGGACCATGGGGATGGGAAGACCGAGTTACTAGAGTGTAGCCAGCATTAGCGTGGATGATTGACTTTTTAATAATTACTGCAACATTTATCTAAGGCTCTCTGATTTTCTAAAGCAAGGCTTTACATTGAAACCACATAGAGTAGTCCTCTTCCATGACTTACTCTCATTACAGAGCAGAGTCTAGAGGGAGGGACCCACAGAAGGCTTGTTTCAGGTTGACTTGCTGTCCTGGTTGCCTAACACAAGTATCCTAAAAGACAAATACTTAACCTCATACACTCATCATGATGAAAATACTCTACACACATGTAAATTCTCTACCCAGGCCCTGAGCCCACCTTGGTCTGAACCCTGGAGTGAAGGCACAGCATGTGCTTTCTGTTTTCAGTCAAAACACTCAAGTATAGGTGGCTTCTCTGGAGTATGTCATCAAAGGCTCCAGCCCAGAGTCCTGTCTCCATCTGTTCTAACGATTCTGTTGTGGGACAAATGGCTCTGCCTCCTCAGTGGAAGTGTCCCTCAGACTCCTGCTGTGGGCCCTCTCTATGGAAGAAGCCAACTCAGCCTCACCAAGGTGTGTGCCCAGCACATGTGGCCACTGGCTTTGGACTGGAAAATATTCCTGATCTGTCAGAATAATGATTCCAGTGTGTTCTCAGCAAGTTCACAGTGTGATCCCATGAAGGTAACCCCCCACCCCCCGCATGATATGTTGTGCTTGGAGTTCTTCCCTGTCTCAATTTCAGTATCGGTCAGGGGGAAATAGCAAAACAGCATTCCTTCATGTAGATAACAGTAGGCAGCTGGCTACTCCTGGCTGGTAACATAATCCCACCAGTGTACTCTGGCAGCTGGGCTCACTTAAGGGCAAGGACAGACGTCTGCTCAGAAATAAGCCCGATAGATATGATTCCAGTAGCATTCTTACTGTCAGCAGAAATAAGGCTCTGGAGAAGAAAGAGCAGCAGGGGTCTGTCTTTGGAGTGAGCCTGAGCATCCTCGTCAGTCTCTGCTTGCCAACTAGATGGCCTTATTTACTCAGTTACTCACTTAGGAAGAGTGCAGACCCTGTGCGGGCATGCATCTTCCATAAATAAGCTGATCTTGCTGAGCCTTGGTTCTGTCATCAGCAAAGCAGGAACAACACGTAGCTCCTAGGACCATATGAGGACACTACACACAAAGATTGCAGCCCGGGACTGGTACAGAGTCTAGCTCAGCATCTGTATTAACTTTACTATGACCTGACTTACCAGAGGCTGCTTGGGGTGGTGTTCCCTTCACCTCCATCTCTGCTGTTCTTCCTACACAGTTAAGAGTTCTGGAGGTTGCTAATTTCTATTACCTAACCAGCATCAGGTGCTGTGTCACTGTTTAGCCTGCTTTCTGAAGTCCTTTATTTAATACTTACCTGGTATTGCCCACAGCAAGGGGGCTGCACAGGCAATGTTAGAAATCACATGGTTTATGCCCTGGCTCCAGAGTTGTGCTATGAACTCTGTTACTTAGGGTGTTCTCCCTGATAGCTCTCTGCAGGACCAGAAGCAAACATTAATCTAATGTATGCAACTATATATATGAAAATGTGTACAAATGTATGTTTTAGGCCAAAATATATAACATATTCTGATATTATATGTATAGCATATAGGATTATACATGATTAATTATGTAGCCAATATATATTATTTTATTGAATTATCATTCCAAACTGTGTAGTGAAATGCTCTTGCATCAGGACCACCTTGAACCAGAGTTTCCCCTAAACTCAATGGCAAGACCATTTCACTTGTGCTATAAATTTTACTATTATTTTTCCCTCTCACTTAGTCAGTATTTCTTGCTTGTGTACAATGGACTTGCAAGGTGCTTGCTGTGCATTTAGTGTTAGACATGTAGTTACCTAATACAGGTCTTGGGTCTTACTTTGTTCAGACATAAAGCTGCCTTAACATGCTAGCCAGATTTTAGCCCCCTAAATCATTGTTTTATCTTCCCACTGTGAGCAGCAGTCACTCGTTGGAACTCAAGTGGCTCCTGGAGATCTCTTCTAATAACACCGGAGGATGCCAGTGTCCCAGTTTCTATGCATGCCCAAGACTCTGTTCTAAGCCTTCTCCCATCTATAGGCACACCCCAAGGTGCTTCCCTGTCCTACATAGCAGAGAACATGCATACAGCAATGTTCAACAAATATTACTTCTTCATGGGCCTCTCACCAATGATCACCATGAGAACAAGACCTTGCCTTCCTTGTACATTGCTGTGTCCCTATCACCTGGCTGGTAAGGATATAAGATGAATGTGAAAGATTTGTTATGTATTTCAAGATGTGGAAATGTAATTTCATACTCCTCCAGGAAAATGATGAACTGGATCCAGAAGTTACTGACTCAGAGCTCTTTAATATGTCCTTGGAGGAAACCGCATCATGTATCTGAAGGTTCATATCATTCCAAATGGACTACAGAGATGAGTACTGCCCAGCTTACCCAAAGGCAAACCACCCTAGAAATAGGTTTTCCTGTCCTACTAACCAGAGAGAGAAAGGGTGCACATAGCTTGTGAACTATTTCAAGTAGAGTGTTATTCTTCTGAGCTTCGTCTTCGTGCCAAATGTGTACCAAAATGACAGGTAGTAATTTCCCTTGCCCAGAAAGTACAGTGTTGAGATGTATCCTGTAACATGACATTCCTCCCATCTCCTGCCTCCCCACCAATGGTATAAAGTTCTTTGAAAGAAAACATGCCCAAGAAGATCCTAGTTGAAGTCTTGGCTTTAATTTAAAATTAAAACAGCATTCATGTATTCCTTGATAAATTGGTTATTGTGAAATGGTTAATGATAAGATGGAATGTGTCATATATCTCAGCAGACTTTAAGAGAGAGCTGGGAAGTTTCACTACACCACAAGATAGTAGAATGAGCTGATTTGTACTGATGTCTTAGCCTGGGGTGTTATTGCTACAAAGAGACACCATGATTAAGGCAACTCTTATAAAGGACATTTAATTGGGGATGGCTTACAGATTCTGAGATTCAGTTCATTATCATCATGGTGAGAAGCATGGCATTGTCTAGGCAGGCATGGTGCAGGAGGAGCTAAGAGTTCTACATCTTGGTCTGAAGGTCACTAGGAGAAGACTATCTCCCAGGCAACTAGGAGAAGGGCCTCAAAGCCCACCCTCACAGTAACACACTTCCTCCAACAAAGCCACGCCTATTCTAACAAGGCCACACCTCCTAATAGTGCTACCCCCTAGATCAAGCATATTCAAACCACCAGTTTCTCCCTATGGGTGTTTACTTCCCATCTCTTCAAGCCCATCAACCCGGGTAGTCAGTGAGCAAGCTTCATCATCTGTGCATCTTAGGACTGTACTGGATGCAGGTGCCTAGGAAAACAATGAGGAGAAAATACTGAGTTACATCACATAAACGTACAGGTTTCGGTAAACAGGTATCAGCAAACAGAAGGGATGGACTCACAAGTGGAACAGGTCAGAAATACCTTTAGGTGCTGCATATCTGATAGGCTTATTTCTAAAATAATCAAATAATTTTGGCATGGGTTATTGGTTAGGTTAGGAAATAGAAAAAGCACAAGGGAAAAAGTAGTCTGACTAAACCCTACAGAAATTAAACCAAACTCCTTCTATTCAAAGTAAATTATTTTAGACACTTCAAAGGACATCACATCCAGTGTGTTCCTCTTTTTGTTTATCAATAAAAATCTGATAGGACTGGAGAGTTGGTTCAGTGGTGAAGAGCATGCACTGTTCTTGCAGAGGACAGTTCCCAGCACCCACATCAAGTGGCTCACAATCTCTATAATGCCAGCTACAGAGATCTGACTCTATCTTCTGGCCTCTATAGATACCTGTACTCAAGTGGTCAGGTTCATACACACACACACACACACACACACACACACACACACACACACACGCACACACACACTTTTAAAAAATAAAATAAATAAGCATAATAACAGGTGTGATAGTTTAGTTTGAATAAGAATGCTCCCCCCATAGACTCATATATCTGAATGCTTGGTCATCAAGGAGTGGCACCACTTGAGAGGGATTAGGAGGTGTGGTCTTGTTGGAATAAGGTGTCACTGAAGATAGGCTTTGGAGTTTCAAAAGTTGAAGGCAAGACCAGTCTCTCTCTCTTTCTGTTGCCTGAAGATCCAGATGAAGAACTCTCAGCTACTTCTCTAGCACCATGTCTGCCTGCATGCCACCATGTTTCCTACCATGACAAAAATGGAATAAACCTCTGAAACTGCAAGCCAGCCCCAAATAAATGCTTTTTTTTTATTAAAGTACTTATGGTACTGGTGTCTCTCCATAGCACAAAACACTGACTAAGACCACTAGGACTGTGGTATAAATTTCAGTGATACTCAATATTGATTCCATAACTAGTTTTAAATCTCTTCTTGCACTGTTTTTCTGAATAGCACATCAGGCAGAATTCAACTAGAAAATAAAAAAACAGTGAAGAAAAAGTGAAGTTTGCTGCAAGGAATTGTTGGTTTAGGAATTGTAGGACTGCCTCAGGTGCAACGTCTGAAGTCCAGGCCCCCACAGAGAGCCCACTGAGCCCACTGAGGATGGGCCAAAGCTGTTGGCCACAAATTAATTCTCCTCTTCAACAAGCCTCAGCATCCCCTTTCCATTCCTGTTTTTAAGAATTTTATACAAGAGCATAATACCTTTATTGCCCCCCGCAACTCCTCCCAGATCCTTATCTCCAACATATTCTCTCAAATTTATATCCTTCTTCATATATATATTTAAAATATATATACATATATATATTCTTTATATCCTTCTTCATATATATATATTTTAAAAATATATATACATATATATTCTTATATATATATAACACATTACATATATGTGTATATATAATAAATTTTTCTAGTGATATATATTATTGTGTATTAATGATACATAATATATTATAAATTAATTGATATGTATCAATTAATACAATTGGAACCTCTATTCACAGGAACTCAGGCCTGAGGAAAACTGACCCTCCCTACTGCTTCGTAGGTAGGGATGGGACTTTTTGAGACTTTTCTTCATTAAGCAGGTAAATGGATGGAACCGAAAAATATTATGCTGATCGAAGTAACCTAGACCCAGAAAGACAAATGCCACATGTTCACCCTCATGAGTAGAACCTACCTCTGAATCTTTAGGCTTGTGTGTGTGTGTGTGTGTGTGTGTGTGTGTGTGTGTGTGTGTGTGTGTGTGTGTGTGTTGGAGTATCTATTGAAACCAGAAATAGAAAGAGATCCCAACATACCCATCACACTTTAAGTTCCTTTAGCTGATTGAAGCCATCAGCCTGTCAGGGATAATTGTTTTAAAGCCAAGTAGCTAAGAACTCTGATTATATATACTAAGTCCTTCCACAACATCTCAATTAGTATGTACTTGAACAATAATGAAGTATGGTTTATCAAATTGGCACATAAAAAAGATAATAACCAATTGATATATTTTACCATTTATTGATTTTCTTCCCTCACTAAAATATACACACCATGAAGACGTTATTGTTATTATTATTATTATTATTATTATTATTATTACTATCACTATGAGTTTTGTTTTGCTTACTGTTGTTGTAAAGTAGTTCTCCACCCCTTTTTTCTGTTTAGTTTCTTTGTTTTCAATTTTATTTTGGTCAAATGCACTATGGAAATTGAAATGAAATATTGCAGGAGTTAGGGAGATGGCTCAGTGGGTAAAATACTTGCTTCTCAAGCATGAAGACGTGAATTCAAATCCTCAGAACTCATGAAAGTCAAATATGGTTACACTCCAGTCAGTGACCACAGAGCAGGTTTGGAGAGACAGGAGGATCTCAAAAGCTTACTAGTCACCAACCAGCTCCGGGTTCAGGGAAAGACTGCCTCTCAAGGGAATAAGGTGCAGAGAGATAGGAAAGGACACCTAACATTCTCTTCTAGCTTTCAAGTATGCACAGTCTCATGTACACATGTGTGCAAATATCACACAAACACGCAAGCACACACGCACATGCACACTCCCGTTTTACACTGCACATCACTGAGCGCAGTGTCACAAAATCCTATCTCACCCCACTCCATTCCACCCAGGACACAAATGACTCCTCGGTACACTGTTCTCACACTATGTATTCTACCCATCCAGTAGTCACTTAGCAGCTACATTAGTGATCAGACTGACTATTCAAGTGATTATTCACACAGCCACTGTGAAGTGACACAATGCTATGTCACAATGCCCACATTGTGTACCTTTCATCTCTGACCAATGATTCCACACCATCACAATAAGGAAGAACATGTTTCAAGAGTTACTTTGAAAGAATAAAACTATACATGTATAACATTTATTACAGTACATTATTATGATTTCTTTTAGTACTGTTGATTTTTTATTTCTTATAGTATGTGACATATAAATTTTATGAGATATGTATATGTAGGAAACACTGGCACATGTAGGTCTTGGTATTGCCTAAGCTTTGGGCATCAACTGGAGGCATCTTAGAGTGTATTCCCCAAAGATGAGGGACTACTATATCTTTCAACAAGTTTAACATACCTAGTGAATGAGAAACAGTTGGTAAATCTAGAATTATGAAACTATTGAGTGAATGACTAGCTTTCTGAGTACAAGGCACCTCCCCACTCCATGTTGGTCTCCAGTATCCAATACAATTCCCAGAATGGAGTCATTGTAATTGCTCTGAACTAATGTGCTGATAGAAAAGCAGCTGGTTGTGCATGTTCCTTCCTTGCATATAGAATTCCACAGCTCGGGGGTATTTGGTCTTATGGACAGGATGGTCACAGAGAACCAGAGACAGTTTTCAACACCTCATATTATTTAGGTGAGGAGGAAGGGCTGTGGGCACCACCACACCCCTGCTGGGGCTGATGGAGACTGAAGATAGAAGGGGATATAAACAGTGGCTCTCCTGCTTGGAATGGTTTCAGGAATAACTCAATAAAGCATTGTAAAAAGTGGGAAGGTCTCAGAGTACATCCTTCAGTGTGTCCTGCTTCTGTGTGGGGGCACAATGGAAAGGTCTTGGATTACCAACATGAATAAAACAAATAGAGAAACAGGGCTTGTGTCCTTGAGTCAGTCTTTGTCTGCTGCAGCCCTTCAATGGAGCAGGCATCCAGTACCACTGGGTTGTGTCTTCTGGAGGCCAAGGCTACTCTACTCTTCACCACAGAGGGATATTTCTATCTACAGCTGGAATGATAATTACATGTATCATCCTTTCAACATGAAACACGTTTCCTCTTTTTAATCCTTAAAGAAAAGTTTCCCTACCCAATCTGTCATTACTGAGTAGTATTTTCTTTTAGATTTTTTCAAGATTTGCCAGTAAAATACACACACACACACACACACACACACACACACACACACACACACACACTCACACAACACACACACACTTGTGTACTGGAACTGTAAACTGGATTATATGACCCCAGTGTCAGCCTATGAATTTACTTCCTTATAAAATACTGAGGAAACAGAGTCCCAGGAAGAGACATGGTTAGCACCTAGCACAGAAGTCAAACACTAAGTACTTCCTGAAGACAGAGTCACAAATTTTCCATTAGAGCAGATGAAGATGATCCTTAAAAGGATATCAAAACCAATTAATGGTTTCCAGAGTTGACAGTGCCTTTGAAGAAATGTAAGCTTCCCACCTCTCTGTGATCTGAGCCTCTGCAAACCATCATACCATCTAGAACACCTCTAGTGGGTTGCATTTCCAGAGATGTGTGCCTTAAAATCTGCCTCTCCGACCTTTCTCAAAAAGCAAGTCACTATTCAACATTGTGCAAAGTCCACGGACACTCCAGGGAAGCACTGATCTGAGCTGTAAGATGTGCTTAGGCTTTTCTTGGAGATGTTTAACAATAAATAGTATGTAGGCTGAGTCTCAAGGCTCCAAAAACTAAAAACTGGTCTTTGAGCATGTTTCAGAGTCACTCTCAAAAGTTATTGAATCAATTTAAATATGAATTAAAAATAAAGACATCTAAAAAACTAATATTAGCTAAAGATGGCAGAGATAGTAGTGATCACTAAAACCTCACTTATGTTGGGCTCTGCCATGCTTCAGTGGGTTGCATGAATGACTTTAAACTACCCCGCTCTACACATTATATAGACTACAGCCAAACAGATTAAAAGGGACTTAAATATTTGGGAAAGGTTTTATTTATTTCTCTAATCTCGACTTTGTTGTTGAGATGATTTAAAAACCACATAAAGGTGCATACAATAAAGAAAGTAAAAAGGAAAAAAAAAAAGGAAAATTAAGGTTACACAAATAATAGAGAGCCAGGCATTAATGTGAACTGAAACACTGACTCCCTAGAGAATCTGAGACTTGTAGACAAAGCCCTTTATCTGTCTGTTCCAGCCTTTAACATCTTCTAATCTTTGTATCAGTTCTTTAAATGATGTGAATTGATGGCAAAGTGGCCACCTTCAAGCTACCCAGTGTTCTCATTTTTCCTCAAGGAAAGTGTTGGAAAGAACGTGGGAGCTAAGGTCAGTGAGGAAGGTGACAGTGCCATACCCTTCCTGTCTATTTTAATTCCCAAAACTATATAGTCTGTCATCTCTTAATGTTGAAAGATGAAGTAGGTCAATAGATACAAGTTTCCCATACCATGCAGACATCATAGAAACCCAGCAATCCAATTTCACTAGGGTTATCAGACTTTATTTAAGCAATAAAATTTGTTTCTTCGCTCTCAATTCAGATCAAACAAAAATGGATACAGGAATTTAAAAAGTTTGGAATTAACATATCATCTTGCTTTCTGGGTAGCTGAATTTGAGATTGCATCTTGAGTGAACAAAATATGGTCCTATAAATAGAACCTACACTCTGAAGTTCAGACCTCCACAGTGCAGAGAGAGTGTACTGTGTAAGCTACAAATATGTGAACAAAGCAAAAGGACCCAGAGAATAGGTGACACTGCATAAACAGGAGCAAGAAGAGGCTGAGCCATGAGAAGTCTAAGTTGCTTCTATAACTTATTTACCAGATGAGTGTCCTCCAATGGCCAAGCAGGAGAGAAGTAACAGATGAGGACAAGGAGACAAACAGCCCACAGCTTTATCATTATATTAGGTACTTTCTATTGCTATGACTAAAAACATGACCAAGGCAACTTAGTTTATTTAGGCTTACAGTTCCAGAGGGATTAGAGTCCATCGTGGCAGGAAGATATGACAGCAACTGGCAAAAGCAGGAAGCAGAAAGCTCACATCATGAGTGACAAGCACACAATAGAGAGCAAACTCAAGATGGTATGAATTTTTACATTCTCAAACCCTGCCTCCGGTGACACCTTTCTCCAACAAGCCACACCTCCAAGCCTTCCCAAGCAGTGCTACCAACTGGGGACCAAGTTTTAAGATGTCAGAGACAATGGAACCTATTTTATTCAAGCTATACCATCCCTACACCTCCCTGTCTCCTAAGGATAGAACACAAGCACTTCCCCTGAAGGACTAGGGTGAAACAGCTTCATTATTCTTTCCAGAAGACAAATAATACTGGGTTTGTGCATAGAGAAGGACTGGGAGTATTGGTATGCTGGCTGATCCACTCCTAACATCCACATCTAAAGCCCAAGGACACAGGTACATGAGACAAGACTATTTCTGAATTCTTCTTTCCCAAGAGTTTTAGAGTCTTGAGAATTAGGATAGCCACATACTAATATAACACCTGTCAATGTCTCTCTTCCAGGAGCAGTCACACAAGGGTGAGTAATAGTGTATTTGGACATCTCTTCATGCAAAACTCTCAGAGTTATCCATGCATAATGAGTAATTGCAGCTTCTTAGCATGTCCCACAGAACTGCACGGTATAGTCCATCACCTACCATTTCTTATAGCTCCCTCCTTCAAAACCCCCTCCATATTTGCTTCTTTTCTGCAACACCAATTAGTAACATGGCACTTTCTTTGTGCTAGGCCATTCTGTTTCTCCTCTGCTGCTGGTTAACTCTAATGCTTTCATCAAGTCTTCATTTTCTCCAGGAAGCATCTTCTCAAACTTGATTGAAAAAGCACCATGGTCATGCTATTTGGGAAAGCTATAGAACCTTTAGGAAGTTGAGTTTTGCTAGAGAAAGTCATTGGATGATGGCCTTGAAGTTTTATATCCTAGCCCAACTTTTTGTTCAGTCCTTGCTTCCTGGCTGCAGAGTCAAGGTGATCAGCATCACCTTGCTCTAGCCGCAATGCTTTCTTCATCTGAACAGAATAAATCTCCCAGAACTATATGATAAAAGGATCTTCTTCTTCCCTGTATTCATTCTTGTCAAGTATTTTTTGCAGCAATGATGAAAGTAATCATTGCATTTGCTCCCCTGGGATTCCACTGAACTTCTCCTCCACACACTAATGTTTTGTGTGTTACTGTTTTCCTGGAATTAATATTTCACAAACTCAGAGCCTATGTCAACCATTCAGTAATCATCTGTTACCAACATAAAGCATGGTGTTTGTCATGTCAAGGATGCAGAATAAATTTTACCGATTACAAAGTGAGTGAGTAAGGCCAATGAAGGACTCTAATCATCATCCATGATCCTTTTCCTTCTACTAAAGGACACAGGTTCAAAGCAACAAGAAATACAAATTCTAAGATCCTGCTTCCTAAGTGATTTTATTATTGGTGCTGTATCCAAGGTAAAGTCTCCAAGGACCAGAGAACTTGGAGATCAGCTACACCCCCTTCATTTCTGCCAAGTTAAGAAAACATTCAGCCCTCTTCTCCCCAAAGCCCACGCTCCCAAGTGTCTTATTAACTCACATAGGACTCAGGAATCAACAAGACACTCTTTGTTCAGTTGAATATCCACTGCTCTGTTTTTGCCCTCACTAGCCTTGCTCTCCCCAGGCTGCCCGTAGCTCCCCTCCTTAGAGGGTAACTGTTACTAACATGTTGGCAGGATTTTCATCAAAGCTCAAACAGTTAAAATATTTAAAATCCCCAAACTGCTATGCCGCCCTCTGAGATGACACTTGTATTAATCTCTTTCCATTTTCCCTCCTCACAACTGCCTCGATGTTTTCTCAGGCATTAACTGCCATATCGAATAAAGCACTTGTCTTTGTAATAGGGTTCGTAATACAGATCCATGCATTGACTTCCAGAAGAATCTGAAAAACACTTCAACATATTTGCAAAATCTTATAGAAACATACATTGTTTTCTAAGGAGAAGACAGTGGCTTTGACTGGATGCTTAGAATCTCATGGTTCTAATGGCCTCATGATTGCATAGGTTCCCTGGGTTTGGGGAATCATCACATTTTGTGAAGTTATCTGTCTTGCCCTCCATCTTGGCATCTCTCCTAAGGGAGAAAGGCATGATCAGTGATGATGAAGAAAGAGAAAATTAATCTTTGCACTTTTTAATTAATCACAAATTAGAAATTTATGGATCTGTATATAATTATGATAAAAAAAAAAAAAGAGCCTAGGATTCCGGTCTATATATTCATGTATGTCTGTGTCCATGCTCTTTCATTTCCTATGCATTGACAATGGAAAAAAACAGAAAGAAAATGTGGATTAGGTAAGTTCTAAGCCTTTTCAAGCTCCAGAACATGTATAATCACATGAAATCCAGCCATGCAGGGCGATGCTAAGGCTCTTATCTGTACAGGTGCAAGTTGTGTGACTACACCCTACTGTGGCTGTGTTTTAGAAGTCTCTCTCTCTCTCTCTCTCTCTCTCTCTCTCTCTCTCTCTCTCTCTCTCTGTGTGTGTGTGTGTGTGTGTGTGTGTGTGTGTGTGTGTGTAAGATGATATACAGACATCTTCAGACTGTTGTCCTTTGTGTTTTCTTTCCACTACATAATTCTCACCCACTTTTTACTTATCAGCTATGACAGAAAGGTCTCAACAATAACAGAACAGGTCCCAAAGTAGACTTTGACATCCTTAGCATTAAAGCACATTTTGAATAGATTTCTTTCTTTAAAAACATAACAGTATGGGACTCAGTTTCTTGCTCTGGACTTGATACATATTGATGAGATAAAGAATTAGTAGTGCTGAGGAATCAGTGTGGGTTAGAGGTTAACACTTGCCCCTGAAATCATTGGTTTAAAACTCTACATCTGAAGAAAGCTTACATCTTGGGTGAATCCTAATGGAGTGAACAAGATTCCAGAATTCCTCTGTCCTTGCCAGAACATCAGTAAGAGAAAGAGGAGTCAAAGAAAGCTACCAAAACATGCACTGCCCAAGAACAGCACTGTTCTTTTTGTGTAATTTTTGTGCTGACAGAGGAGTGGGGTAGGACTCTACCTTCAAAGACCATTGCTCCTCATCAACTAATGAAATAAGAATTCTGATGTTGAATTACCTAAACTCCTCATGATTTTTCCAGATTTTACAATTCAAATCCATCTAAATCTATGCACCTTCTCATAATAGGCTATGATTCTACTACTGAGCTACATTATTGGCAGTAAATCTATCTTCTTAATGTTAAAATTTATATTTAGCTAATAGCACATGTTGTGATGTTTATTCTGATATTTATTAATTTTCCTGCATTGAAATAATTAGTGGACACCTAATTCAATGCAACCTTACGTGTGTCAAGATGTGAGTAATATGCAAAGACCTTTGCAATACCCTAGCAATTAATGGCACTGTTCCATTACCATGGAAACATGTCTGACATCAGTAGAAAGGTGCCAGCTCTGACAGCAAACATGCCTCTGAGCTCTCTGCACTGACAGGGCAAGTCCTAAGCATGAATTTATCTGCACACAGGGACAATGTACCACTGTGTCACATCTACCCATGGCCACAGACCACAGGCAGCTCTCATGATGCCTTCCCTTCAGGGCATCACAAGAAAAACAAGCAGCTGGGCTGAGACCACACTGACTCTCATTGTTCCAACACCAGGAAAAGAAATATTAATGCAATAAAGTTTTGGAAAGAACCAAAATATAAAAGCTGAGCTTTTATATCTGCAGTCCCATTTTACACACCATGAAGGGACTAGGTCAGAATTGGGCAGATCATGGTCCTGGGTGTGAAGATTGTTTTATTGCAGAGAAGAAACTCATATAGATACTGTCACTCACCACAAAATGCCATTTTTTTGTTAGAAATGACATCACCATTGACTTGGGAATGGAAAGCACACGTTTCAGCTCTCTAGTTCTGAGTTCTAACATTTTAGAAGAATGTACAAACTCAAGGACATTTTCCCTACCCCTTCCCTTTATTTCTTCTTTGAGAAATTCAGCTTGTTTTCTCATGAATCATCTTGCAATAACTTCAGCTGTGTGGGATTTTACAGAAGCAAATAAATTGCCTTCTAATATTTATTTCCATCTACTTCTCTACAAGTGACCACAATATCCTATTATGTCAAAATAATTCACAGCAAAATATAAATAGGAAGATAATTAGAGAATCATCTACCACTTAAATAATTAATTGATTAAAATATAATTAGAAAATGCAATTTAAAAATTTTTAAATGCTGTTTGGGGAAATACTTTTTAAAATATTCATCATGGCTCAGGGAAATTCATGTTTCCCACTGGGTGATATCTAGTTTGGGGGAAAAAGGAACACATTCATAAAACTAAAGGGTGGGCTTCCCTCAAAAATCAGAAGAGAGGGCTTTGAAAGATGACACATGTGACTTTGGCATGCTGATGTGGCATTTGTGCCAACAGATACTGGCTGGCATCTCAACAATGCCTTAAGGGACCCAAAATGCCCAGGATAGAGCAGTGACTTTGGGGTGAGGATGTCTCAACCCTAACTAAACGAGTGCATTCTGAGTTCTCTGGAGTTCTATAATGTTGAAAACCCAGCTATCACCTACCCTGATGAGTGTATAGAAAAAGGTATTTTTCAAGCCCCAGGACTCTATCAGACCAGTTTCTTTTGTGAAATCACCTTGCTATTTTCATAGCAAGGCTTTTGTTATATAATGTGATTCTTAAGATTGTTGTCACTAGTTTGAAAGATGTTTTATTTGTAAGTCAGTCATCCTAAAGTTATTGTAAGTCAGTCATCTTAAAGTTATTATCTTGCTTGTAATCCAGCATCTCTCCTGTTTTCTATTCTAAATTATTTATCACGTTGCATCGTGGTAGCATGTGTGGACCTTTTTGTTACAGCTCCTACCTCCCATTATACAGTAGGAACTCTCCGGTGTTGAACAGCTGCAGAAGTTTCTTAAGGTAAACCTAGAAGTCACTCCTTCAAACCATCTCTGAAATATGAGGGCTTCTCTCAGCCTTCAACACTCTGCTGAGTCAAGATACACTCTTCTTGCATCCCCCCACCCTGATTTTGTGTGTGATTTTCTTTCTCTGCTAAGCTATTGAAACAATAAAAAGTAACTAGGATTATTTCTTCTGCCACCCCCAATCACCCATGTCCAGCCAATGGGTCTCACTTAGAGAAAAGCTGAGTGTTCAAGGACGAGTTGCCTGGGCACCCAATCAGAGCAGCTGCTCAGGGTCTTGGACGCATAAGATTCCTGAGTGTGGACTTAATGCTATGCATTTGAGCTCTTGAAATTCTTAATAACTCAGGAACAGTTCTCCACAATGTCTCTTTAAATTTGAGTTTTGGGAATGAAGTCCAGAAGGTCAAGGAAGTGTGTGCTCATGGCTTGGAACCTCAGCTCATGGGCAATTGTTCATACCAGTTCCTGCCTCCCAGGATGAGCTTGGCTGCCTGCACCCCACTCCTTCATGTCCCAGCAACTGCCCAACCTCATCCTCTTTGCCTCTGACAATTGACAGCTAAAGTCTTCCACCTGAGGAAAATCTGGACCTGGTTGGTAACCACAGGGCTTTGAAAAGGGATTTAAGGGAAGGGAGCCCGGCCCTATAACCTCAGTACTGAGCACATATCAGCAAAGTACTTGAAATCCCTTGGGAACCATCCGTCTTCCATTACAGGGCAGAGGGCCCAAGAGAAGGCTTCCTCAAACCCTGAGGACAGGGTAGAGCCCATCTGTCTACAGGCATTGGCAGGAGAAAGAAAACTGGAGTCAATGAGCTTCCCATATATTCCAGAACAGAATCTCCTGATCCCATGAGGTCTGTGCTCATTTCTGAGTGTGTTCAGCCATGAGTAGAGGCCATCAATAGAAAATGTTATCACCATGATAAACTGAAAAGGAAAGGGGATTTTTAACTCTATACCTTTAAACTATTTACTATTTCTTTGTCAAGGGTCCTGTAAAATAACACCACTGGCCATAAGAGTGACAAGCTATGCATGGAAATAAATAGCTAAGACAAAGTGGAGGGAGGAAAGACTTCCTCAAGAGGTGCGTTCTTCTTGGAGAAGTATCTTCCAGAAAGGTGGTTTTATGCTTCTCATGAAAGGCAGGGCCAAATGTTAGTCCTAATGTCTCTGCCATTGTTTGAGAACTTGTGATGTCTTTTTCTTGTCACAAGTAGATATGTGCTGTTGGCACAGTTCCAAACAGGATGTAAACTCCATAAGTAATAGAAACTGGTCTAAAAACCAGCACAATTGAATTTGGCTTGGTTCTTGAGATAATCAAAATCCTATTTTGTAGGGTAGAGAACATATAATCACTGATATTGACATTAATCTATAGACCCCCAAGTTTGAGCTGGCCTTTTAAGAAGCAAATTGCCAACAGCATACAACTGTATACATTAGCTAAAATTACAGAAATTGACTTGGATAGCCATAAGCCTAATTAACCATAATCTTTATTAACCATAAGAATTTTTCTCCCAGGCACATACATGGCTGGATAGTGAGGCACAGAGACTTGCCTGTAATGGAAAACATGACCTTAATAACTCCATCTAGAAGAGTCTTCCTCCACCCTCAAATAAGGCAGGCACAATTGCTCAAAGATAGCTCGAAGCAACTGAATTCTATTACATTATCTTCTTTGCGTATTAGGTTTCAGTCTTTTGGTGAGCTGGAGATGTATAAAAGAGCAACATGTGTTACTTTGGGTTTTACTTTTTTGTTCTGAAGTTCCTGTCTCCTCTCCTCTTATGGTACTCCATCTTTAAAGTTGTATAGTTCATCAGGATAACTGTCTTTTACATAAAAATACAGCACCTAACAGACCTGAGTCTTCTTTGCAAACTTCACCCTGTATACATGCATATAGTACATATACATCAATGTATGTGTGAATGTACATTCTCTACCTTAGGTACCGTGCAACTGAGTTGAGGCTGAGGCAGGAGATAGATGGGGAGCGATGGTCAGGGTCAGCAGCAGCAGACCACATATGTGAGTGAGCCCAGATCTACTTATTACAGAATTTTCTCTGGTCATTAGACAGATACAAATTAATTATTTGAAACTTGTTTTTTTCTTAGATGTTCATTAAATCAGATGTTTCCTATTCCAATATGCATAATTAAATTTTGAGCTGTCCATAAAGCCCTGCTTCATGTCATCTTATTGTAAAGTTAAATAACACAGAATATGAACCGACATCATTGCATCAATAAAGGTAACACACTTGGTGGCAGCACTAAAAGCTCTAACTGGAGAACTTGCTTCCATCTCCAGCTTGGTGAAAATGCAAAAGAGAAATAATCATCACTATATGTAAGATTCAAATCCATAAAGTACTGCTGCAACTAAGTCTCCCATGTAGGGAGAATGTTTACACGATGTTCCAAGTAGACTTGATTACAGCAAAGTCCATTATATCCACCAGATTCACAAAACAATGCCTCCTCCACCACTCTTTCTCCAAACGGAAGACTGAACTCATTTTTATTATTATTATTGGCCATATTTCTTTCATACTGACATGAGTTAAGAAGAACTTAGATATGTTCTGTCTCCATAATTTCAACACTTTGTATTTCTACTTTGGCTGTGATGAAGCCTTTTATTGCCATCTGTTTGTTCCTAGACTTTTTATGCCCAAAGTGTTGAAATATCCAGGTTTAATGGTTTGTGCCTGTAATCCCAGAATGCTGGGAAGTCTGGGACAGGAGGATCCTAAGTTCTAGGGGAGCCTGGGCTACATGGTGAGCCTGAGGACACCTGTTCTCAGTCCTTTTCATTCAGACTCTCTCTAACTATTTAGAAAGCAAAGCACCTCTCTGCTGTCACTGTCTATAGTTCATTTCATGTCACTGCTTCCTCTTGGTTCCTGAGAAGCCGCCACCTCTTTTCTATTTCTAGCAGTATTTGTCAGATGAGCAAGTGAAAGAGTACTGTGAGTGGGAGCGACAGGATGGCATGGCAACAATTGAAACTGCTACAAAGAGCAGAGGGCAAAAGGGATAGATTGTGTTGAACAAGTGGCATCTGTGTAGACATCTGAAATCCAGTAGGAACTGGCAAAATGGCAAATATTGAAGCAGGCTCACTGTGTGATGGATGAGCAAATGCTGACATTGGGTCTGGTCCCCACGGGTGTGTTCTATGGTGGCACTGCCATCCTGTTCTCTGCTTCCAAAATGCTATTAGTGTCCTACTCAGAGCTGAGAAGCAACCTTTACTTCAAATCTTAGAGCAGTCCTTTGCAAATAGAAAGCACTTCAAATGTATTAGCTACTGTTGTTCCACCATCACTGTTAATATATAAACCAAAAATTGGCCTGCATCCTAAGCAGAATGGTATAGACTTAGTGACATCGCTGCCAGAGAGGATAGACAGCCCCATCAAAAGGTGAGAAGTGGCTGTTCTAATGGCTTTAAATTACTTGCTAAGTAATAGAATGAAATGACCCTTGCTACCATTCTGTCTAGGCTCACACTCACTTCTCAGACGTGTACCAGTACAGGAGATTCTGTAGATTTTAAGAAGTGGTAACTAGCTGGAGAAAGTGGATTAAAGAGCTCATTGGTCTGAGGTTTATATTGTTTCCATTCTCCTCTGCTCTCTACTTCTTATCCACCAAGAAATGAAAAACCTCCTCTAACATACACACACACACACACACACACACACAAACACACATGCGCGCGTGTGCACACACACACACATATGCACGCACACACCATCATTTTCTGTTCTTCCCAAGTGCATGGGACCAAGTGACTATGGATTGAAATCTCTGACACTGATGTAAAACAAATATTCACTTCTTTAAACTATTTTGTCACAGCAATGAGAAACCAGCTAATAAAAAATAAAGACTGCTTCATAATGCAGCCCTGTGTTATTAAAGAAGATTAGGTTTTATAAAATTTACTTAGACATTTTACACACTCTTGCTTCCTTCCAAAAGTGCTGGAAGCTTCTTCACCTTGTTAGTAGACAGTCAGGAGAGAAACATGACCATTGAGATTTGTGATATATACAAATAATTATAACATGCTATAATCAGTAATAGTCATTGCTATTGTTTATATTTTACATGGGCAATGTTTTATTGGAATATTTTATTGTAACCATTACCTCATTGTGACCCTCCCAAAGCCCTAGGAGATAGATAGTATTCCCATTTTACGGAAGGAAAATCCACTTAAGTTTTCTCATAACAGGAAATCAGGGTGGCTTCCCTGGAAGAGTCAAGCCAAGGAAAACATTCAATCAGCAAACAGTGGGGAAACCTGGCAGGAAATGACATCATTGCCCTCTTTGTCATTCAATACCAAGAATGTTTGCGCTTGCTGCATGGATCTCTAATAATATGGCAACTGTCTCAGTCCTCAGAAATGTCTAAAAAGCAGCTCATTCTAGGAAGTGATCCTTAAAGCTAATTCACTTTCTCTTGCTTCCAACTCAAGATCTGTTCATGAAGACCATCCCTTGTGTAGCTGTTTTAATGGAAATTATAGCCATTGGCTGTTTTCATACATATAGTCTTGGTACTTTGTAACATCTGGGCATAGTGTTACAATTTCAGTGCAATTATCTTATCTGGATTATCTTATCCCAATCCTGAAACAAAGAAGGTAAAGGTTTTTATTCCACTTTTTATGAAGACAATTGCAGCTCAGGGATCTCTTAGTACCCATTGTTGATCAGCACAACTGGGTGCCAAAGCCCCAAACTCTCCACTCTCATATAGTTAACTACCTTAATAAGATGGAGAATTTAAGTCTCTACAGAAGGCAAAATTCAGTTTAATAGCCACTGACTAGACTCTCAAGGAATCTATAAGAACATATCACAAAAAGGAGAGATTGATGGTGAGCTGGGGTTTACCCTGAGCCAAATATTCCCAGACCCAGCAGAGCAGTGGTGACGCACACCTTTAATCCCAGCACTCGGGAGGCAGAGGCAGGTGGATTTCTGAGTTCGAGGCCAGCCTGGTCTACAGAGTGAGTTCCAGGACAGCCAGGGCTACACAGAGAAACCCTGTCTCAAAAAAAAACCAAACAACTATATATATGTATATGTATATGTATATGTATATGTATATGTATATGTATATGTATATGTATATGTATATGTATATGTATATGTATATGTATATGTATATGTATATTCCAAGACCCTACTGCAGTCAACAACATCCCTGCAGCATATCCATGACTTTCATATGCCAAAAATAATACGCCTTGGAATAAACTCAATGGGAATCTTTAAGAAACTGTTGTTTTCTTTCATGTTGCTTTAATTCAGATTGGCTGGTGATCAGAAGAACTATATCTTTAACTTTTCACCGGATAAGAGAATTGTGTGGATTTTTTAAAATAAAATAACATCCAGTAGTTAAGGCCTGGAGTCATTTTTTGAACCTGGCAGAGAAATGCTATGAAGTCTTCTGTACTTGTCAAACTACAGTTAACTCATGCTGATAGTTTCCCATAAAAGAAATTCACACTGGAGTGGTGTGGTCCCTGTGGAATGCCCCCGAGTTTGGGGAAATCCGTGTCATCACTCTTCTTCCATTCAGGAGTTCTGGATATCTGTAGCTTCCATAGTCAGTCAGAGGTCACATGAGAACAAACAATGGAATTCCTGCTCTCAAGGACAGAGGAAGACTCTGGTTTCATTTCCCAATCAGAATTGACAGTTTCCATCTCAGACATTTGTTTTCCAAAGCACTGCCTAGATTTGAACACTATGGTGTAGACACCCATTGCTGCTGTTCCTGTGACTTCCAAGGGGCTGGGATGTGACAAACACAGACTGTGCCCTGTGGACTAAAATCTGCAAACTTCCAACTTGATGATAGACCCCTAGAGAAGCCCTGGACCCTTCCTGCATACAATTCTGTGCTTGTCTAAGACAAGTGCTTCATCATTGCAGATGTAGCCTGGGACTCTGAGCACTTTGCAGCTAGGATCTTTATGTCTTTAAACCAGGAACAGTTGGAGGATGTGCAGAGAAGTAGAAGAGGCAGGTATAGTTCTTAGAAACAATGGACAAGATCTCATAACAGTGATGCTTTCTTAATACCTTGAAAGGAAAGCAGGAAGGAAAAAGCATCAATCACCACTCAGAAAAACCTCCCTGGTTATATATGACATGAAAACACTGCCTTTCCCACATCCTCTGTCCTTTCCCTTGGTTACTGTGTCGTGTTGGAAATATAGTTTCAGTATACAACAAATCACTTCCTGCAGGACACTCTTGCTTATTTGGTTGACACTTGGACTCCTCATATCACAAAGTGATGCCATCTCAGTGAATCAGCCCGGTTATCTATATATCCATATTGTCCATGTTGGCTAACAAACCCCAGTAGGATTGAAAATGCCCACCCAGCTGGTTTATCATTATTGGTTGGCACAGATATTTCCACCACCCCTTCCCTGGCAGTCTTGTGTGAAATCAAGTTAGAAATTATCAGAAGCTACTCTTTACTTTCTGAACCCCACAAACTGTCACTGATATAGAGCACCCCCTTTTCAGCTGCTAGAGAAAAGCATTTCTGGGAGAAGAGTCCTCTTTGGTGATTAGCTCACCTTGTTTTCATTCTTTGGCAGCAATAATAAATGACTCATTTCAAATAGGAAGACTTTATGGAGAAAGAATAGAAAATGACCATGGATGTGCATGCTTGCTGGTAGAGACAACTGCTCCATAGACTACCCAGAATGCACCACACGTTGTTCTTGTCTGCTGAGAGTAGGTAGCGGACCATGAAATTGTCACCTTCTCCATTTCTAACCTGTGGCTATCTCCTTAAGGAACACTTGCCAATCATAACCAGTGACTGGTTCTCTGATCAGTATACTGAGAACTACTCTTAGTTCACCACAGATGGAAACCTATGACTTCAGTGTACCATGTCAGCTTCTCCCCTTCTTGACTCTCCAGCATACACACATGCCTACTTGCCACAAGCCACTGTTACAATAGCACAATGTAGATTACTGTATCTGATCTTCTGGTCTAGGTCAAGACCCCGCAGGGAGCAGCAAGTTCAACTAGAGTGAGAGGGCAGAAAAGGAACGGTCACTGAGACCCCAGCATGCTGCAGTCGCCAGAGCTGTGTCATCCCAGCCCAAAGGGTCCTAACAGCCCCAAGGGGTAGGAAGTAATATTTTCACTTTATATGTTAGAAAATGAATGATGAAGATGTTTAATAAACTGATCAGTATCATTCTCTAGGCCTTGAAGCTCTCCAAGCCTAGATCCAAAATCAAATCTTATGCTCTTTCTACTATGCACCTCTGCCCCAAACCTGCAGTGCAAACAGAAAGTGCTGGAAAATGCTTAGAGGTTAATATTTTATCTTAAAAGCAAGATCAAGTCATACGTTTACTTTAAGCTTTCTTCTTATACATAGTACCTTGGAAAGAATGTGGGGTAAAACTGGAGATAAGGAGCCCAGTAAGAATGTTCCAGGGGCAGGTTGATAAGATCTGGAAATAGGCATGTCTCGACTAGGATTTCTTGGTTTTAAAGATCATTTCTTAAAACCTAGCTGTGGAAACTATCTTGGAATTTTGGGAGATCTTTCACTGACAGGGTTTTTCTAGGCTCACTTGAACCATCTTGAAAATGTATCATAAAGAAAAGTCACCAAAGCCAAGACAAGGAAAATCCATGGAGATGCAAGAAGTGACTGTCCTGGAACTTCTTACTCAGTTCCAGAGACCTGAGACATGGAAGTTACTCACCAAATTTAGTTCACATACCAGAGATTTAGCTTGATGATTGGAGAGAAAGGACACAGGTACCCAGAGTTGTTTTCCAAGAGGACACAGAGTGAATTAGAACTACTCAAGTAGAAATCAGAGGGCTATCCAAAAGGTGGGAAGGAAATGAAGCAGATCAAAAACTTTCAATGTTCACAGTAAGCACTACCCTGAGATTTAATTCAGAGTGCTGTAACCATCAAATACTTAGAGAGAGTCTATGATGGGCCCAGAAGCAAGTCAGTGCTTAGAGACAGAAGGCAGTATAAAGCAGTGACTTAGATTTTAAGAGGGTTACAGAACACAGGACTCAATAATTAGAAAGGTGGATGGCATGTTACTAAGTTA
The DNA here is from genome assembly GCA_028551405.1 of Uromys caudimaculatus. Lineage (NCBI taxonomy): Eukaryota > Metazoa > Chordata > Mammalia > Rodentia > Muridae > Uromys > Uromys caudimaculatus. The sequence goes on from CM052701.1 coordinate 56,879,729, forward strand.
TATATGTCAAGTTTGAGGTATATGGTACATATGACAAGGCCTTGAGGTTTGGAAAATGGAAAGATTGATGAATCTAAAAGGATTAGAAAAGGTACCTCAGGGGTATTTAAATTTAAATATCATGTAGAATTTGGGCACTAAACTGGCATAAGAAAATCTTTCTAGGCAGGTAAAATGGTTTGAGTAGAAGAAAGGAGATGAGCTATACAAGGTCCCTCTAGGAACCAGTCCATCAGTGGTCTAGGAAAAGGAATTCACATAAAGTACAATTCCTGAATGGAAGCTATATTTCAAACATGCCAAAATGGAGATCTGTTCTTTGTTACCCAACCTCACTCATTCACTTAGCAGTACTTAAGAGAGGGGAAAAGAAGGTGCTTCCTTTGTGGGACTGTGGGGTTGGGCTCAAAGATGGCAATGATAATATAAGGAAAAGAAAGCAGACATGAGATAGGCTGGCATCAAACTCCAAGGTCCCAACTCTCTTCCTAGACCAAGGCCACTTGGTCAGGCCGAAGTTCATTATCAGTCTCCCAGATTCCTCAGCCTCCCCCACTCTGTCTCCCTCAAGTTCAGTCCTAACTCTTCTGAAATCATGAGCCCAAAGCTACTGCAACTTTCAAAGTTGATTCTTTCCGATACTATACTCTGCCACATCCATAAAAACCAGTGTCTATTGTAGGTTGTCCTGGCGCTGTTTGTATTCTGATGTTAATTCTGCTTCCTCAAGAGGGGCTGCCCTGAGGAGGAATGGATCATGGACTCAGGTGATTTCAAGTGAACCTTCTGCCCATTTTAACTGGTCAAATAAAGGCTAAAGCCTGTGATTGGGCAGTGGAAGGGAAAGGTGGGGCTGGATGTTTTAGAAAGTGGGGGAAAAAAGGAAGAGAGAAAGAGAGAAGGAAGGCATAGGAAAAGGAGGTGAAATAAAGATGGAACAGAACCACATGGCCTGGAGAAGCCACAAGTAACAGGGGGTTCTCATAGCTGGGAAATAGAGTAGTGTGGTGGTAAATCTGCCTAATCTAGGCCTGCAGCTTATAAATATTGTAACTGAATTGTGTGGTTTTGCATAGGCATATTGGGGTTGGAGCTTTACCACAAGTATCATGGTACATAGTTGCCTCTATGTCACATTAAAATAAACAGCACTGAGTGCTCTATTTATAAGCATATCCACCCAGTGTAGACTTCATGTTGGACCCTTGTTCTGTCTAGCTCAACACATGTGCTCTTAGCAAAAAGACAGTGTCATTGGCTTGACTAAGAATTTTGCTTTTAAGGCCTCTGGAACAGCCTCTGTCCTATTCTTTCCACCCCTAGTCCTGTTCTCCACTGTTTAGACTACAACAGTTTTATCTCATACATGAGCAGTCCGCAGAGCCTTCCTAACCCAGTACCTTCCAGGTAAGGAGAACAATGCCTCCATCCCAAAGATGCCCATGATTTTATCCACAGGCCCCGTGTGAATGGTATCTATGCTAAATGGTAGTGGGAGAAGGGAAGTAAAGATGGTAGATAGAATTAAAATGGCTTATCAGATGATAGAGCCTAATACAATCACAGAGATTTTCAAAACTTAGAGAATGAAACAAGAGAAACAGACAATAAAAACCAGAGAACAGATGAGAAGGGTTCCCAAGCCATAGGACATAGAAACTGGAAAAATAAAAGAAATATACTCCCACCAAAACGCCCAGAAAGAAGGCTTGGTTTTACTTCAGGGAGGCTCACTTTGTACCTCTGACCTCCAGAACTTTGAAAAGGCAATTCAGCTTTTTAAAAAGAAAAGACAGGAGCTGATCCCTTTTGTCGCTCCTGGCCTCAAACGTCCTGCATTACCATGTTCCACTAAAGCTCTGATTAGCCGAGATTTTCTATGGAAATAATATTTCCTTGTTGGACAGAAATAGTTCCCCAATAAAGCCGCCCTCTGGTAAAATCAAGAGCTGCCAGAGAGGTGCAGGCCCGCTGCTGGGCTCATGCTCCCTCTCCCACAAAACACATGCACAAATAGGAAGAGGACTTCCAGGGCTATCATTTCCCAGCCAGTAAGTGTCTTGGGTTTCACCTCAGTGGTTAAGTATGTGTCACCCAGGCGCCTTAGCAAGGGACACTTTCAACCTTCAATTAAAGAACTGTCATTTGCTCTATATATTAACATCCAGAACAATAAACACACTGCAACATGGTCATTAGAGACAGCCAAAATCCATGGCCTGCTGTGTATTGATGTCAAGCCTGCTGCGTTTGACAACTGAAATAATCCCAAAGAAAGCATGTACTTTCAAAGCCAGCACTCCAGTGAAGATATCCACCCTGGCTGCCTTCCATCATCCCACATCTATCTTGACTCAACCACAGAGTTTGAAACCCTTTATCTTTCACAGAAAGACAACCACTTCTCATGCTGAGAACGGTACTCCAGGTTCTCATTGGTGGGACCTACTGGGAAATCTTTACTCATAATACAATTTCTGGTTGATATGAACCTTAAACCAAAGGATGTCATGACAGAATAGACCTGAAGACAGATTTGCAAATGCAACCAATTAAACAAGTAAAACAACCTCGAGGTCATTTGGGAAATGGAGAAAATACTATAGATAGGCAGAAAGGCTAGTGGAAAGTCTCTCAGCCTCTGTGTGGAAAGTGAGCAGCTTTCTTTCCACTGAAGAGCCTATGTTTGTCACATCCTGTACACATGACACAGCTGGAAGTCCCACTGATCCAGCCCCCTGAGTCAGAGTGCAGGGTAGGAGGTACATATTATATACACTGATAGATTACTTAGGAGGCATGTTTCTGCACTGTCAAAGTGATATAAAAATCTAACTGTCAGATAGGGAAGCAAGGAAAAGAAGTCATCCTCAGCAGTCCAGAGTACTCTGGGACCCAAAAACCAAAAGCAAGACAAACAAACAAAAATCATGAATGGGTTAAAAAGCAGAATTTATCTCCTAATAGTGCTGCAGCAACTGTCCACTGGACCACTGCCGGGACCTCAATGGGAAATATCCCGGAGAGGGAATCTGATGTTGGTTGTTGTATACAATATACAGCATCCTTCCTGGTTATTGCTTTCTTGATAGGCATGGTTTATCCTTTATGGATCCTCATCCAGGGGCTGCCTCTGGGATGAGTCACAAGGCTCTGGCCTGTTGGCCAGTTGGGTGTCAGCAGAGCCAGTTATCTTGCATGACTCATAGGGAAACTTGACGTTCCTAGGATCCTACAGCAGGAGCCTTCCTCAGAAGGAAGCTAGAGAACACACAGGCATGCCGACCTCTAAATATGTGTACATCTTTAGAGGAATCACTGTTCTTTTAGATTATGCTGCCTCTGTTTTTACTAATCAGGTGTTATTTTTATGTGTGAGAGACTATATGTGCTTGTTTATGTGGGGGGTGCACATGTGTAAGTGGGTGCACATGAATGCGTGTGCAGCACTTACTGAAGTTAGGAGACAGTCCTTAAGAAACAACATCCTTAGGACATCCTTACTGATGCCTAACCCCTTTTTGTTGACAGCATCTCTCATTGGCAAGGAGTTTACTAATTAGTCTCGACTGTCAAGTCATTGAACTTCAGGGATCCTCCTGTCTCTGCCTTCATGAAACTGAGATTACAAGCATGGATCACTATAGCCAGCCTTTTTATGTGGGTCCTGGATATCAAACTCAGTTCCTTGGGCTTGCATGGCAAGTACTTTTACCAACTGAGTCATCTGTCCTAACCTATGGTATATATGTGTATATACCATGGATACATATATACCATATATGCATATACACACAGAGACAGACACACACACACATATGGAGGTAGAGAGGGAGGGAGGGGGGGAGAGAGAGAGAGATAGAGTTATCTAATAAGGTCTTCAAAAGTAGCTCTGAAAGAATTGTATTCCAATTCTTTTCTCTGAACACAGACTCAGAAGACGTCCTTCAAGTGACTACATTCTGCAAACAAGAACACTCTGTTGGGAAGGCTGTATTTAAAACAACCAATCGCACTCTCTTGTCTTCATTCCAATGAGCTCCAATGAGCAGGGGAGGTGAATGTGTGAGGCAAATTGATGGAGACCTCCAGGTTTTCTGGAGAACTTAATAGATTTTTACAGACCTAGCATGCGTCTCTAATATCCTCAAGAAATCACAGCCCTTTTCAAACTTTTCTTTTCCCTTGTCCCAATCAGAATTTTCTATGTATTGTCGCCACCTGCTGGGAAATCCTAGGATTGGCTTCTGATGGCGTGTAAGGTGGACACCTGGCCAGCACAGGGAGGTGTGAGAGATGAGATTGTCAAATTCATGCCATGGCTTTCATTCCAGAAGGAATCACTAACCTGGCCTTGGCCCTGAGGAGTTTGAGTTTTAATAGTCTTCTGGAAACAGAACTAAAGTCTTCATTCCCTCTGGTAAATCGTCTTAGTGTTGAATCATCTCCCCTCCGAAATATTTTCCCTCTTTGTGATCTCAGTGATACTTCTGTTTAGGTTAATCTCCTACTGATGTATTTTGATCAGGAATGAAAACTAACTGCTTCCAGTTCTCTGGGGGAAAGCGCTCTGCATGCCTGCAGAGAGGTCCACAAGCGTGCCTAGTTTCTCTGCAAATGTCTTCAGTTTGTGTTTTCTTTAAATTCACTTTGTTTAGCCCATTTAAACATGTACTCTCAATTTCTATAGTTCATTCCTAAATACTTCCCACACCCCTGTCTCTTTCCATACTGGGAGAACATGACACCCCAGCAAGGAATCTTGCTAAAAGCAAGGACAATGGAGCCATTATCATGTGGACCCCTCTCAGATCATCATTCCCTTGGAAACTATTTCCTCAGCACCTGTGTGAGACACACAAGCAAGGTCCACATGGCAGACAGGGTGACCATGCCAGAGAGAGGAGGCAATGCGACTCTTTCTGTACACAGTATGCACAAGGATGCTGATGCATGAGAGACAGGAACAGCCATGGGACTATGAAAGGCCAGGGAAGGGAAAGAAGGCTTCCAGCAAGAGCACATGGAAGGCTTTGTGGAAGCAGCGAGACTGAAGAGCTCTCTAAAGAAAACGCAGAATTCAGTTGGACTGAAAAGAAGGGTGCTAGGAAGGGACACAGCCTTCTGAGGAGAGTCAAAAAGTCTGACGAACACCCAGGAGCATGGGTGTGGGTAAAAGGCACTGCCTTGGTTGCATTGAGTGACTCATGGGCAGACAGGGAAAGGTGGATGGGATGGATTGTGAAGACGTCTCCTACAACGGGAGCCATTCAAGAATCCGGGTGTTCTGCTCCTTTCACAGATCTCCTATTGGATTTTATCACCTTGGATACCAGCTGTTCTCAGTGACCCTTGCTGTCCATCCAGTGTTGGGTCTTAGTTTTAAATCGCTGCTGTAAGTTGCAGCTTGGCTGTCACTCAGTTTTTCTCTACCTCTGGGCAACCTGTGTGACACTAACCTGACCCCATTCTTTCCCTGGCCAACCTGTCAGAAGACCTGTGCCAGCTGACTAGTCATTCCTGGCTTCTTTTCCTGACACTTTGTCACTAAAGGTAGGACATCAGGCAGTGAGATCCTGGACAAGTTAACTTGCCACTGTGGCTTCAATATTCTCATCTTTAAGGAGAGGGGGTCACTTCTTAGAGCTTATATCCCTGTCCACGGGCCATCCCAGCCATTTTTGTAGACTCAATTTAGATTCTCTGAAAGAATTTGCTTCTGAAAATGGAGTTTAAAACAAACTGGATCTGTTATGTAGTCAACCTGCTTTGAGTTATGTGTTTCCAAGAAGGAGAAGGCAAAGGGAAAAGATGAGAAGCAGGCCTGGCTTGCTTCTTGCCAAACTGCCTCTCTTTCAGGAGATGCTTTTAAACACAAAGAGAAAATGATAGAGCAGAACTCGCAGAGAAAGCACGCACTACAGGTGGGCCTCCAGTTCATGCTTCAGCCAACCAGTTCTCCCCCGCATGCGTGATGGCCACCCTGATCTCACTTGATTGAATCTGTCAATATTGGCAAGCCTTGCCCCCTGTGGTCCTCACTAGAGCCAGTGCCCTGATTTTACTTAATTCTTATGACAATCCTGTAAAGTTAGGTGCTACATAGACAGAGAAACTAAGGCTTTGAATTTCTTATGCCTTATGGTGAGTGAAGTTGACAGCCATTCTACTGTGACCTTTCTTAAACTGAAGGAAGGTAACTTATGCTGTCCAGATACATAGAGCCTTATAATAAATTACCTTTGAGGTTTTACAGTCATGGCACAATAAAACACAAGAGAAAAACAGTGTCCACATGTGTAGTCCTGAACCCTCTGAGCCTTGGAAGCCTGCAACTAATTAGCAGTCACAGAAACAAGCTTCCCAGGGAGAATCATTTCCACTTCTAGGCCTGAAGCCTAGCCATCCATGTGACTTAAGATATAAACTGGGAAGGGACCATAACCACGAGGTGGGGGTGATGGCAGCTGGGGAATCAAGAAGAGACTCTACAGGGGGTGACATCTTTCCTCTAAATTGGCCATTCCTGCTTGCTTCTGAAGACAGGGAAACAAAAACATACTGATAATTCCAAGCTGACTCCAACAGCAGAAAAGTCTTTAAAATGCCACTTTGAGAAAGAAAAGGCCTTGGGATGGAGAGATGACCCACAGGAATGTGGAATGCGCTCCTCTATTTTTGTTTTTTTAAATACTGCACATTCTTTTTTCACATTCTGTGATTTAAATGAGTTTTACAACCAGCTGGAGCAGATTCTAAGATCTTTTCAAGTTCTGACTTCCTCCACACTCAACCCATAGGAGGCCAGTGTTAATGGATTGACCAACACAGATGCTTTAGGCCCCAGCATCCTTAATGCACAGAAAGCACTAATCAGCGTTATGTTCACCCTGGAGGCCTAGCCTAGCCCAGCCCAATCCTATGTTTTCCCCCAAAATGTTCCCCAATGCTGATGGGAGAGATTGCCTTATATCTTCTTCTGTAAGGGGAGAGATGACATTTCACTACTCTTGGTTATAGCTACCATTTATTGTGTCTTGAATTTTCAAAGAACTCTATAGTCTATTGTCTTACCTGCCCCACAGAAGGATGCTCAAAAACAGACAGGTTTCTTCGGTTGCAAATAATGGAAGCCCAACATGATTGAGCTGAACTGGAAATGAGATCTCAGACAGCCAAGGGAAGAATGAAGGAGAGATTTGGCGGGCTCAGAAACAGAGATGGATAAGTGATTTGCTCTCACCCTCCGCTCTTGCTCCGCCTCTCTCCGTCTTTCCTTTCCTCTCTCCCTGACTCTCATCTTACTCTCTATCTTTTATCTCTGCGTACATATATCTCCCACTGTCCCTCCTGCCTCATTTGACTGACTTGTGAAGTGGAGGGCAGAAATATTACTTTCTCCTATCAACATCTAATGATTTCATAAATAAATCTCCCAAGGAAAAGTAAGTTCTGTATCCAAACTAAAAGAAGGGGGCTAGGATCATACAAAAGCCAACTCCCCCTGCAGGGTATAATCAATTACTGTCCTCTAAAAACCACATTGACACTGATGGTGGCACAGCGGCTCAGGTCCTCTTTAGCAGTCACACCATGGAGCTGCTCTTTAGTAGACCCAAAATGAGTAACCAAGTTTCCCAGTGTTCTCTCCCCAACAACATAGTAGTGTTTCAATGCTAACCTGTGTCCTGGTTCAACAAAAATAATTCTACAGAAGATTGATGAAAGCCTCCTCTAATCCATTGCTTCTTTTCCATTTTGGAATAATTAAAGTAGAAAAAAAAAACATCATTTTAAAAAGTTATGCTACCATTAAATTATTACATTATAATATACCTTGGAAATCTACCAAAATAACAATTACAACAACCACAATATTAGACCCCTGAGAAGTGCTTGCCATGTGTTAAGAATCATTGTTAGAGATTTGCATGTGTTAACTCCCAGTTTCATGGTACAAATCACCATGGAATGCTGGAAGAAACCAAGGCTTAGAGAGGTCAAATCACATGAAAAGGAACGGATAGGTAGCAAGAGAAAGATTCAAACTCCTAACTGATCGTGGGCAGATCAGGCCTCCTGTCAACTTACTGCACATTTCTCTAGCTGGACCCTGAAGATGACTAAAACACCCCTGCGGCCACTGCAGGACCTGGGCATTTCCTCAGATCAGGGCCTCCTTGTCTTCGCTTCCTGACTTGGGTTTGCATCCCAATGCTCTGGTTATCTTTGAAAGTGAAGGAATTTTTAAAAAATGGAAGAAACTTGATCTTTATGTCAGAGATGTACCCTGTAGCCAAGAATAGATGTCCACAAATAGTTACATCACTTTTGCTTCTTTTTTCAAGCAGGTCATTTTGCCATGATATTGAATTCTTCCTTGACTACTCTGCCTGGCAAAACCCAGTTTACTGTAAGATCCCACTCAGTCATCAGCTTCTAGTTTTCTTTGTTCCAACAGGAGCAAAATCACTGACTCCTCTACATTGTAGCACTTATTGCTAGTCCAAATTTGTCTTCTTCATGACTATCTTGGCAAGACTACAAAGACCTCCAGAAGAAAGACTTACTGATCTCACTGGTGTTTGGATGTTCATCGCCCAACTCAGAGGTGGGACCAGGAGATGTTCACTAAGTGCTCACTGAATGAGTGAATAAGTAGATGAAAGTTAAAACAGGCATAAATGCAAAGTAATTCACTTCCTTGGTAGGAAGACCCCCAAAGTAATTCCAAGGTAATATCAAGTTCTCTCCTATGCTGCTTAGAGGTATGCTGAGACTGAAGTTTTGAGAAGGAAATCAGCAGTCTTGGAGAGGAATCAAAAGAAACAGTCCATGTTCAGTCCCTATCATTGTTATGTCTAGAATGCAAAAAGGAGAAGAAATAAACATAAGCCAAACCATATAACTACCAAGAGCCTGTAATCAAATTATTTTAGTCATCCCCTCTCAGTCCTAACCATAGGGGTCTACTTTTAAGCATTGGTCAGAAGGTAATCTGACCTATATCAAACATAGAATTCTTCTGTGTGTATTTCCTCAGCTATGTGCACAAGTAACTGATGGCTCTCCTGTGGGCATGGACCAAAGAGCTGGTGTTGTTTTCCAACTGTTCTACTCAAGCAACTAGTAGCAGATCTTCCTCTAGCTATACAGTGCACTTCTGCATTGTCTCTGTTAGAACATGCTCTACAAAGAGTTCTGCTTTGTACATCTAGATATCATGAGGGTCACCTAAGACCATCTGCATAGCATATTCACATTGCAATTCATAACAGTAACAAAATTACAGTTATAAAGTAGCAATAAATGTAATGTTGTGGCTGGGGATCACCACAACATGAAGAGCTATACCAAAGAGTTGTAGCATTAATAAGATTGAGGACCACTGCTCAAGATGATTCATCTTCTAATATCAACATATCAACTAATACAATTGGTTGCTGTTCAACATGCTATTGATTTCAGCTACCATTTTGTGGCCCAAACAAGACTATTATCTGACATCAAGTGCCAGCTGAAGGAAGAATCTAAAGCCTCAACTTGAATGTAATGCCAGCCTATACTGTCCTCCAAATAGTAAAACTTATGATACAAGTTAAGCTGCACTAGAATTTTCTAAATTGAGTGACTATAATATGAGTAATAATGAATTAGCTGGTCGATTGATGTCTGAGCCACAGGTGAAATTTACCTCCTTATGGATCTACTGTGTCCTCTTTAATTCATAACATTATAGATTTTATGAAGGTTGTCCACCCTGGAAGTGGTCCTCAGTCTTATTAATTAACACTTCCCAGAGAAGTAGTGTTGAGAGGCTCACTGGTCTAATCCCTTCCTTTGATTTATTGGCCAGCAAGATGAAGTGGCATGCTCACTCCATCGGGATGCTGCAGCTAAAGGGAGGAGTCATATCAGCAGCACTGGCTGCTAGTCATGACACCAGTCTTCGAAGAAGAATTTGACTAGGGAGAACTTTTGCCTTTCTCTCTGTCCTTCTCATCATCACAGCCACCGTGGACCTCTCATTATGTCTCTGTTTACTTAGAACTTTGCTAAATGCCCTCTGTAGGACATGTGCAGGTTATTTTGGTAGCCACATGCACAAAGAAAATGTTTTGTTTAGGCTCCACCTTTGGTTCATGTTGCCTGGATACTGCTATCCAGTTGAAGAGAGAAAGCAATCAGATGAAGCAGAAAGAGGTCGTTATGGCTTGAAATCTACAACTCTTTCCCTGCACAGTCCGTTGCTTTGTCTCTCCCTCCTTTCACCTCTCATATTTATAATTCTACAGTATCTACCCGAGTCATTCTAGAGGCAGAATAAGAACCTTGTGAGCCTTGGAAATCAAGCCCAAACTTCAGGGCAGCCATGATATTGGAGCCATCCATTATTACAGCCTTAAATTGGAATGCCAGGAGAGAGCTTAGTGTGCCACTAATTATAATATAGCTATAAAATCTTTTTCTGTAATAAGCGATTTTCCACATAAACAACATTTCTCAGTCTTCTGGGACATAGCTGAAATGTAATGTGTATTTTGTGTCCACTTTTTAAATAGGAAACTTCAAAATCCCTAAGCATCATACAGTTTCTGCACGGACTTTTGTTTAAGCCTTTGTGAGCCTGCAGGATGGCTGTGAATAGTTCACATGTCTAGAAAGGGTCTTTGACGAGAAAAAAGTAGTCAACCATTTTCTGCCTTCCTTGAAAACAAGACATGCTGCTTTTTGGTCTATTCTGGAACTGAAAAATTGAGGAAAAAGTGTTAAGAAGTCTATTCTTGGGCTGAGGAGATGGGTCACAGGATGTAAATACTTGGCCCATAAGCCTTACCACTTGGCTTTGATCACCAGAATCTCAATTCTTTTAAAAGCCAGATGTGAGGCTGCTAAGATGGTTCTTCAGGTAAAGGTACTCATCACCAAGCTTGACTGCTTGAATTCAGTCCCTAGAACCTACCAGGTAGAAGCAAAGAACTGACTCTTGGAAGGCAAGTTGTTCTCTGACTTCCACATATGTGCCGTGGCGCGCGCGCACACACACACACACACACACACACACACACACACACACGTGCGCGCGCGCACACACATTAAATAAAAATGAAATGTTAAGGCGGAAAAGTCAGATAGAATTGAATGTATCAGTAATCACTATAGTCCTGAGGCAAGGTGAGAGGCAGAGACTATAGGATCAGGTGGAAGTTCTTGGGCAGAATGAAACTCAGGGGCAGACACCAAAGAGAAACCCTGCCTTAACAACGAGAAGTAAGGAGTGAATTGATTCCTAAGTAGTACTCTAACCCTCCACCCCCATGATTATCCATATCCACACTTCCTCATACACATATTAAATAAAAGTGTAATTAACAAAAATCTATTCTTACAACAATATATACTCAGAGTCATCTCCTGTGATGGGGACAGTCCAAAAGATCTTCAATGTTACATAAAACTCAAAGATCTTTTATGTGAAATAGTTCTGAGGGAGTCTTGCCCAAAGGAAAGGGTACTGCATATCCCCAGTTAGTCTGAGCACTGATTCTCTATAAGATACTATAACACTGCAAGGTGATAAAGACGATATCACTTAACTAGGGGCAAGAAAGCCAGTCTTTATGCCATCAACAAGAAACTCTCTACATCAGCTTTTCATACTAGACAACAAATAACAGAGTCAACACTTCACACTTTGATTCTTTTCAGAGATTTATTTTTTGGGACAGAACTTGAAAATGTGAGCAAGAAGCCATTGTTGAGAAAATGCCCTATACTGGTCAGATTTCGTGGTCGACATGATGTAACCTAGGGTCATCTGGATGAAGGAAATGCAATTGGAGTATTGACTGGATCACATAGGCCTGTGGCCATGGCTGAGAGAGTTGTCTTAACTGATGATTGATGTGGGAGGGCCCCGCCCCCTATCCTTGGGCAAGTAAGCTTGGGTTATATAAGAAAGGTAACTGAGTGTAAGCTGGAGAGAGAGAGCGAGGAAGCTACATTCCTCCATGTTTGCTGTTCCGATTCCTGCTGGACTGCCTGTCCTAACTTCCTTCAATGGTAGTCTGTGAGCTGGATTAAAAGTCTTTTCATCTCCCAAATTGCTTTTAGTCATGGTGTTTATCACAGCAACAAAGAGCAAAGTAAGACTGGGTCCCAATAACTAACAGTCTATAGAAGCAAAAAACAGTATATTTTAGAATTTAAAGGACTAGACTGGATCAAATGTGGAGAGCTGGTGAGGTTAGAAGTAAGAGAGTCAGAAACAAATCCAGATTTGTTTCCAGATATGCAGCCATATTGTTGCTTTAACTGGAAAAAAAAAAAAAAACAGGGAAATGTCATTAATAGGTTTTTAACTGAGGAAGTCATACAAAGACATTTTATTTTTAAAAACTGATCTTCATTGTAGTGTAGAGAATAAGTCTCTGGGAGTGACAGTGATGTGGGGAGCCAAGCCATGTGACTGTGGAGGGCGCCAGCTAGGGTTGTTGGTCTAGAGTCTGAGGTGGTGCCCGTGGACATAGAACTGAGTGGGTTCACGGACCACATTTAGGAAGGATGAAGAAGATGATGCAGTGAATAGGGTTTGAGAGGAGAAAGAGAAGATAACCGTGAATCTTTATTTGAGCAATAACCTGGACAACAGTGCTGGCCGATGCTGAGCCAGGATGTAACTACTGCAAGAAAATCAACTTCCATGAGACAGAGTTAAGGTCTCAACTTCAGCCACAAATAAGAAAATAAATGATAGTTGAAGCCACACATTCTCTTTTGTCTAGGATATCTCCAGTGTATGCCTGTTGCCCTTAATAGCATATACAATTTGACATTTGTCTCACATGAATGAATAAGCAATTATTTTAATTGGTACAATAAATATACTAGATCATATTCTCATTAGCTATTGACAAGACAGAATTCTCGCTTAAACGCATGATGACTGAACTAATTCACCTCCTTCCCCCCCCTGACAATTTCCATTCACAACATAATTAGTGCATCCCTTTCTAGGACAGCTGGAAACATTTCTGGTGATAAGGGAAAGGGAATCAAGGCACAAACATTCAGATCAGCTGCTTGCTTTTGATCTGAGACAAGAGACATGGGGGCAATTACTCAATGCTACCCCTGGTGCCCACTTGGGGTGCCCCTCAGGTCTAACCTGGAAAACGACAAACAAGGTTTTTGAAACATGCAGAGCTACAAGGCCACTGGCCAATATGGTCAGTGAAAAATATAGAAAATTATAAACTAGGGAGATACGAGGAAATATATGAGCAATAAACGTGGTAAATAGAGGTTGAGGTGACCGGCAGACTGTTTAGTCTGAACACTGTTGCTAAAGTGTTTTTGGCTACACAGTGTAAAGCCACTGAATATCTTACTGTCTGAAATACTCTTTCATCTTTTAATAAACATCTTCAAGGGAAGCAGCTAAAAGACACATATAAGAAAATTTAAATGCTGAAGATCCACATCTCATGGAAGCGGATGATAAATGTGTACTTAAGACAAACCATCATCATTTTTAATCCTGTGCTGTCAAGGGTATTAGTGACTATGTAAAACTTGAAAGCCCATATCTACTAAAGATGAGGCTTTCATCTGTAATTTCTGTATTCAGAAATAATAATTTAACATTTCAGTAACAGGGGATCCTTTGATAGCACCCGTTAAAACATTTTTCGTTTATATCAAATAACTATTTTTTGAATAATGTCACATTTTCAGTCTCTGGTTCCCTTGTACACAAAGCAAAAAATGAATGAAAATGCTAGATGTTGATTCCATAGTAAGAAAGCAATTCTTAACACTATTAAACAATGGTAATTTTATACCAACAATGTTACAGAACACTAATTTCAAAGTTGACTTATGTTTCATCCAATTCCTTGAAGTTCATTTAGACAGAGATATTATATATGACATAATTATGATGTTTAAGACAAATTCAGTTTAAAGTGTAACAATAAGAAATAATCACTTATTTGTATGATAATAATATGAATTCAAATGCATTGTAATATAGTATAATGGAAAGGGACTTTTCATTGATTAAATTTGCTCATATATTATATATATAATATATAATATAATATGTATTATATATACAATCTCTTTACTGTTGGCCCCCTACCCTTTCTTATCTACCTTTCAGCCTTATTATCTCCTTCCTCCTCATAGGTCCCTTTCCCATATTCATGCCTTTTTTTTGTTCAGTTTGGAGACCCTTTCATTTTAGCCAGGGCCGTCTGTGTGACATGGATTTAGGACCAGACATTGTAGCCTGGGAGGCTTACCAATATGTACACAACTGATGAAAGTAACACCCTTGTCCCAGAATCCATCAACTGCTGAGCATTCCACAAGGGGAATTAAGGCCCCATAAGCCCGTCCATCCTCAATCATGATTGGCTATTGACAGGCACAATTTTGTGCAGTCCCAACGCGACCAATGTAGCTGCTATAACGTCATGTTTAGAGTGGCTGGGTCATACCCTAAATTTAGCATCCCATCTCTCTTACTCTTGTGTTCTGACTCTATATTCTTTCTTCTCTTTCGTATGCAGTGTTTCTTGAGCATTGGAAGGGATAGCTTGAGTGTACCGTTTAGGAATGAGCACTAAATTGTTGTTTATATTAAGAGTCACAAACAGCCATGAGTTTCCACACTCACCACTACTCACTACAAAGAAAATTCCCATGACTAAGGCTGAGAGTAGTGTTTGCCAATAAGTGTACAGATAGATATTTAGACTACAGATTGGTGCCAAGTCAATTTAGTAGGGCAACAGTAGTGAGTCCTCCCTAGGGACTATGATCTCCCCAGCCATAGCTTTTTGGTGAGGTTAATAGATGCAGGCATGAATTCCGTCCTGTGTGACAGGCCTCAGATACCATCTAGAAGTGGTAACTTACCCCTTTAACAGTCATGCCGCTACTGTACCAGTAGGCACATCTTGCTACCAGGTGGGCATTGAAGTCTGCCTTACACACACCTGCCACCAGCAGCAGCATTCACAGCATCATCTACCTCTATATAAGCTAGCCAGCATGGCTCCTTGCCTTTCTCTGCAAGAAGGGAATGTGATGTGTTCAGCAATAATGTCTTAATGTCCGGTGAGTTTCATCTGGAAACTCCTTGACCAACAACTCCTAAAGAGGTACCGCACATAAAGCACTAGGACCTTTGTTTGAAAGAAAAATAATTTTATTTATTAAAATAAAAGGACTTAAGTACAGAAATGCACTTGAGGTGATCCGTGGAACAAATATACTTCATAGGTATACCACAGGAAGCTGCGCTGTTAAACATATGAATGGTGTACATTCTAAATTATTTTCTTGACAAAACAAATGATGAATATAAAAATGATCTTAGGAAAATTGTACGCAATTTAGAGTCCCTAAGAATAATCATGCTTTAGAAATGCTTGAGGCTTTGGACAACTACTTTCTAAGTTAACCTCAGTGCCCTGAAATGATATTAAAGTTTTTGTAGCTGATACCTCTAAATTTATATTTGCCTTTGGTCAAACTTGCCTTGGAAAATCTTTAGCAAAAATATCCAGCAAGGAGAGCCAAGATGTTCTTTTTAAAGGTTTATTGAAAGTCAAGCTTGCCAGCACGCATTCATCATTCCTCCAAAGGAGTACAGCTTAACACATTCAGTATTGTGACCTCAAACAATGAGCAAATTCTGCCTTTAAAAATCCTCTAATGGCTTCCTGCAATATCTCAACCCATTAAAGTTATTTGGATGGAACCCCTTCTTTTAAGTGAATAAATTTATATTTAGTACTAGAGTGAAATTAAATTAAAAAGCCTACATCAAATTTGATTAACTATTCACTAGCATCTCAATTAGGAACTATTCATATGGTGACTTTTTCATGTAAAAATATTTGTGAATGTTATTTTGAATGGAACTTTTAGATTCAAATACTAACTTTCAATGTAAAAATAGTAAGTTAAATTTCAGCTTACCTTGTATCTCAGTATAAATATAAAGAGAGAGAGAGAGAGAGAGAGAGTGTGTGTGTGTGTGTGCATTCTATATACTTCATTAAAATATAATGCACAAGTTCTTAAAAACATGTTATAATTTTTATAGCTTAAATGAATTACATTTAATTATATTTTAGTATATCTAAAAGAGTAAGTGAAGAAACTAATGGCAAAATATCATCATCCTGAAATGTATTTGGTTATTGTGTATCTGTTCTACACTTCCCTGTGCCTTATTATATTTTAAGTATGACTTAGATTAAAGGTTTGCAATTAAAATTTACTATTAGTCTGTTTTCAGTCACCTGAGAAGGTCTGCCTTCTGCTCATTGTCCAAGGCTAAATTGTATTTATGAGGACTCTGACATTACCTGAATTTATAGTAGCTAACTTAAAATAAATTCTCATATTACTATGTTGATGCCTTAATGTTCAACTAATAACAATGATTCTAGATTTACTTTTTATTTTTATACCTGTGAAGTTTTTTGTCTGAGTGTATATATGTACACCATGTGTACAGTGGCCATGGAGGCCGGAAGAGGGTGCTTGATCCCCTGGAACTGGAGTTTAGGACAGTTGTAAGCTGCCATGTGGATGCTGGGAACCAAACTTGACCTGTCTGCAAGAGCAGCCGGTGCTCTTAACTGCTGAGGCATCTCCTCAGCCCCCAACAAAGATGATTCCATAGCCATATTTTTTATTCATACCTAATTATTTTGGTCATCAGAGATTTAACTTCTGTATCAGTCATTTACAAATGAAACATTTAGGCAGAATTGTGTTTTTGCTTCTCAAGTCATTTGATAAGTGGGAGTTTGGCTTGACATTGGGTACAACATCAAGGAGTGCAGACAAATGAGAAAAAGGCATGAGATGGGCGGGAGTCACAAGTGATGGACTGAAACCAACCACAGAGTCAGCAGACTTCACAGCACAAGGCAAGTTTGTTGGCAGGTAAAGTGAAGTAGAGAAGTGGGCAAACTGAGTTATCACCCCTCCCATACTAATAAGTGGAGGCATGTCCGATTCACTGAGTCTGAATGTAATTAGATGTTAAAATCAGTGGTGAGAGTGCATATGATTTATAAGAGTGGAGAGTGCATCCTGGTTTTACATCAGCACACAAATATTTAAAAAACATTACTCTTCCAGCCATCTATGTCAATACTAGGGATTCGGAAGAATTCTTTGTGATTTTACACAGCATAACCACTGACCTAAAGCCATCTATTCCTCAGCAGAGTCATTATGATAAACAGAACATTTTTTGCTTTGAAAATCTGAGCTCAAAAGGCTGCGAGGAGAAACTTCGGTCTAGCACAGGGAGGGCAGGACGGTCACTCTGGTTCTGTTTTGGTGGATGAGCCATTTGTAAGAAGTTCTTTGAAGGCTAAAGATCTTCTGCAGAACAAGCAGTAGTGGTCTCAGCAGCTGGGCTGGCTCTTCCTCCTTATCCCACAGCGTACCTCTTCTTTCCTTTTTTTTAATTTTCAGAACTTTTATGTACTTTAATTAGCCTTTGTTATGTTTCATGATGGGATCTATAAGCATAATTTATTTTAGTTTCCCCCTTTCCTGCCTTGTTCCTCGCCCCACCCCCCACTTAGACCCTTTAACCCCAGCAGCCTCCTGTCTGCTTCTGTGTCACATCTTGTGTCCATCATCTTCTCCCACACTTTTCTCACAGTGTCCCTTCTAGTCTCATGGCCTGTACCCACATCTGTAGCTGCTTTTATATATGCATACATTTAGACACCAAAACCTAGGCCCCATACACATGTGAGAGAGCACATGCAATATGTCTTTCTAGTCATGATCAGCTTGTTTAATAAAATAGTCTCAAGATCCTTTCATGTTCCTGCAAGTTTAGTAATTGCATTTTTATTGCAGCTTAATAAAATTCTATTGTGTATATAGAACACATTCTTTTCAATGTCCATTCATCTGTTGATGGACATCTAGGCTAATTATATGTCCTTTATATTATGAATAGAGCAGCAATTATCATGTATGTGTAAATATTTCTGCGGCAGAACAGAGTGTGCTTTGGGTAGATGCCCATGAATGTTATGACTGGGTCATATGATAGGTATATTCTTAATTTTTGGAGAAACTCTATACTGATTTCCATATTGGCAGTATACATTCCCACCACCAATTGTGGGGCAGTAAATCATGCCAGAAGCTTGGTAAGGTAGAGTGGGTCTGAGACCTAGGAAACTCAGTGGGTACACACCTGAGATGGTAGGCGCCTCCCCACTCCCTGCCAGATTCCTGGCCTGGAATACAAACCACACTTCCTCCATAAGGAAATTGACTGTGGTCACACAGGCCCAGAACAGAGTTCCTCATGCTAATGAGTTACCTAGAGGCCCTAAGGGTTTAGCCAATAAGCTTCCCTTCGCAGATATTCTTCCCTGCAAAAGGTATTTAATCTCAGTTCCACTCTGAGAAGTTGGTATGCATCCATTTTCCATGAGGAACAGTCAATAAACAGTTTAGAAGCATGGACTGTCTCTTTCATCAAGAGTCACCATGAAGAGCATGGGGAAGGCCTTTGACTACCAACCCACAGTTTAAGTCTCCTGCAAAAGGCCTCTGTGCTTCCAGACAACCATTGCCAAGCTAAGGGCAATTGTCTCTGAGTTAAACTGGAGCTCCCATACCCCACCCCACCTTGGGCTAGATGCCAGCATGCCTAGATAGATGTTCAGGAGTTTGGGAGTCCCTGTCCTGGCCTCATCGAGAGCCATGGACCCTAGAGACTCCATTCCTAACTTCTGTGAGCAGTTCTCCAGGATAAGCACAATCAAGCTATTATATTTTGCCTCCCCTGTGGCAGTGTCCAGCCGTAGGGTGGAGCACAGACCCACAACCAATAAACAAGTGTTCCTCATACTCTTCATACACACACACACACACACACACACACACACACACACACACGCACACACACCAGTTCAAAGTAGATCAAAAGCTTTGATTTATGACTGGGGGTAGAGCTTGGAGGGCTTACCTTGTATGTATAAGGCCCTATGTTCAGTATCTTACACTTTAAACTTGAAATTGCAAGGAAAAAGAAGTTCAGGATAGATACTTTGTCACAACACTCTGAATAGAACCCCAGTGGTACAGAAAACAACCCCAAGAACTGACATGTGGAATTCCATAATATTCTGTGTTCTTCACAGCAACTATTGACAGAGCAAACAGACAACGTACATCATGGCAGCTACCCTGCAGATGGGAGTTAATCTATAGACTATGAAAAGTTCTGAAGCTCACTTCTCTTTTACCCCCGGTCTGTTTTCCACAGAGCTCCACACAGACTGTGGAGCATTTACTTGCTATTGTCCTCCCCAATGCCACTAGCCAGTACTTGACGCTATTCGATCTTCTTGGGATCCTCTACCAACATCAACTGTTTCCTTAAAGACCTTTAGACTCTTTGACATTGCTCCTTGCCATACCCATCTCTACTTCTCACATCCATTCCTTCAATAACGATTTACTATGGACCTACTATGCCACTGATGTAGCATTAGTGAGATGTCTGGAATACTCAGCTCTTCCCTTCTAAAGCATCCTTCTTTTTACTCATTAAAACAGAAGAAATAAAGATAAGTTCTTTGATAGCTTCCATATGGAGTGTATCCCACATTGTCTCTGGCAATGTAATCCACAGGAAAACAGACTAGAGATACAGGACCTTTGATAGCAATTCACAGATAGGTGCTACAAATGGATGGATATCTAAGTGAGAAAACACTGCTTTTCCAACTGTACAAAGAAGTCACTTTCTCCATTAGCACCTCTCCCACCCCAAAGGGAGGAGCCCCCCCCCACAGTGTAGAGACGAGGGACAAGAAATCTATTACTCCAGTAGTTGCGTTCATATGTTTTTCTGGCTTGTCAAGGCATATTGTTGGTTTGGCCACAGTTCTAGTATATTCTGGCCTACTCTCCGGGCTTCAGCTCAGCTCATGCTGACACATATGGCTGAACTCAACATCAGAGTAGACAATTTATGAGCACTTATAATCACACGCCACCCACATACACTTAAACCTGAAAAGAAAGTATGGATCCTCCATTGCAATGTGCAAATCTCTATCCACCCCACACCTCACTTTTTCCAGATTACCTTTTCCAGAGCCTGAGTGCTCAGTCTCAAGCTAAGGAATAAGAAGCCCTTTTTCACAGCCTGAAGTTTTCCTACGATTTTAGCCCCGCTGTGAGCAAGGTTTCCCCCTTGAGCCTTTCCATTTCATGTCAGAGTTTTCAAATCCAAACTACAAAGAGCCTAAAGACCCTGACCACACACCAGCCACCCTACAATGAGAAGACACCACTGTGAGAGAGTGTCAGTATGCATATTTTTTAATTTTGACCTTGGACTGAAACTGTTTTTAAAAGAGGAAATGCCATAGCGGAGACCTACCAGGCATGGGCTATGTCTGGCAAAAGCAGCTTGGGTTTCCATCATCTGCTCTGTTGATTTAGGCTTCTTCCAATTTCCATTTCACAAAATGAATGAGTCTGTTGACACACTACCTGTCTGTCAACAAGATTCCCTCAGGCTGGTGGGCCCAGGGTGATCTATGACTGTGGCACCAATAATCTAGGAAGCAGAGAGAGAAAGTTCAGATTGGGAAAGAAAAGGACATGGGCCTGTTTTTTTATATAGCTCTTATAATCGTCCTCTTATTTGTGTAATAATTGTTCTCTGAGCTACTATAATAGTACTCATAAGATTGTAGTAAAGAGAGCAAACACAGCTTCTTTTGGCCAGAACTTGTCCCATAAGATTGTAATCCATGTTCACACAGACTTTGTCTCTTTCAGTTTCACATTTTCAGATCACAGAAGAGTAGTCAACACAGATAAGTACATGGTAAGGGTTTCCTGGGTGAGCAAATGAACAAAGCACAGCCCAGCAATAGACTGTTATCTTAGGACCACTAGAAGACTGTCCAAGTAGGCTTTGTTTGCTACAGTGCCAATAAAGAGATCAGTGAGCCTGACTGGCACATGGACAAGATGGATGCTAATATTTGCAACCTAAGAGAAAAAGAAATGTCAATTGGCTCTTATAATAATTGTTATGGAACTGATCAGAGCCCCAAGAAAAGAAGCTGTCTTGATGTCTGTCCTTTCAGCATATGCATGCAGAAAGATAGGTAAGTATCCTTCCTTTTCTCTTCTTAAATATCTATTTTTATTTATGTATGGGAGTTTTTCCCCCTCTGTGTACGACTTGCACCACGGGCATGGCTGGTAAACAAAGAGGCAGAGAGATGGGGTCAAGTCCCCTGGGATTGGTGTTACATATGGTCTTAAACCACAATGTGGTTGTTGGGAATCAAATCCAGGTTTGATTATCTAAAAAGACAGAGAGGGCTCTTAACCAAGGAGACATCCCTCCAACCCAAGAATATGCTAGTTGACTCAGTAGTGGTGGGGGGGGGGCATATGTTTTCTTTTGTTTCGGTCTAGAGACAGGGTTTCACTATTTAGCCCTGGATGATCTGGAACTCACTATGTAGGTCAAGTAGGTCTCCAGATTCACTGAGATCTGCCTGCTGAGTAATAGGATTAATGATGTATAACACACACACACATACACACACACACTGAGAGAAAACATGATATTTGTCTGTCTGTGTCTGGTTTGTTCCATTTAATATGATACCTACTTTATCCATTTTGTTACAAATGACATCATTTTAGTCTTCTTTATATGTGAATAAAACATATATAAATATAATGTTTTTATATTTTATATTATTTTCTATAATGTTTATATACAATATATATATTTTCCTTATTCATCTGTTGAAGGACATTTAGACTAGTTGTACAACTTGACTAGTATGAATATTGCTTTAAAATACGCAGACATGCCAGTAGTGACTTGGATCCATACTATTCCCAGGAATGGTACAGCTGGATTACATGGTAGTTCTGGGTTTTGTTGATTTAGTGTTTTGAATTTGTCCCCTTCTGACTGTACTAATTTTATGTTGCTTTTCTCCCACACCCTCACCAGCATTTGCTGTTGTTTGCTGTTCTTTCTGCCATTAGAGTTTGTGTGTGTGTCTGAGTGCTTGCACACATTCCTATGTGTCTTCCTATCATGCTCTACCTTAATTTTTGAGACAAGGTCTCTTACTCAACCATAGGTTCAATAACTTGGCTTACTGGCTGGCCAGAAAGCCCAAGGGACATTCCTGTGGCTACCTCCCAGTGCCGGGATTACAAGAGTGCATCGTAACCCCCAACTCTTTGTACAAGTGCTGGGGTCTGAACTCTGGTCCTCATGTTTACACAGTGAGCACTTTATCCACTGAGCCATCTCCCTGGTTCAATTTTTCTTTCGGCATTTAATGATTTTAATTAGCATATGAGGTATTAGATATCGCTGCATAATTTTCAGACTCTTTTAGTAGCTCCCCCTCCCCCCTCCCCCCTCCCCCTTGCTCTCATCTCTATCCCAGGTACCCACTGCCCAGGTCTCTTTTTCTATTTCAGGTCTCCTGTCCTTTGCCCACCCTTTGTCCTTCCTCAATGTGTTTTTACCCTCTCTTGGCTTTCTTTCTAGTTCTTTAAGCTTTATTCACATTAGCATCCACTTATGTATGCACATGTATACATTACAAGCTGGGGCTCCCATATAAGTGACAACATGTGGCTTTATTCTTTCTGTGTCAGAGTCACTTCACTTAATACTATTCTTTCTTGAAAATTCCATAATTTCATTTTTCTTTATAGCTGAATAAAATTCCAACATGTCTATAGATACCACATTTTTCATTACCCATTCATCTATTGATGAAGATATAGGCTGATTTTATTTCTTGGCTGTCATGAACACAACAGCAAGGAACACGGACATGTAAGTGTCTCTGTGGTAGAATATGGGCTTCTTTGAGTGTATTCCCAGGTATGATATAGCTGGCTCATAGGGTAGGTATGTTTTTAGTATTTTGAGAAACTTCCATACTCACTCCCATAATGTCTACACTAGTTTATACTCCCACCAGCAGTGAATAGGGGTTTTGCTTTGCCCACCCCCTCACTAGAGTTTGTTGTCAGGTTTCTTAATGATGCCATTTTGACTCGGAGGAGGTGACTGATATCTCTAAGTAGCTTAATTTGCATTACTCTGCTGACAAGAAAGTCAAACACTTTTTAAAATACTTGCCCACTGTGTTTCTTCACTTGAGGGCTGTATGCTCACTTTGCCTAGCCATTGGTCAGCAATTGTGCAACTCTGTGTATACTTTGAATATTAGCCCCCTTCCTGGTACAACTGGTAACTAGTTAAGATTTTCTCCCGTCCTGGGGCTGCTTTCTCTGCTCATTGCTTCCTTTGCTGTACAGAAACTGTAGTCTCCTACAGTCCCGTTTGTTGACTTGTAGAGATGTCTCCTGAGCTGCTGGGCATCTTTGCAGAGGTTCTACCTTTAGCCTCTAGCTTGGAATACATTCCTCATGTTTCCTCCATCAAGTTCCAGGGTTTGGGGTTTTAAACTAAGGCCTTTGATCCACTTTTCTACCAAGTGAAAATATGGGTTTTATTGCAGGTTTTTTGCAGATCCCGCTTGAGGTTTATTTAAGACACCAAGACTTTTATATAGTTGTTTTAAAGCTGTTGGCCTTTTGTGGGGCAGTCTCCTCGCTAGCTACTAACGTATGCTGACTTCACCATCCCGTCTCTCTATGTGGGTCTCACTGCCTGCTTCCAGCTCCATCACTCTTCCTTCTGCCGCCTTTTGTTCTCTGCCTGTGTCTCTGCCCAGACATCCTGCTCCCATACTTCCTGTCCCAGTTCTGACCGTCAGCTCTCTAGTATACAAAAAGCCATATTCTTGTCTGAACCAATCAGCAAGAAGACAACACTGATCCATCTCTTAAGGGTTACCCTTTGGCATTGAGAGTTGTTTGTCTTTTGCCGTGGAAGCTTGCTTTTTGATATGAAAATCTCAGAGAATCATCTTTTGGGCAGATGAGCAAGGACAGCATTTACATATAGAGAACTGGTGATGAGCCATAGAAATGAAAATACCAAAATCCATCCAGCACTTAGCCCTCTGCCTGCACAGCAACTGACAATTGGAAATAATACAGGGACACACCTTCATACAATGTGAGAGTGAGTCGTCTAATTTCTGTACGGGTTGCAGCTCTGAAGGGAAGGGCTTCTCCTGCAGAAGCAGTGCTCTGGCTGCTTCAGGGGAAGGTTTCCGCAAAGCAAGTGTAGCAGTTCTGCTCCAGCATAGGATATTTCCCCAACAAAAGTGTTACAGTTCTGCTCCAAGAGCTATCCTGGCAATCAGGAGCTAAGGGACACCCCACTGCACACTGTCACACTGCACAACAGCCTCACTCCAGAGATTTATTGGGAGAGAAAACCCAGGAGAATGGCTGCCTCCATTTGGGTGAGAAACAGCACGGAATCGAACAGAAGGCAGGGCTTCTACAGGATTTCTTGGGAGTGTGGAGCTTTCCAGGGTGGAAATTTCTAGGATGAGGATTGGTAAGATTTCAATTCCTGAGCTTGGGTGAGCTCAAGGATTGGTGGGTTTTCAGATGCAGGGATTGGTGGGTTTTCATGCTCAGGGGTTAGTGGGTTTCCTTGCCCTTTCATCCTACAATTTTACCCTTCTCTTAATGGATATCATTGGTTTTGGTCTTGGTCAACATTTCTTGTTAAATGGCTGGTCTTTTTTTCTTTTAGAAATCTCACCTTTGTAATAATAATAATAATAATAATAATAATAATAATAATAATAATAATAATAATAATGGAGCTATAGTTTTATAAGTTTATTTCCACATCTTATACTCTGCTCCATTGATCTAGCTGTCTGTTTTAATGCCAGTGACATACTGTCTGTGCCACTATAACTCTGTAGTGTAATTTGAGGTCGAGTATTCTGACACTTGCAGCTGTGTTCTTTCTTGTTAGCATTGCACCAGCTGCTTTTTTCTCTCCAGGGTCCTTGCTGAACAACCCTGTCCCATAGCAGGATTATCTGTGGTCTTATGTGGCTTCATATGAATTCTTGGATTGTTTGTTCTAGTTCTGTAAAGCATGGCATTAGTATTTTAATAAGAATTGGGTTAAATCTGTGCCTCGCTTTTGGTAATAGCCATTGTCACAGTATTAGTTCTGAGGATCAGAGTAAAGAGAGTCTTTAATAGTATGGGTTCTTACCTTTTCAGTATCTTGAGATTTTCATTGTAAAAGTCTTTACTTGCCTTAATTCAGTCTGTTCCTACATACTTTATGAACTATTATGAATGGGATATTTTTCCTAATTTCTTTCTCTACAAGTTTATTTTTTTTTGTATATATGAAAGCTGCTAAATTTTTTTATGATTTTTCTATCCTGTATTTTTATCAAAGTGTAAACCATGTTTGTTTGTTTGTTTAATAGAACTTATTTTGACTGGAGTGAGATGGAATCTCAGAGTATATTTTGACCTGCAGTTCTTGATGCAGACCATGTAGCCTGGTGAGATGAGAAAAGAGAGTCCCCTGTCATAAATGGAAGACAATGTTTGTGAGTTCTGCACTGATCAGAGAACTTGTAAGAAAGGGCTGCCTCATGCAAATGGCTTGTTGAAGACAAGTTTGTGAAACATGTTTTAAAAGACAGAGCCAAATGGATGGACAGCTCCAGAAACTAGTTGTAGGAGAGACTTCATAACACTTGAAGACATGAGGAGAGAGATGGGCTGTTTAGATCTGAGACCTACAGCTGTGGAGCAGGATTGTTCAGCAGGAACTCTGGAGAGAGAAAAGCCGCTGGTCCCACACTGTGACCAGGCAGGAGGGAACAAGGGATGCACAGCCTGTTCTTCCCTCTGGTCCCCAGATCCTCCAGTGTCATTCCAACTGAAAGCATGGGGCATGGGTGTCTATTAAAATAGTCCATGACAATCAGCTTCTCCTTGCAAAGCTGGGTGCTCAAGGGCAGAGAACAGATCAAAAGGTGGAAGGGAAATACCTAGCGCTATAGCACTTGCCCCCTTCCATGCACTGTTTTCTCCTTGGTTGAATAGCAATTGACGTCAACCATCCTTTGTTCCCTTCATCCTCTGCAAACACATTGGCTAGATGAAGTCTTTCCACAAATCCTGAGTGATGGGACTCAAATTCTACTAGATGAAATCCAGGCATATGGTTATCATCTATTTACTGAATGCTACAGTTTCTCATAAATTAGTACATTTCACAGTCAGCAAGAAAAGTGCCAGTAAATTCAGACTAGTCCTTGCTGCCCCAGTAGTGACAGAAACTCCTTTTGAAGCAAGTTCAGTAACCCCAGCCATTATAATACCCCCATCTTTGCCTGTTGAGATGGTCTGCCCTGAGTTCTGATTCAATGGATCCCCAATGTGCGGGCTAGATTTTTGTTAGTTTTGACACAAGTTAAAGTCATTCGGGAAGAGGGAAACTCAATTGAGAAAATGTCTCTATCGGATTGTCCATGGGGAAGTCTGTGAAGGATTTTCATGATTAATGATTGATGTAGACAGACCCAGCCGACTGTGGTTGGTATCACCACTGAGCAGGTGGTCCTGAGCTGCATAAGCAAAAGAAGGGTAGCTAGTGAGCAGCACAACTTCATCAATAGAAAACTAGCCAATAAGTAGCACAGCTCCAGCAACAGAAGGCTAGCTAGTAAGCAGGATAACTCCAAGGTCTCTGCTTCAGTATCTGTGACAGGACTCCTACCCTACTTTTGTTCCACTCCTGACTTCCCTTAGTGATAAACTGAGATCAGGATGTATAAGTCAAGTAAACTCTCTCTTCCCACGTGCCTTTTGGTGCTTATCACAGCAATAGAAACTAGGACACATAACTTTCACTCCTTAGGGAAATTCTTCCACTGGGCTTAGAATATCCAAAAGTGCCAGGCCCAAGATTGTAGAGACAGAAGTCTAAAATTCTTGAAGAGTTACTAGTGAGAGTGATTTACTTTACCCACATATTTCAATATCCTGAGCCATGCATTCTGGCAGCCCATGAGATGCCACCTTCATTTTACCTCTGACCTGAAACAGGGAGGCTCTTGGCCTTCCTGGTTATTATATCCCTGTAATCGAAACTGAACCAGTAGTAGTTGTTCATTCTGAAATTCCATGAATGCTGAGACAGTGAAATTACTGTATATGAACCAACCCATAACCACACTTTATTTGCTGTTTAGTAAGTTAAATGTGTTGGCACAGGGGAAATAATACATTCAAAGGAAAGGCCCTGTTTCGAATACATAGCCAATAATTTGAGGGGGAAAATGGCGGCTGCCTCCGTATTGGAAGGGATCCAATTACACAGCAGCTGCTCACCTCTAGAATGAAACTGATCTGTAGCCATGTTTGACCCATAACTACAGAAGAGAAATTAATTTAAGGCTACCTTTGGCATAGATAGATTTGTCCTGAAGCTATCAAAGGTAAGAGATTCTTTAAATATGTCACTAGAGGTCATTCGATTTACCACCTATGCCCTTGGTTGAGCATTCAAGGATAATTTGTCCTTTTTTTTCCCATTTGTGTTCTCTAGGACTTCATAAGCTGGGGCCCACAGCACGAGCCTTGTAACCTAAGTCACCTGAAAATACAACTAAAAATGTGATCTACCGGTGCCTTCCGCACTCCGTCCCTTGCAGCAGCTGCTGATAATTTGAGTCATGTTATTTCGCTGCATATCCCTTTATCCACTTCACTCTGGCAAGCAGAGTATCTGTGCCCTCATCAAATATGTGAGCAATGTAGTCCCAGAATCTCATTCTGAGTATCACTTTTGGGAACAAAACCTGGTTTCACTTACTAGATCATGTCCCCAGGAGCAAATAGATGCCACAGTTAGAAGGCGTAATTAAAGGCCGCTATGAAAGGGCATTTATGAGAGCGGAGGCAAGGTTGTGTTAAACCAACAAGAGATGATAATGCACCTGGGCTAGGAAGACTAGAACACTGTTACTGCCCTGAGGCTTGAGTGTGCCAGAGAAAAATGTAGGGAGGGCTGAGGATATGGAAGAAAGTCAGCTAGCAGGAGCTGGGGTTTGGATATAGGACTCTGACCACTGGAAAATAGCTGCAACAGGAAGAAAACTGGGGGACACAGTGTTCCGACCTTCTCTCAAGGCAGTAGACAAACCCAACTGGAAGCCAAAGGAAAGAGAACCTGCTAATTGACAGAACCCAACCGGTCAGCTCCACAAGGAACACAGCAGCAGGAGAGGGTAGAACAGTGGGTCGAGGGGGGAGATCAGAGCTTCCAGCAAGGCATTTATACTGACCAGTAATGGGAACAAAATGAACCCTAGTGCCTACAGAGCTGTTGTGGTATAAATCTTAACTGCTCCCTAAGTATTCATGCTTTGAAACTCTAATCTGCTGCTGGTGCTATTTTAGCCTGGCTGGTGGAAGTAAATCATTAGGGGCAGCCCTATGAAGGTCTTACCCAGTGTCCCTGCTTCTGTTCCTTCTGCACTGCTCTCTACTTTTTCTCTACTACAGCAATAGGAGGAGCCCTGACCACAAACTCTGCTGCCATGACCTTCATTGTCCCTTCCTGTAAAGTAACTTTTATTCTTCTGTAATAATTGTTGTCTCGGAAGCTCACTGCCTCAGTCTGCTAACCTAGATCTAGTCCTGGAAGCTTCTAGCCTTCATACAATCTTATAAAGCCTAGAATGTTTTCAGCCTTTAAGACTAAATATGCTCATCCTTTCTTGTTCTTTCTGAACTCTACCTGACTGATTCAACTCGGCTTTTCTGGCTCAAACTCCTCTCCAGGCTGACCAATTCAATCTGGCTTCTCTCAGTTTCTCCTGAGTTGCTCTGCTTGACCTCAAACTAACTCTGGAAAACTGTTCTAACCTTCTGGCTCCTCATTCTCTGGCTTGTTCTCTCTTCAACCTGCCTCTGTAAACTCTCCCAGTAATACTGCCTCCTTCCTCTCTCTGCACTGTCCCTCGTAACTCTCCTTTCCTCTCTTCTCGTGAGAGTTGGACATGTCCTATTCTATCAAATCTTTCACTGATTTGTCACTTTTTCTGCTACTCGATTAGACATCACTTTCAAACTTGGGTGCTTACTAAAGGCATGTCTATATTCCAGGCAGAGAGAATAAAGTACTAAGGGCTGAGCCATACCACAACAAGAAACAGGGTTTTTCAGTAAATAGCACAATCTTGGGGTTCATGTGTGATCAAATATCCTGCAACACCTTCCTTCTATAGTGAGCTGACATGAGCCAACCTAAACCTTTACCCCTTTAGGTTGCTTCTTTGTGTGTTTTTCACAGCAGCAAAACTAAGGAAAGAAGGAGCAATAGTCTGTAAGTTAGTCTTGCCTGACATAGCTTCCTACTCGGGTCTGAAGGAGGTGGAGCAGAACCAGAGTGTCAATCCAATCCTTTAGATTCTGGTTTTCTCAGTAATTTGTCCAACAGGGTGTGAGGGCAGGTACCCGTAGGCCACCTCTGAAGCTGACTAATTGTCTCAGTGAGTCCTTCTCCCTTATTAAACAAACATCCAGGGATTTGGAAACTGCATGTTGAAGGACTCGTCATACCTGGGCCTGACTCTCAGCTCTGACATTTACAACCTGTAGGACACTGGACAAGTGACTCAGTCACTTTGAACATGGATTGCTCACTTAGTAGCTTTGAATAGTAACCACCCTAACTGAATGTTGCCAAGAGTAGATGCATTAATGAAAAGTTCCTAACAGGGTTTTTTGTTTTGTTTTGTTTTGCCACACATGATAAATGCCCTTTAGATATACCCTTCCCATTATTGACCTTTCTCCTGTGAGGCTTTCACTCAAGCCTCACAGGCTACCACCTCAAGCACATTTCTAACTGGCTTCATGAGACTCATTTTGAAGGCCTTAGGAAAAACTGTCAAAAACTGACTCTTAAAGGCATGTTGGTTCCAGTCATGAGACATATGCGTATAATCTCAGCATTTAGGAGGTAGAAGGAGAGAGATCAGGAGGCCATGATCATCCTGGCTACACAGAAAGTTTGAGGGTAGCCTACATGACATCCTGCCCCAAACAAAAACAACAACTAAATTAATAGTTAGTGATGGCATTTTCAGCCATACCATTGTAGAGTTGTTTTGATGTGGATAAAATGAGTTTTTCTTACAAAAAATAAACACATAGTTTTATGAGATACTCCATCACAGAAAGACATTCACAAACCTATGGCTATCATACAAGCAAAATAGGTGGAAAGCATTTAAACATGGTCACTTCTGAAGACCAGAGTGGGACTAGAAAGCAAAGAACAAGGAAACCAGACTCTGACTTATTTCTCACATATTGCCCAAATGTTTAAAACCAAATGCATATCTATTCTGATTAACTTTTAATGTTTATCTCATTCATTTGTTACTATTATGGGAGGAGGGTGGTGAACAGTCTTTCTATGTAGCCCTAGTTAGACCCTAGTTAGACAGGTACTCACCTTGTAGCCCAAACCAACCTTGAACTTGTGGTCATCCTCCTGTCTCCACTTATCACTTGCTAGGATGCTAAGCATGAGCCATCTTGTTAGAGTCTCTGTCATCTAAAAATATTTACATATCTTGCATGATTCGAGTGAAAGCAAGCTGTCAATGTTATGAATGAGGCAGAGTGTTTATTATAAGTAAGAATAATGAACCACAGCTGCACGTTGATATAAACTGTAGCCTGAAGACTCATTTACTTACCAAAGAGGAAAAGCACATTAATGCTTTAGCACATATTATGTAAAGAAAGCCTTGGCCATTATATTAGACCACAAGCTCCATCTCTGTTTCTTTAGTCCTCATCATTTTATCAAAGTTAGTAAATTATGGCACAACTCAATTGGCTTGAGACATCACCAAGGACTCACATCATTTCTGTATCACGTTAGTATCAATAATGGTGTTCAGGGCTTATAAGTAAGAATGGAGGAAGGACCCAGTCACTTGACATGCACTGGGGAAAGAGAATGAACACGCCTACAAATAGCAGCCTAAGTGAGTACGGAATTGCAAGTTCCCTGCTCACTTGATAATGTGTCTTATGTGTGGTCATCATCATTAAAAGTGAGAGAGACCTTTATCTGTTGGGTCAGTATACAACCTGAGTACTTTCCTGTGTCTGTCCTACCTGCCTTCTTTGCTATGATGAACCACAGAAGTTCTCCCTCATCATCTGCTGTACTGCCTAGTAAACTCCTTATACCTTTCTTGAATTCTTTGTAGTCCCAAAAATCCACTCACAACCAGTCAGACAATTTCATAGACTTTGAGGTGGTCAAGGAACCATAGACTAGGTGATGTGGACGTCATTAGCCTCAGCATCACTGGGAGAATTTGGGTAGATATTATTACATCAATCACAGGAACTACTCCAGGCTGCTGGAAAGTGAATAATGCTTCCCTGACATGCGTTCCTTGAAACTGAACCTTGTACTGTTGATCCTTGGACAGATAAGTATAGGCAATGGCAATTATTTGGCAAACTGTATCAAACCTTATATTGAGTAGTTTACTAGCTGACTTGTGAAAGTTTTTAACAGTAATATATGAGTCATTATGAGAGGGGCTGGACTATGCCTTGGCTCTAAATTTCTTTAATCCCAGGACCTCCTCTTTAAGGCCCACTCAGAACCTCCCCTTTAAGGCCCACTCTGGACACCAGTGTTTCACAGAACACTTTCTAGAAGTGGCCTTAGCTTTCCCTAACAGCTTTCCTTTGCAGATGACAAATGTCAGTCATTTCCAAACCATTTTTATGTAGGATAGGACAACAATGTTGGTAGTTCAAGAATATATTTTGATCCTATTTTAAGCTCTTAGCATAGTCCTTAAAACCTAGAAAAGAGGTTAAGTGTGAAATATCGATATGAAATCCATTCTTCTGTGCGTCTTGTTATAGACAATGTCTAGCAGGACTCTTGGTGCTAAGGATTTCATTGATAACCTTACAGATGATTCAAGGACACCACTCTGACATTCTCATTTTGTAGGGTAAAGAATCTGTGTTTTGTGGAGGCTGTAAGCTTTGGCCAATGGGCCAGCAAAAGACTTAGCTAACAGGCCACCAAGATGGCTCGGTGGGTGAAGACACTTGCAGTCAAGACTGATAACCTGAGTTTGATCCAGGGAAACTAAATCATAAAAGGGGAAAACTGACCCCTATAAGTTTTCCCCTGACATCTATATGCATGCCATGGGAAGCATATGGCCTCTACACAATGAGAAATGAATAAATAATAAGTAATATATGGTAGATAGATAGATAGATAGATAGATAGATAGATAGATAGATAGATAGACAGATAGATAGATAGATAGATAGATAGATCTTGGCCAAAATCACATGATAGAATCATGACTAGACAGAAGTTAGATGCACCCTGGCTTCAAATAGGGAACTCAATACTGCACATACTAACTGCTCAACTACAAAAGGGAGAAAAGATGCTTATCAAGGTCAGGCTAGACTCTTGCTATTATAAATTTATTTCAAAATACATGATCTATTTATATATTAAACTTTACACATATATAGATATATGTGTACTATACACATGCAT
This sequence comes from Uromys caudimaculatus, assembly GCA_028551405.1. Classification (NCBI taxonomy): domain Eukaryota; kingdom Metazoa; phylum Chordata; class Mammalia; order Rodentia; family Muridae; genus Uromys; species Uromys caudimaculatus. The sequence continues at coordinate 56,912,349 of CM052701.1, forward strand.
GTACTTAATTATATCCCTCATCTAACTCCTGAAGGAGCTATGTACTATAAAGAAAAGAAGTTGAGCAGGGAAAGAGTGTAGTTACAAACAAATAAAATACACACACACACACACACACACACACACACACACACACACACACACACACGCTCGCGCGCGCACACACACAATCCCAAAAACAAAAACAAAAGGCGTCTATGGAAGGTGAAAAAAGAAAGAATCTCATACTCAAATGAAACCTGAACTACACACTGGCAGCAATCACAATATGTAAGAATCTCCTGGCCAGAAAGAAATAAAATCAAAACAACACTGAGAGTCCCTAAGGTCCGTCTCAAAACTTCACACCCATGGGATTCACCTGAAGAGCTCGCTCTGACACAGACTTAGATGGGATCAGACACAGGCCGCTTTTACCAGGCTCACAGGTCATTTCCTGTGTTCTCAGCAGTGAGGTCTACTCACAGAAACAAGTAATCCAAGGTAGATTCTCTCTAGCCCTACACTGTCCAGCCTCCCAGGCCAAGGGCAAAATGTCCAGCCGAAAGCTTTTCCAGACATTTGTTCACGACTCACACTTTCATAACCTCACCCTGAGCAGGGAGCCGGTGCCAACAATCCTCTGCTTCCTCTAGGGCTTCCAGTCACCCCAGGCTGCCCTGTTGGCTTGTGTTCCCCTTAGCACTTTCTGTCAATCCAAAACAAAACAAAACAAAAAAAAACCCAGGAAGCTAAAGCGAACTGCTTCTGTTTGTTTATGTGGCAACAAGCTTATAGTCTCCGCGGAAAAAAATGTCCTTGGCTTTTGACAAAGCCGCCTTGGAGATGCCTTGGTGTGTTTTTAATAGGCCACAGAGTAGGCCGGAAACTAGTGCCCTCCACCAGCAGCCAATCTGCTGAATAAGCCCTTATTACAAATCAGAGCTGGGGGGTTCAGAAACAGGGGTGTTTTTCAAGTGTTTTCGTATCATTTGACTTTGGAAAAATGTAAAATATAATGCAAGGGCTTGCACCTGATTATACAAAATAGGTCAGGTGGACCTTGGCTTGTGGAATTGCTTTTAATTTGGAAGAATTCCTGACTCAGAGTGATACATGGAATACAGAAAGGGTCAAGAGTTTTGGGCATCCTTTTGGAAAATAAAGGCATGAGTATTGGGACGCCCGTGCATTAACCACCCTTAGAAGTCTTGGGAAAGAGACAGCATGGCTAACTCTAAAACATTATAAAGTAATCCAGAAGATGATGTCAGTGAAAGCATGCCATTTTTACAGGCTAAAAAGAAGAGAAAAATATATCACTCTAAAGGGCAAAGTTCAAAGGTTAAAGTTCATTATCAACCCTATGATGAGAAGAGGCAAAGTGCCCTTGATAAAATTAGACGTTAGCCTGGTGGAGAAGAAAGAGGTGCTACCATGGCAACCAATGGCAAGTGAGTGCACAAGCATCTCTCAACAAGGAGCTTGCACCCCCCTCACCAGTGGAGATGCTTGCTGCATTCAGGGACCTGTTGAAAACACAAGCTCCCAGCCATCATAAACTCTGTCACTGGCATGAAGAGACAAGAGAAGAGCACACTATTAACCTGCAAGACAGATACGTGAATCCCAAAGCAGAATGGAAATTTGGGAGCCATTTCACAAGCAAGGGAAAGGCTCAGAGAGATTTAAGAGTGCTCCAGACAGAGGCTGCGGGTCAACAGCTGAGAGAAAAGGGCGTGGCATACAGTAGTCTGAAGCCTCCCATCTTTCTGTCACCCTCAGTTTTAGAGATATGAAGAAAAGTCCTTACTTTGCCATTTTCCTGCTCTAAGTAGACTATCAGTAATATTATGAAAGCTGCCTTTGACGTTGACTTTCTAGCACCAGATTAGAACACCTGGGCTAGAGCAGGTTCTAGGACAAACCTGGTTTCTTGATGGTTTTAACAATTTGGGGAGACAGAAGTAAAAGACAATATTCGTGTTTATTGACGTAGGAGCCTACCTGATGCCAGCAGCTTTGAAAGTATACAGATTTAATTCTTAAAATGAAATAACTATACATGTTGTTTCCCCTGCGAATAAATGGTAAGTAAATGGAGATATAGAGAGGTCTGTTTGCCTAAGATCACACAGCAAATAACTGGAAGTGCTAGGTAGACACAGAGGTGTGGGTGGGATCAAGGGCAAAAGGGAAGAGAGATCGTAGAGATCAACTCTATTGCCTTCTTTCATCTCAGAGTTCCCCCTTTCTCTCATCTCACTGCTTTTGTCTCATCAAAGAACTTGAGAACTGAAAGTGAACTTAGGAAAGACATGCCAACCTTCTCCTTTGACTTGAAGAGACTCTGGCCATGTCAGGGTTCGCACAGCAATGAGATGCAGAGCTCAGAGCCACACTCCTATCTGTGCCTCTGGCAGGTACCAGCTCTGTACAGCAGAGCCTGGCATCTCAGTGTATGCCTGGAGTCTCAGGCACTATCCATGCACTTAGAAGGCAGAGCACAGAAACTTCAGGACCACCCAGACTACACGAGACCCTGTCTACAAACGAGTGGCAAAAAAAAAAAAAAAAAAAGAATAAAGAATAAAGTGAATCTGTAATGAAGTTGGCTCTGAGCTTTTCTAAGGGCTCAGCTTCCTACCAGGTGTCTACATCACTGATGGATAAGAGATGAGAATGTCTGCCAACCCCAGAAGCTAGCAAATTCCTACTATATCTGACTTGGAGAAGGCATGATGATGCAGACAGGTAAAGCACACCATTTCCCATGTGAGTCCTCTGCTTTACCCTAACCCACCTAGAAAACTAACTCACTGAAAAAGTTGGCTGTGCAGTGGCTCTCCCAAAAAGCATGGAGAGAAAACCTGGAAAGGGACACAGCCCTAGCTGTTGTAGACATATGCCTAAAGACAACAAACACAACTCCAAGAAGCAGGATATAACATAACTGTGTTAACAGTGGATAATGGGCACTTGATTTCTTTAGTTTCCAGTTTCAAAATGCAGATGCAAAGAAGCAGGGTGCAGACCACCTGTGATGACGCAGCACAGATGTTGTATTTTCTCCCTGGTATCTCTAGTCACTGGAAGGAAAATTAATACATTAACTTCTACCAGGGCATAAGGAGAATCTTGCTTCTGTTGCTTTGGAGGGAAGCTAAACACACTAGATAATACTACATGGGCTACCATTTTTCAGCCCATAGGCCAGTTGCCATTAAATCTTATGCCCAGGCTAACAATGCTGTCATAGTTAGCCTAAACTACTCTAAACAGCCGTTAGTTTACATGCATATGGACAAGGACACACACACACACACACACACACACACACACACGCACGCACACACAGCTACTGTAAGATGCTAGCATTCCTTTTAAATAATAATGATCAGTTTTACATGATGCCAAATCTCAAACTTTAAAACTGACTCAAATGTGGGTCATTCTTTACCAGGGGCTCCGTCCATCAGTCTCTAGGAAGTGTATGAAGGTCCTATCAGCTGACTGAAGATGGTTTGAGGAACTTGCCAGCCACTTCACTAGCAAGAACCACAAAGATAGAATTCTGTTAAACTCAGGAACACCTATGTATTTTCTGCTAAATAGAAAACCAAGATATGTCAGGCAAAAATAAATATTCAAGTCAAATATCCTACTCTTAAACTCAGAGTCCTCTTACACCATGTAGCAATTATTCAGTAAATTAGACTGTATAGAAACAGTCCAGACCAGGGTTCCCTTTGAATGAAAATTTCTACCCAGTTACTAGCTGCAGGATGAGATATTTTCAATCATGAGGAAGGGTAACTCAATGTCAATGGTGCGCCTGACGAATACTGCTGTGTCACCTGCTGACAGCAACTGATATTGATGAGGAAAAAAAGCACTGGGCAGGGCACATGCGACCATCCACAAGCCTAGAGTCACACCTTCCATCTCTCAATAGAGCATCTCCTATTTTTGCCTCTGAAGGATCTGGGGTCATTGTCTGGTGACTGCAAGGCAGTTAGGTCCAAATTCCATGGCTCCATGGTGGATAGCAAGGTGATCAAGGGTAAGGCTCAACATAAACCATCATAATCTCTCAGAGACTCCAGCTTAGTAATGGTCTCTTTTATTTTGTAGTCCAAGATGCTGCATCTGAAGGAGAAAAAAACTCAAAAGGAAAGATGCCCATGCAGCTGACACCTTGAAACTAAAAGTGAACTTTCATACCTTAGTCAATTTACATTTGTCCCCATGTTTACCATTAAAGTAAAAGAATGAGCTACAACCCTCTACCCTGTCATCATCACCATCAACTGTTTTAAAAGGTGCCTTTATTTTTATTTTATGTATATGAATTTTGGCCTGAATATATGTATGTGCACTGCATGTCTGTCTGGTGCCCTGAGAGGCTAGAAGAGAGTGCTGGATCCCTGGAACTGGGGTGAAAAGAAGTTTTAGGCTACCACATGGATGCTGAGATCAGAAGCCAGGTCTTTGACATGAACAGCTAATACTCTTACCTGCTCAGCCAACTCTCCAGCCTCCTGTCAGATGTTAGTGCAGGTGCCATGAGCTCTCTTGTGCTGCTTCAAAGCTACTTTGATGTTTCACTAAGAAGGAAAACTAGCTACAGCATGTCAAGACTGCACAGATAAATAGGAGAAAGCCCTTACACAGATAATTAATTATAACAGCAGAGTACATGATTATAACACCAAGGTGAAAAAAACATCCTCAACAGAACAGCCACTGGTATGTAGACTGCAGAAGCTGTTCATTCAAAACAAACAGCCAGCAAAATATATAGGGAACTTAGAGAAGAACTTTTGATGCTAGAATGTTCCTTCAGGCCAAAGCTTCTAGAGCTGAGTCTGGAAGTTATTTGACCCCTAAATATAAATATGGTCAGGGCAGAAAATTCTATTCATACAATACTGTCAATGAGCCTAATGCCTTTACTCATTGTGTACGAGGGACATACTCACCAAACCATGTCAGGGAGTTTGAACTGTTCACACTTCAGCATGAAGGCAAGGAACTCCAGCAGACAGAGTGGCAAGTCCAGCCTGGACCAGAAGGTTTTCTTTAAACATAATCTGTGATAACTTCTTTGTTTATGTTAAGAAACATCCAAAGAGTAGATTATTTACTCTCACTGGGTATTTGGTGAATACCAAAAAGGTTAACGGATAGAAGGCTCTGGAATGAGCTTTCCTTACAAACTTCCAGAAGTAGATGCACTCTGTCTCCAGGGGCCAGTGGGAAAGTTCCTCTGAGCAGAATTCCGAGAGTAGCTAAATGAAATGGTTCTGAATACTGTCTCGAAAGTCAGCTAAGAATGCAGCTTGGTGAGCAGAGTGCTTGCCTAGCATGTATGAAGACTTGGGTTCCCTTCCTAGTACTTCAATAAACTGGGCATGGTGGCCAATCTTAGCTCCAGAAGCTGAGGCAGGAGGATCAGAAGTTTAAGGTCATCCTTGCCTATATATGGGGTTCGAAGGCAGCCTGGACTATTGGAAGCCCTAATCTCAATTTAAAAATAAAATCTTGAAGTCAAGAAATCCCCTACTTGCTTGCCCCTTCCCATCTTCCTGTTCTCATCTGCATTTGTAATACCTGTGGGTAGCCTACAAGAAGATGGGAATCCAAAATACCTATAGCCGGAACTTCTGGACACACTGGTGGTTAAATAGTGACACAGAGGCTTATTAATGGTTATTATAGCGTAGGCCTTTATCTGGGCAGAGTCTCAGCTAGCTCAATCTAAATTTAACCTGACCTGATACCAAAACCTCACAAAGACCCAACAAAGAAAGAAAACTTCAGGCCAATTTCCCTTATGAATATCGATGCAAAAATACTCAATAAAATTCTCGCAAACCGAATCCAAGAACACATCAAAACGATCATTCATCATGATC
>CM052701.1:56918745-56979830 GCA_028551405.1 Uromys caudimaculatus
CTGGACTGAGAGTGAGGTCCCAGATGGAGGAGTTGGAGGAAGGTCTGAAGGAGCTGAGGGAATTTACAGCCCCATGGAGGGAGCAAGAGAGTCAATGGGCCTGACCCCCCCCCGGTCCTCCTGGAGTTTGGACCACCAACCAAAGAATACACATTGATGGACTTATGGTTTGGACCACATATGTGGCAGAGGATGACCTCGATGGCCATCAGGGAGAGAGGAAAGGCCCTTGGGCCTGAGGATGTTAGAGGCCTGAGTAAAGGGGAATGTCAAGGCTGGAATATGGGGATGGGTGGATGGGGGTGGGGGGGTGGGAGGAGGAATTCCCTCCTAGAGGCGGGTTGGGGAGGGGACAGGTGGTATCCAAAGAGGAGATTCAGAAAAGGGGAAACATTGGAAATGTACATAAAGTATCAAAAATAAAAAAGGGGGAAAAAAAAATAAAAGTGATGTGAAAACAGAGAGCTTGGTCCGTGATGAAGCAGAAGTAGTCATGTGTGAGTAGCATCATGTGACATGGTGGTCCATCTTCTTGCTCACACTTCCCTAGAGCTAGCAGCTAGTGTTAGCTCTCTCTGTCTCTGCCTGTCTCTGTCTGCCTGTCTCTGTCTCTCTGTCCCTCTCTATATCTATCTCTGTCTCTCACACTCTCTCTCTCTCACTTTTGTGTGTGTGTGTGTGTGTGTGTGTGTGTGTGTGTGTGTACACACACACACACAAAGTCCAGAGAATTACATTTATGTCTCCTTCTATGCCCTCCACCTTATTCCGTTGACACAGGGTCTCTTACTGAATTGACAATTCGCCTTTCCAGAGAGACTGGCTGCCCAGGAGAGTTCCAGAACCAGCTTGTCACCACCTCCCAGTGCTGGGGTTACACGCTCATAGAGCCATGTCCAGCTTTATACATGGTGGGTGGGAATTCTGGTTCAAGTCTTCACACTGATGACGAAGTGCTCCTATCCACTGAGCATCTCCCCAGCTGGGAGGGGAGCTGTTCTTCTGTTGTTGTTTTGCTTTGCTTTGTTTTTACTTTTTTCTTTTTATTTAGTCTTCTCTCATACAATACATCCCTCTTAAATTTCCCCTCCCTCCACTTTTCCCAGGTTTCCCTGTGACTCCCTTCTCCCCAGATCCACAGGTCCTCTGTTTTTATCAAAAGCTTTGAAAATGCTGTTAGTAGCTCTAGACAGTTTCCCAAAAAACAAGAATAAAGCCTTCTGTCATTTTATGACTATGTTTATATCAGCAAAATTACATCTTTAAAAGATGTATATGCTTATATGAGCAAAATAAATAAATAAAATTTTAAAACTATGTGAAATCTCCCTGAACATGAAAACCTGAGGTCCCACCCCAGCTGAGATGCTATTGGCTGCTGAGGGGGAGGGAGCGTTCATTTTCTTCAGATGCAGCCCCTGGTAGGATGCCACGTGCCAGTGGATGGCCCCGCACTCATGCACAGATGAGCAGTTCTAGGTTGGCTCAGTGGACTTAAAAGTGAGAATACGAACCATTCTTGAAAAGAGTTGGGGGCTTTAGGAGGAGCGGGAAGAGAAGGAGGATTTTTAATCAAACACTCTGATATGTGAAAATTTTATACTATAAATTTAAAAGGTAAAATAAAAGGTGTAAAGTCTTGGGCGGGCTGTTTACATCTGTGCTTAATCAGACAGCAGTGGGACACTGGATTATGGAGACCTTGGGCTGACCGTTTTATATGCCAACCATCCACAAGTTGAGGAGGGTGGCTTTTAAAACCTAGAACTGAAAGCTCACTAAACCGGAACTTCAGGTCACAGGCATATGTCTTATGCCATAATCATTTAAATTGCTTTCTCACTCTTTCTGTTGTTGCTTTTTCAGGTAGACTCTCACAATGTAATCCCGGATAGCATGAGGCTCACTGGGTGGCCCAGACAATGCTTTTGTCTGAGCCTCCCTGGTGTCAGGACTGCAGGGCTGCACCAGAGTCTGGTCAAGTTACTTCTTTTCTCCTTTGGTTTTGAGTAGAGTTGCTTCCAGAAGAAAGCTGCTCCCTGGTTTTGCTAGATGTACTGTCCCAACAACTTAGACCCTGGCAGTCCACATTTCTTAGAAACTTGTTAATGTGCTATCTAAAGTTAAACTTCTTAGCAGGCATGGCCTCAGGGTATGTATGTTAATTACGAAACAGTGGAACACATACTGCATGCAAGCAGTTCATCTGTATACTCATTCTCAAACAAAGTCAAATGTAGAATTTTAAAACATATGATAGGTTCACTCTTCTCTATTTCCTTGTGTTAACAGGATGTGAAAAATTACTTTTCTCAGAAGAGAGACACATAGCTAAAAGTGTTTTCTTTGTGTAAGATTAATGGAATATATTAAGTTCGAGGTACAAATACCTTTTGTATTTGATCCATATCGTGATCCTGAGTTTGATAATGTCTCGTTTAATAAGCAGTAAGATGTGACTTAGGGAAGATGAGTACCTTACCCAGAGTCGCACAGACAGACAGACAGCAGACCAGGAACTATGTTCAGGAAAGTCTCTGCCAACTGTTTGCGTATAAGCGTTCACAGGTGTGCACACCAGTATAGAACGCCCATGTTCTTCAATGCTTTAAAGATGTAATTGTAGATACCTGGACAGCTCTTGCTGCTGGGACTGTAGAGCTAACCCAGTCCTGTTTCTGGAAGATCCAGTGCTGTACTTAGCTCCTTCCTTCCTGTGTCAGTAAAGCCCTGGAATCTGGTGCTGCCCATAACATGTGCATCCACACTGTCACATCCCCACAGCTCTGTCATGTGTGACTCCGCAGAGCTTTTCCTCCATCTTCTCCTCCAACCCTGCTGGAGGCCTTCCTGAGTCCTCTAAAGATCACTGCAGTAGGATGGATACAGGACAGGAGGGCCTCAGAGCAGAAGGCTGCTACAAGCTTTGGAAGTAGTGGAATAAGAGAGTGGATATTCACACTGCATTCCTGTCGCTTGCCCCTTCATCTTCACCTTCATCCCCGCTGTGCATTGACATGACCCATGTCAGGAGATATAGCAGGGGTGTTATCTGCAACTGAAAGATACACCATGCCATCAATTTGAGGATCTGTTTGGGGAGAGGTACTGAGGAGGAGTTGCATCTAGATCAGGAGCTCTCAATCTTCCTAATGCTGTGATGCTTTCAGTTCCTCACGTTATGGTGACCTCCAACCATATAATTATTTCATTGCTACTTCATAACTGCAATTTTGCTACTGTTAGGAATCACAATGTATATATCTGATATGAAGGGTGTCTGCTATGCGACCCCAAAGAGATAGTGGCCCCCAGCTTGAGAACTGCTGTTTTAGGTCAACTAAATGTAGTTTAACCGCAGGGTCAGGTAAGGGCATGGAAGCACATTCCCAGAATAGAAACCATGTCTTTCCAGTCACTGTGGGTTTGCTCTTCACACTCTTGCCCTGCATAGCCTTTTATGATGTCTCCTAACAACCTTCTCCTGAGCTATCCTGATGAGTTCTCAGCTAGGAAGCTGCATCCCATCACTGCCAAGGAGGTTTCTTTCCTTGGAATCCCCTGCATCACAGAAGACATTGACTCTCGGGCCACTTTTTATTGCTGACTTTCCACTAAGACAGTGTTTACAACCAAATGCCCTGGAAAGTGGGCTCAGCTCTGGATCACATAAATATTACTCCTAATACCAAGCAGAACCCATGCCCAAGAGGTCCCCAATAACTGGCTGCTGGAATGGTTGAGTCGAGGATTTAATTGAGAGAGGAAGGTGTTGGGCACCATGCTGAGTGCTCTCTTCCTTCTCAGACTTCTTCACATCAGTGATGGAATAATGTCCTTGCCTGGAAGATGGTGCACTAGACTTTTCCTCTTGAGGAGTCATGAGTAGTGTCCTGCCTCCTATGGCTTCTCAGAAGCAGGTTCTTAGCTTCCCACTCATCCACTACCTAGTGTCCTGGGTCCTTTCTTGGTGGTTGCATTGATGCAGGATCAATGACTTCCTATATGCTAACACAGGGAGAATCAGGGTTAGGTCATATGGGTGTCAGAATGAGGTGCAATAACTCTTTTCTTACCTGGAGCTGGCAGCTCAAACGTGTGTGTTGGGTAATCATACATCAAGGGAGAGTGAGCCTCTCCAGTACCTGTGCTAGTGGGTACCAGCATGGAGTCACATGATTTCCCCTCACTGGGGAATGGGAGATGCCTGGTTCAACAGATGCACCAACAGGAGAAGGGAACATCAGTGCAAACAGACAGACAGACAGACACACACACACACACACACATACACACACACACACACACACACACACACACACACACACAGAGGGGGGCAGGCTTTCTAGGTTGAACCTTTACCTGCATTGTTCCTTCTTTTTGAACAAGGAACATGATACTTTTACTTTGTCCTGAGCTCTGTAACTTGTATAATAAATCTTGGAAGGCATGTACCACTGGTCCAAGCATCTACAAAGTGCTTGGTGATAGAAATTTACTTAATGATTGCTAATAAATGTTCACATCCAAGAACAGATTTCTAAGGTGACTGCCCATCTCTAATCTTCCTGAGACCCTGAGGTCGATAGGGTATCAGTGCTACATCCTTCCTGACAGTGAGGAAGCTGGGCTTTGGAGAAATCTGGAAGCCTCCAACCCTGTCAGTAACTCATGGCAAAAATGGGACATTCTCAACTGCAGCCTGCTTTTATCTGGGCATCTGTCATTAGTGACCTATGGGGCAGTCAGATGGCCCTTTCCCACCAGCAGCATGGGACTGTCAACACTACCAGGTAGCACCCTGCTGTCCTCATTGCTTTCACAGCTACATAGAAGAGTCCTGCCCTTGTGCTGCATGGACTTTCCTTTCCAAACTTTAGCAAACCATAAAACCAAGGATGACTCCTAAGAAGCCCTGAGAACCCAGCCTGAGGTGTGGACCACAGGAGCACAGATATGTCTGCGCAAGGGTTGATTCAGGTCTTTTTATCCCATCCTTCTGTCCAATTTCCTTGTGGGGCAACTTGTGCCGCCCTCAGACTTTTGCTCTCAGTGGACTGTGTGGATTAACGGCACACTCGCCGCCGCCCATGTCACCCCCAAGGCACCTCTCCTGCAGCTGTGAAAACCACCCACTCATCTTCCCCCTTCCTCCCACTGAGCCATTCAGTGAGGGAAACTCCTTGGAAATATCGCCTGGTTTTGCCCAAGAGGTTTTTGCCCTATTGCCCAAGTCCTGGGGATAAAAATGCCAAATAGAATGTGGAGTGAAAACCAGAGATCAGACTCGTCCAGAAGGGTGAGGCAGGAACTGTAGCCTGAGATGAGGGGTCAAAGCATGCTGGCAGGCCACATGCTTCTGGCCTTCCCCTGCTGAGCCCTGGCCCTTGGACACTAGTGGGGCACATCATCTGTCATGCAAGCCACGCAGTAAAACAGGGGTGCTCTTGGAACTGAGCCAATTTCAGAATCTGGAGGTCTTAAGTTTCAAAAAAACAAAACAACAACAAAAACAATGTTTCTGTTTTCTTAGTGACCTTTGCTGTATTTGTGTGTATATTATAAAAGATGAGTGTGAAGTCAGTGGCTAGAATATCACCTAGGCAGCCATAGGCATTAGGTCCTAAATTGGAAAGGATACGGGTTAACTGCTCTATATGTTTCCTTATATTATTGTATTCTCTCTCTCTCTCTGATTCTGTCTCCATCTGTTTCTCTGTCTCTGTCCCTGTCTATCTCTCTGTCTCTGTTCTCTCTCTCTCTCTCTCTCTCTCTCTCTCTCTCTCTCTCTCTCTCTCTCTCTGTGTGTGTGTGTGTGTGTGTGTGTGTGTGTGTGTGTGTGTGTGTGTGGTGTGTAACAGGGTCTTTCAATAAATCTGGAACTCACTGATACCTGGTGAGGATACCTGGCCACAAGTCCTAAGCCTAGGAATCCCTGTATCCCTGCCTTCCTGGCACTGGAATTATAAGCATGACCTCCCAAGCCCAGATGCTGGGTCTCCAAACTCTCAGATCCTCATGCTTTCATGGCAAGCAATCTGCCTACTGAACCATCTCCCAGCCCTAATATATTATTTGGAAGGTGGTTCCAAATCACATTTATTATTACACCCATTTTAAAAGTGAAGAAATTAATCTTGGAGCAGTGACATGCCAAAATCCACACCATAAATTGCATTGGCAATAGCTGGAGAGCAGGGGTAATATATATCAATTAAACAAGTTCAACTGATTCTCTGTCTACTTAGGCTCTTGTTGTGTCATACCTTGGTAAAAAGTAACAGTGGTTGTTACTCCTGATGACACAAGAATTCACTCTGCTTGCTTTGTAGGATGTTGTCTATCTTCTTAATTACCTGGTGGCTCTAGACCTGTGATTCTCAACCTGTGAATCAATATTCTTTTGGGTCCAAATGACCTTGTCACAAGGGTTACCTAAGACAATCTGAAATATCAAATATTTGCATTATGATTCATAACAGTAGCAAAATTATAATTGTGAAGTAGCAACAAAAATAATTGTATAGTCAAGGGTTTACCACAACATAAAGAACTGTATTAAAGCATTGCAGTACTAGGAAGATAAGAACCACTGCTCTAGACACTGCCATTCAGAGCCTCAGAGATGCCCTTCCTGGGTGAGTGCCCTGTAGAGTCAGGCTTTCCATTGCTGTGAGAGGGTAGAGGTGGACGTTGTCAGTTTTCTATTGGCTAAGATGTCTTTTATTTGTCCTTCTCTTCTAGCCAGCTTCTTTGCTTATGTTAGCATTTCTTCCACTGATATACAAACACTAACTGAGGCTGGAGAGATGCTCAAGATCATGACCCGCTGCTCTTACAGAGAGTTTGAGCTTAATTCCCATAGCTCACATCTGGCAGAACACAAGTACCTACAACTCTAGGTCCAGAAGATTTAACACCTGCCTCTGGCTGCTGTAGGCACCCACACACATGTGCACATGATTGAGTACACACACACACACACACATGCACAAATACACATAAATAAGTAGTAAAATAGTTCATTTTTAAAAATGGAAATTAAATAGAAAAGCTGAAGCATTTTGCTTTCATAACTGTGTCTTATAAGACCTGGACAAATGAGAATTTAAATATAGAAACTGCCATATTGAAACCAGAAAGAAATTTGTATTTATTGAAAATATTCAGTTTCCTGAATTTTGAAGATTTATGTTCTTGTTTCCTTCATCAGCACAGACAAGCAAAGGGTTTGGGTAAATGTAGACATGGCCAGTAAAGTAGACTCCTTGTAGAAGAGTTCTCTTTAAAAAATGTAATGCCAATAATTTGCATGAAAACAAGTTTTGTGGTACCTACTAACTCTCTGAGTAATCAACTTTTTTCATCCATAAAAGAAGGATCTACTCAATTTGTAGTTAAGATATTATCGTGCAAAATGGCACAATAATTACACACTGTGGAAAGATATAGCATACATATTTATTTTTCATGTACTATAAAACCTAGTCCAGGGTATGAATGAACAATAATCAATGCTGGTGCCCACATAAATAGTTACACGGTGTTGGCAATAATCAGGTAGTAGAAACCATAGCAGGTTGTGGATCAACCACGAATGGCAGTATGTGTTCTCTCTGGTATGGTAGGGCAGGTCTTTGATCTGTATGAAAGTGCTGCATAAAGAGCTAGAAAACTAAGGGATTTTACATTGTTGTTCTTGTCACCAAGCACTGTAGCCTGTATACTCAGCCTGCTTGAGCTCATCTCCTTGCTCGCCACTTATATAACTTCCAGTAAGATGCTTAAACTCACTAGGAATCAGTTTCCTCTCCTATCAACAGGAAATAATTACAGGATCAACTTCTCACATGGATAGTGTGAGAATCAAAGAAGTCAATATACACAAAAGGCTTTGTATGAATCCTCAAAATGTTATTATTCCCATTACGGCTGTCAGCCTATATTGACCAGTCTCACAAGTCCAAAGGCTGGTGAATAATAAAGTTTGTCACCATGTGGTCCTTTGTAAAATGCTGTACAAAAATAAGCAAGAACAAAAACCATGAGCATCTATTCCATTTAGGGGCCACTTGTATATTCATGGTGGAATAATAAGCTTTGAACTAGGCTTGCTCTGTCTGTTTGCTCAGGATGTACAGCCTAAAACACACATATATTAATCCTTTATAAATAGAGTGAGAAAAATGCTTTGGAAAAGAACATGGACTGAGACTGTATAATTTTTTTGAAACCAGTCCAGTAACTAGAGAAAAAAATAGACAATTCAGAACAAACGAATTATTTTAATAAATTAGCAGCTTGCTCTACATTTTTCAGAATTTTTTGAATGCTGTGGAGTACTCAATTTTTGAGTCATTTGCCTATGGTCCCTTATTGTTCAACTCTCCTCTCAAATCAGAAGAGCAGGCCAAGATCCCTCTATATTGTCTCAGTGCAGAAAAACTTAACTTCACACAGCTCTAGGCCTCACAGTTAGCATTGTCCACAGACAGGTACAGCAGCTTGAACAGGCACAGACTGTTCAGCAGCTTGAACACACTAGCCCTGTCAACCGTGTAAGCTTGGGTGTATTCGTCTGTATACACTGAATATAACTGGATAGTGTCGAATCAACTATAGCATGAAACACCACCAGACAATACATTCCATTTGAGGAAAGCAACTTGGAATAGATTTAAGCCTGGATACAATAGGGAAGGGGAGGCCCAGCTTATAAAAAGCTAATCCGAGCTGTTAACATTGCATCAGACAAATATCTAATACAGAAGATTCCTAAATGATTTACACTGATACTTTGCATAGCCTCCCATAGCTAAATATAGACTGTGCTTGATGACTTCCTTTTAAACATTCAGCATGAAAAGAAGTTAAGAAGAGTGGCTTTGTTATAGAAAAGACTGGCAAGCACTACCTGAGTCAAGTGACTACACTGACAAAGACAGAAATTAGTCATATTGATAATAGGTGCCCTTCATAGGACATGACAAAAGAGGCACTGGGCCTCTGTGGGTTGTCTCAAAAAATCCATTGTACCAGCCTAAGAACCCAATTGCAATGAAAATATCAGACAAATCTCTCACTTCACAATACCCTAAAACAAACCTGATCAGTACAGTTCAAGACTAAGAGTTCACCAAGCACAAAAAAAAAAAAAAAAAAGGTCTGAGAAATTATTACGCCAAGAGACACAGAAAGAGATATGACATTGAAGTATAACATGGTATCCTGGATATTATCCCAGGAAGAGGAAAGGGGTATTAAATAGAAACCCTCAATAGTGTGGGCTCAATAGTGTGGGCTTTCAGTAATAATCTACCAACACTGCTGTGGTGGTTTGAGTATGCTTGGCCCAGGGAGTGGCAGTATTAGGAGGTGTAGCCTTGTTGGAGTAGGTGTGACCTTGTTGGAGGAAGTATGTCACTTGGGGGCAGGCTTTAAGGTCTCTTTGCTCAAGTTCTGCCCAATGTGGAGAGATAGTCTCCTTCTGGCTGCCTATGGAAGATAGTCCCCTTCTGCTGTCTTCAGATCAAGATGCAGAATTCTAGACTCCAATAGTCCCAAGTCTGCCTGCATGATGCCATGATGATAATGGACTGAACCTCAGGACTTGTAAGCCAGCCCCAATTAAACATTGTCCTTTATAAGAGTTGCCTTGGTCATGGTATCTCCACAGCAGTGGAAACCCTACCTAAGACAACTGGTTTATTAGAATTTTGACAAATATCTCATACTGATACAGGATCTTAACAGTCTAGAAGACTTGGACCTGAAATATATGAAACCTTTCAGAAGCACCTACATAACATTTTTAAAATCTAAAATTATTTTGAAATGTAAAGGTTCTTTAAATCACATCATGTGGATGTGTTCATATCAGAATTAGCAAATACCCTTAGGGAAGTTGGTCAAGTTAATTTAACCTTTGCCCACATTACAGGGTCCCCATTCCCAAGGAAACAACATTGCCAGGAAAGTTTTCAGAAGAGGAAAAAAGACAAAATTAGGTGGCTGCTGTTCACTTCTGTTCTGGAAAAATAAAAGCCATATTCTACAACTTGATGAATAGCCAAGGTCATGTCTAGTATTAAATTAAGAATGTGTTACAACACAGAATGGTCTGTAACACTGAGAATGACTAAGAGGTTGCCTCTGACATATGAGCAAACCCACCATCTAAAAATATTCACAGAGGCTGATAGCAACTATAATGGAGGTAGTCCCTGAGTGCACCCTTCAGTCTGTTGTTCAGAAGCCAATGAGACTACACTTTCATGAGCTTAAAAAGCTGACCAACCACTCAGTGCCCATTCTTCCTTAGCTAAACCTAGAATTGAGAGGCCTAAGTGAAGGCCCAGAAACATAAGTTTAAACAAAGAACCAGGTCCTAGGGTAAAATATATCCGGCCAGCTGCAGCTGTTGAGAGTCACTGGTCCTGCTGCATTCTTTTCTGCACTCAGGAGATACTGTTTGAGGAGACACTGTTTCCTAGCAGCCCTCCACCCAAATGACCCTTGGGAGTCATGTAGCAATGTTCCTGGAAATACCACAAAGGGTGCTAATTGCTCCTCTTCTGTAGCAGCAGTTAATTAACAGTCACCAGACACCAGATGGCCAGGCCAGAGCCATTTGCAGCCTTGATGCCTAAAACAAACCAATCATTCTAAAAGTCAACTTCCCCATAAATTTCTTACCCAATCATATAATGCCAAGGCTGAGTAACCCCTGCTTGTGTTTTTTCCTTTAAAAACCCCTTCCCTTAAACCCCAGGGTTGTTCTCCTATCCTGTTGCATCAGGAAGGTTTGTGGCCCAAGCTCAAGAGCTTGAATAAAGACTCTCATGTGCTTGTATCAGAGTTGAGGTTCCTGGTAGTCTCTTTGGGGCTTTTGCAATCTGGGCACAACAGAATGAGATTTAAACATAACTTTAACTGCATTGTTAAATCAGAATCATTTCTTCTGTAATTTCATCCACCTTGGTGTCCTTGGAAAGAAAATAGAACACCTGAGAAATGTCCCCAGGAATGATTCTGCTTGGAGATGCTAAGCCAGCCTTGATTGTGTTTAGCTCTGGATTTTCTATGTCATTGGCAAATAGGCAATGCATATAATTTTGTATTTCCAGATAGAACTATAAATCCTTTTAAAGTTTATAGCCTGTTAAATCTGAAAGAATCTTATAAATTCTCAATCCTATTCAACTCCATAGACTACAAAAAAGAAATAGAAATTTAGAAAGCCACAAGTCAATATAATTTGATGGAAACTAGAAGCCTTGTCATCCAGAGAAGAAAGAAACTGAGTGAGAATCATCTTTTTTTTTTCTCCTGAGCCATTGGTCTAGTCACCAAGGCACAGACTTCACTATGTAAATGATGCTGCAAAGTGTTTATAAAGACTGGTTACTGCAGGCACATCTGTTCTTTACCTATAGTTTTTAGCAGAGCACAGAAGGAGACACACACCCAGGAGTAATCTTGATCTCTCACGTGTTCTACCTAAATAACATGCTAGCCTGCTCATCTCCCTGGGTATTCTCAGTACAGAACAGAAATGTTTATCTTTAATTCTTCCTAGACTATGAAAACACAATGCAGAGAAGAAGGTGGGGTACTGGCTTGATTCAAACCCCTTGTAAGGTCTCAGTCTCGCCTTCAACAATCAACCCATTTCAGAATTTATAGGTGGCATTGACATAAACTAATCACTCATTTTCTTAAGGGAACCACACCCCTTGTTCAACCCTACCCAACTGTGGCTGATCTATCAGTCATTATCATCACTAAGAGTCAAGACAAGTAACTGTATTCAAGACTTAAAAACAAAACAAAACAAAAAGTCCTAAGACTAAATTTGGTGGTGAATCTCAGCATTCAGAAGTTGAGGTTGAAGTATCTTGAATTCAAGTCCAACCTAGATGACATAGTGGGAAAATATTAAGAAACCCAACACTAAAATCTCAGGTTGTAATCCTGCTTTTCCAGCTGCCTTATAAAGTGTTTCTAAATACATTTATAAATGACCAACTTTGTTTTTCTGTCATACTTTCTGTTTCTATAAATACACAAGCATGGCTCCTAGTTAAGTTCTTGTGTAGAGTGTTAAGTCTGTCAGGTTTGGAGGCCTCTGAAATACCCTGTGGTTTTTGTCCTTTCATTTCAGGAAATACTTTTCCAAGTTCTCCTCTCTGGGGCTTGTACTCCTTTGTTCAGGAAACTTGCTTTGTTGCCAGTAGCCATTGCTAATCTTCCCCTTGACTAAGGAAGAGGGGCTGAGTGTTCAGTTGGAAGATATGAAAGAAACCATCTAGCCACTACAAAAACAAGTATAGCTGGGCATGGTAACCTGAGACTTTATTCCCAGCACCCAGAGGCAGATGCAGGCAGATCTCAGTGAGTTGGAGGCCAGCCTGGTCTACAGGCCAGCCAGGGTGACATACTGTCACACATTCAAAAGAAAGAAAGAAAAGGGGGAGGAAGGAAACAAAGAAGAAAGGGAGAGAGGGGAGAGAGCAAAGAGAGAGGGGGAGAGATGAAAGAGGGAGAGAGGGAAGGAGGGAAGGAAGGAGGGAAAAATAGAAGAGAGAAAGAAAGAAAGGAAAAGAAAAGAAAAGCTCTAACAGTTGGAAGCTATCTGCTGTCCCACTGGGAACACATAAATATCACAGCTTTTGACTGCAGCCTATACAATATCAAAGGACTGGCCAAGACTTTATCTAGGCAGTTTTTAGTGGCTTCTAAATCTCAATCTATTTTGCTTGCTACTCAATTTGTAAGTTCATATTGACAAATTATCACCTTGAAGTCAATAAACCATTACAATAAGGCTGAACCTGTATTTCCCCACACCATTCTAGTACCTTGCCAAGTTCCCCAATGAGGAAAAGTGTCAATAAAGAGGGTGATGAAATGGCTAATTACGGAAAATTAACCACTCAGCAAGGTCTAGGTCTCCCAAGCTCATTCATTCATTTCTGCTTCTCCCTGGAACAGTAAACTTTTAATACTTTTCTAAATGTTTAATCAGTTCCCAGGGACTGTGGGACACCCATTTTCATCAAGTCTAAGCTTTGGAAGAATCTACTTATCCAGGTATTTGCTCAGCAACTGTTTAAAATTATATTTTTCAGCAATTTACTTAATTTACCCACGTCACTTTTGCTTCTTTTCTATCTTTCTTTCTGGTGGACAGAAGATATTAGAAATGACAGAGGGACTGACTGACAACCATCAAGTCAGTAGTGACAGAGAAGGTAAGACACTGGAAGAGCAAACAAATCAACATTAATTCAATAACAGAAGCAAAGGGAGCTTCATTCTATTCAAGTCTCCAAGCCACCAGATTCAAAGCTCCCTACCACTCCCCACTAATTTACCAGCACCTGCACTGAATAGCAAGATTTCCATCCAAATCAGAGCTTGGAGAATGAACAATCAAAATTTTAATTTGCATCTCCAATCTTTCTTTTTAAAGGTATTCTTATTTTAATTTAATTTTTTTTACTTACTCATTTACTTATTCACATTACTACCCCCCTCCCGGTCAGCCCCTCCCACAAGACTTCCCCTACCCTTCCTCCCTTTCTCCTCTGAATGGGTAGGGTCCCCTGGGTATCTCCTCAACCCTGACACTTCAAGTCTCTGTGAGGCTTGGAACTTCCTCTCCCACTGAGGCCAGACAAGGCAGCCCAGCTAGTAGAACATATCCCACATACAGGAAACAGCTTTTGAGATGGCCCCCACTCCAGTTGTTCTGAACCCATGTGAAGACCAAGCTGTGCATCTGCTACATATAATTGGAGAAGCCTAGTCCAGCCCCTGTATATTCTTTGGTTGGTGGTTCAGACTCTGAAAGCCATAAGAGTTCAGGTTAGTTGACTCTGTTGCTCTTCCTGTGGAGTTCCTATCCCCTTCGGGTCCTATAATCCTTCCTCCTATTCTTCCAAAAGAGTCCCCAAGCTCCATCCACTGTTTGGCTGTGGGTGTCTGTACCTGTCTGAGTCAGCTGCTGGGTGGAGCCTCTCAGAGGATAACATGCTCCTGTCTGCAAGTATAACAGAGTATCATTAGTAGTGTTAGAGATTAGTGCTTGCCCATGGATTGGGTCTCAAGTTAGGCCAGTCCCTTGGTCTCTGCTCCATCCCTTGTGCTTGCATTTCTTGTAGACAGGATAAATTTTGGGTTGAAATTTCTGTGAGTGGGTTGGTGTCTCTATCACTCCATTGGCGTTTCTGCCTGACTACAGGAGGTGGCCTCTTCAGGTTCAATATCTCCAATGTAGTGAGTCACAGCTAAGGTTGCCTCCTTTATCCCAGGTCACTGTCTCGGTCTGGAGATGCTCCCTACCTCCTCACTCCTGTCAGTTACAATTTTCCATTCATTTTCATAGCCATCTAGCCATCTCTCTGTCCTTCCCCATATCTGAACCTGAATCCCCATTTCCCTCCCCTCCCTCTTTCCTTCCAGTTGCCTCCCTTCATCTACCTTTTATGACTATTTTATTCCCCTTTCTAAGTGATATTCAAGCTTCCTTGCATGGACCTTCCTCCTTGTTTAGTTTCTTTGGGTCTGTGGAGCGTAACATGGTGCTTGTATTTTATGGCTAGTATCCACTTATAAGTGAGAACATGCCGTGCACGTCCCTTTGGGACTGGGTTACCTCACTCAGGATGATAGTCTTGAGTTCCATCCATTTGCCTGAAAAATTCATGATGTCTTGGTTTTTAATAGCTGAGTAGTATTCCATAGTGTAAATGAACCACATTTTCTTTATCTATTCTTCAGTTGAGGGAATGGAGGTTGCATCCAGTTTGTTTCTAGTTTCTGGCTATTACAAAATGAACTTAGTTGAGCATGTGTCTTTATAGGATGTTGGAACATCTTTTGGGTATATGCCCAGGAGTGGTATAGCTGGGTCTTGAGGTAGAGCTATTCCAAGTTTTCTGAGAAAACACCAAATTGATTTGCAAAGTGTTTGCAAGAGTTTGCACTCCCATCAGCAATGACGAAGTGTCCCCCTTGCTCCACATCCTCACCACGCACATGCTGTCTCTTCTGATTGTGATCTTGGTTATTCTGATGGGTGTAAGATGGAACCTCAGAGTTGTTTTTCATTTGAATTTCCCTGATGACTGAGGACTTTGGACATTTCTTTAAGTGCTTCTCAGCACTCAAGATTGCTCTGTTGAGAATTCTCTCTTTAGTTCTCTACCCCATTTTTAATTGGGTTATTTGGGTTGTTGGGATCTAACTTCTTGAGTTCTTTATACATTTCAGATATTAGCCCTCTGTCAGATATAGGGCTAGTGAAGATCTTTTCCTGATCTGTAGGCTGCCGATTTGTCCTATTGATAGTATGCTTTGCCTAATAGAATCTTTGTAGTTTCTATTTATCAATTGTTGATCTTATAGCCTGAGGCATTATTGTTCTGTTCAGGAAGTTGCCTCCTGTACCAATGAGTTCGAGGGTATTTCACACTTTCTCTTCTATGAGATTTAGTGAATCTGGATTTATGTTGAGGTCCTTGATCCACTTTGTCCTTGGACTTTGTGCAGGATGATGAGTATGCAATCTCCCTTCTTTCATCTCCTAAACACAGCCTATGGGATGGGTAGAGCAAGCGGCTCCATGGATGATTTCTCTTGAGGTTCATTTGGGGTGAGCAACCTTCCCAGTTTGCAAAGGTTATGTCCTAAAAGTTCTGTTTCCTTCAGATACCTTCACCCTGTGGAAGTCAAGAAGGTTGGTAAAAAGAGGATTAAAACTTTTTGTAATTTCATCTTCACCAGCAAGGATAGCCAGGAGTTTTGCTATTGGATTGAGCACATCTTCATGCTCATGATTAGTTCTTCCTCATACCATCCAGGAGGCTCCAAAGGCCATGGACACTGGGCTTTGGGCAAGCAACAGGAGGATACAGATATAGGCCTTAGCAAACACTCTAGTAACTGTTCCATTTCTTCTTTGGGCCTTTGGTTAGGTTAAAGACAAGGAGGCAGTCAGAGATTAAATTGTGACAGCAACTTGATGATATTTCACAGACCAAAGCCATGAAAATTCAGCTTAATGCTCTGCTTTGAATGAATGTAGAAACAGAAAATAAAAGTTCATGATTGGCCAAAGGACCTTCTGCTGTTTTTTCTCAGGATGAGATGCATAAGAGCATACTCAGGAAAAAAAAACAGTCAAGCAAAGAGTACATAGGCTTTGTTGATCACAGTATGTGTGCTTGCCAAGTGCAGTGATCATAAGAGAAGTCACCCAATTGTATCCTACTAAGAAATAGAGATGAGCTTAAAAAATATAATTACATGAGCCAAACAGGGGAATCCGGGAGCTTCTAGCTCATACAATGAAGCCACAAAATAACTGAAGAATGGCAGATGGGACAGTTAGTTCTGGTCCCATAAAACCCTGGCACAGTCTCCCATCTCTTGACAGCACACTCCACGCCCATCACAGCTCACAGTTGCTTGAGGCAATGGCCAAATCCATTTATGGACAGAGAAACAAAACAACATTTTTGCCAAAGCCTTTGGATTTCCAGGCCTTGTAGTTTCTATTCAGCTTTTTCATAAAAGGTGTCAATGCCTCTGTTGCCTTTCCTCTTTCACTCTGTGGTAAATCCAACAAGAGAAAGCTCCAACTCCAGCCAGCTGAAGCTGGGGAAAGCCTACCTGGGCCTAGGCCAGTGGCAGGAGGCATAGGATCTCTGAGTTAAAGCCCCAGCTTCAGTGTAGCCTAGGTGGCCTGAGGTCGGCCTATTCCTCTCCTTCTTATTAGCCTGGAAAAGGGATGTGAGGTTCACCGTGCAGACCCCTCCAACAGCAGCAGTGTGCTTCCATGAACCTTTGGAAAGATACACACTTTTCACCTGCAAGTGGCCTTGTGTTTTTTTTCTGGTGCCTCAGAATTCTCTATATTTCTTCTAATAAAAAAAAAAAAATTATCACCTTGCACCAAAGCCTTGCTTCTGAGGGTTGAGTGTCTTCTCTGTGAGAAAGCCAATTTCTATTCTGGTGGTGCATTTGTTTGTTTATTTGTCTTTAATAGACTATTTTGCTCAGAGTGCTCTCTCTGTCTCTGTGTTTCTCAGTGTCTCTCTCTGTCTCTCCCTCTGTGTCTCTGTCTCTCTGTCTCTCTGTCTCTGTCTCTCTCTATCTCTATCTCTCTCTCCTTGAGCTAGAGCATCTATCTTTTCTCCCCAGCTTTCAGAGATACAAGGATATGACTCAGTTAATAAGTGCTTTCTGCACAAACACTAAGACACCAGACTCTGTGTACAAAGCTAGGTATAGAAGCATATGTCCATAATCCCAGTGCTGGAGCAGCAAAGACCTGGAGCTTGATAGTCAACAGTCTAGCAGAATAACTGAGCTCAGACTCAGGGAGAGACAGTGTCTCAAAATGTGAAAAGTAATTGAAGAAGATACTCAATGTCAACCCCTGCCTTTCAATGTGAGGGCTCACCTCGATCTGTAGACAAATATGTTTCTTCAAAAGTAGGCTTAATAGATGTCAACCATAGGTAACTTTTGCCAACACTATAACATTAAAAAAAAAAAAAATGAAGCAGCTCACCTCTCCTTCTGGTCTTTGCTTCCTAGACCATCTGGGTTTGCATACGTATGTTTGGCATCTTAGATATCTTTTTCCCCTTTGCTAGGGGGTCTCAAGTTCACAATTGTGCTTTAAGAGTCATAATTCTTAAAAATGATTGCATGGTTGATCCAGTTAAGTAAATGATAGGAAATCTATGCAATGGTATTTTTCAGTAGTTGATAATGACACAGATAAATACTTATGCTTCTGTAAAAATAAATAAATAAGTATGCTATATATATTCACACAGTAAGTGCTCTCAACCTCTAATCCATCTCTCTGTCCCCTAGACTCCTACTTTAGACAACAGACCCCAACATTTAGGACTTCTACTCATACAGACTTTATAGATAACTATATTTTTTTCCTTGATAAATAAATGCCCAGCTAAGATAAGAGCAGGATCTGAGGTCTTGAAACGAAACACAAGAATGAGACAACTGCATACATGGGTTGAGGAGGCTGAGCTGGGCCCATCCCTAACCATGCCTTTTCTGTTGTTTTTGGATTTACTATGTTAGCATACTGCATTTAATGTGACTAGAGAGGCTGGATAATGCTTTCCCAGATTCTTCTCATTTGTTCTTATAAATTGGGGACATGTCTTTCAGCCTCCCCTCAAAACTGGTTTTTCACACAGAATTTCAGAGAGCCCTGGGTTCCATAGAGATAGTGTGGGGGCCTTCCTGAGGGTGAGGCTGAGTCTGGATAGGTGTTGGCTTCCTCTAGTCCAGGACATTAAAATTATCTCTTTATTTTACTTTCCGTGTTAGGTTATGTGCAATGTTTTTAAAAGGCAAAAGGGAGAAATATGCTACGTTAAAAAGAAGGTGATAACCACTGCTCTTCCTTTTTCCCATGACCCATTTAGTCTACTGAGAGTTTCTGTTGTAGCAAATAGTATTTTGGCAGTTTCTACCCTACTTAGATCATATATTTCCCAAATTAAAACCACAAAACCTTTATGTTTATAATAAGCTTTACAGCACTAGAGCTGGGCAGATGTCAACCATCTATACGAGTTTTTCTATTTTCCTGTCAATATGTCAACTTGCCATGTTATACCTGGGTCTTTCCTACTCCAACAGGCTGACCCTCATGGCTATGTGCTCATGACCCACCTACCACATGACAACTGCTTCCTTCTCCTACCTTCTCTTCCCCTTCTCACGGTTCCTGCCTGAGACTCCAAACCCAGGAACCAAAGTCCACCCACTTCTCTTCTGTCCAGCTACAGGCTATAGGTATCTTTATTAACCAACCACGGTTAACTTAGGGGGCAAGGGTTGTACTACAAAAGCTGGTATACATAAGGATCTTCTCTTCTTGGAGCAAGCAGACCTTGGGGAACAGAATTTAGCATTTGAATACAAGCAACATCAGACCGACCTACTACAGGTTCCTTGGAATTAGGAGTGATGTTCAAATCTCCAACTCTCAGCACCTCTCTCCGCAGTGAGAAGCAGCCACTGTATTGTTCATCACAAAAGTGAGGTACCTCTACCAGGCATTCTTGTAGCATTATATATTTATCACAGTATTCCTGAGATGGGAACAGTTGTTCTTGAGGGAACATCTGCAGGGTCAGCAAACTATATCTCAAAAAAGCAGCCAAAGCCTTTAATTAGCCAAAGTGCCTGCAGTTACATGGCTGCAAATCTGACCTCCATAAAATGTAAGTAATCTTTTCCAGACATGCACAAAATAAGTCTGTGACCATAATTCCAATATTGAAAATAATATATTAGTGAACAAATCTTTTCTCCAATCTAAAAATTTCCATTTAAGCCCTTGAATGTGTCTGCATGAGTCATTGCTTATATTCCTTTTAAAAAAGTAAAGCTAAAACTAGAACAATTTAGGATGTGGTATGACCAAGAAAAGTAGAATTAACCTAGATACCACACTAATATTAGAAAAGACAAAATTTATTTTTATTATTTTTAGAACCGCACTACATAGAGAGAGCCCATTTATAGTTGTGGCAAATACACACTGAAGTCTGCTGACCCAGCCCTGGGGAATCCATAGAGGCATGAATAGGGGTGTACTGTTCCCCGGCCCTGGGCAGGACAGCAGCAGGACAAACACCATAGAATGCTGCCTTGATCCTTTCCAGTCCACAGAGACCAGAAAGCAGAGGAAAACCAACAACTGCTGGAGCCAGCCTTTGGCAGGGACAATGGAGGCAGGCGGACTTTAGCCTCCAGATAGAAAAGAATGTTTGTATCAGGTCAAAATTCCTATCAATAACACTGAGAACATTTTTGATCAGCTAAAGTAAAAGGTCAAGTATCATAAAGCATCTCTGATGGCTAATTCTATGTGACTGTTTGACTGAATTAAAGGCGGTCTGGACAGCTGTGAAAATATCATGACTGAGCGTGCGCATGAGGGGTACAGGTGGGGATAAGAGACAGATTAGCATTTGATCATTGGAATGGCTGAGTAAGAGATGACCTTCATGGGTGTGAATGGGAGTGCCTGGATAGAATAGAAAAGGGAAAGAATCTTTCTCTCTCTCTCTCTCTCTCTCTCTCTCTCTCTCTCTCTCTCTCCCTCCCTCCCTCCCTCCCTCCCTCCCTCCCTTTCTCCTTCCTTTCCCCCCTGCTCTCTCTTTGAGCTGAGACATCCATCAGTTGTCCTCAGCATTGGCTGGCAGCCGGAACATCTATCAGCTGGGGATATGGCTCAGTTAAAAACGTGTTTTCTGCACAGACACAAAGATCTCAGACTCTATATAAAAAGGCAGGTACAGAAGCATATGCCTGTAATTAGTGTGGGGAAAGCAGAGACGGGAAGATACCTGGAACTTGGTGGTCAACCAGTCTAGCAGAATAATTGAGCTCAGATTCAGAGAGAGACTGAGTTCGTGTCAATTCCAGTTAACCTCTGTCCTACACACACACACACACACAACCTAAACAAACACACCCACACTACAAACCCATACACTCACATACATATACAAATACACAAAGCACACCCACACCCACATACTACAACACACACACAACATACCAAACACACAAAACATACACACAAACAAATACACATATACACACGCAAATACACGCTCACAACATACACACATAAACACACACTCACACACATACACATTCTACACATATAGAAATACATACAATATACACAAACATAAAAAACACACACAACATACACACATAAATACACTATAACACACACAAATGCACACAACATATAAAAACGCAAAACACACACAAACGCACTCACAATATATACACATAAACACACTCACATGCACACACACACACACACACACACACACACACACACACACAAACAGAATTTACAACTTTTAATTCTCAGACCCTCAGAACCACTCCAGGACTTATAATCCGTACCATGCTCATCCAGTTCTCTAGCCTTCAAGCATGAACTAAGAGTCACACTATGAATTCCCCCATTGTCCACAATTCTCATAAAGAACCTCCTCTTACATAGCTGTTTCCTATTGGTTGATTAAGTACAGAACTCTCTCCTGCAACACCGCACTGCAAAGCAGGGAAGACCAAGGAGGATAAAGAAAAGAGAAAAGAAACTCTCTAGTTCTAGCGTGGGATGTTTTTGACACTGTTATCAATGCCAGGAGTCATGGCACATGCCTATAATCCCAGTACTTAGGAGGTGGAAACCAGAGACTCAGAAATTCAGAGTCATCCACACTTACAATGAACTCGAGACAAGCCTGGGACATGAACAATAGTGCTCAATAAAGGAGAGGTGAGGACATCGGCAGAGAGGACAAAGTTCCATCTTTATAGTGACTATATTCTAGAGAAAGACAATAAATAGTCAAAGCATAACATATAGATAGAGAAATGGTTAAAGCAACTTAAGTGAGAAAATAATGTCTGTGGAGATGATGAAAGAAAGCAGCACAGTTTTTCACAGGATGCCCAGATAATACCCAGCTAAATGTGCTTTTTATTTAACTGCTGGAGAAAGTGATGACATCACTTTAGTGTCCCTTTAACCTGCATTCTAGACTTAGATAAAGGAAAGACTAGAAAACCAAGTTAGCTTACACATAAGTAAACCCTTCCACTCTAGGTCTGGTCCTGGTGCACACTAGGAATAAACTTCAATTTTCAGAAGCTTAGCCTCAGCGCAGTTTTGTCTCCAGCTACTCCAATTTGGGCTTTCCTGAACCAGATGTTTGAGATGGGAAGTTGTCTGCTCCTAAAGCCAGATCTAGTGCGGCAGGCCAGCATCTTCTGAAGGCAATTAGATGGCGGCCTTATAGTGGTAGGAGTTTCTATGGTGTCTTCTTGACATTATTATTATTCCTAGAAGCCAAACAAATGTGGAAATGTGATGGCTGCGCTCTTCCAAAGCCACAGCTTTTTATTTTAAGTCTCAGTCTAGCAGAGTTAATATATCCTGTGGACAAGTTATTTGATATTTTGTCACAGACACAACACATATAAACATAACAGCATTTTGAAGCAGGGAATGGTGTGGGTGGGGTAACAGGAGGTAAGAGAACTATTCACGTGATTAGTAAAACTAAGATGGCGACATGGGATCTGGAACATGACAGAGGTGAGGTGAAGCTGAAGGTGGGTATTCATTAGAGGAAAATCATACAAACAGGTGTGGAGAAAGAAGTATTTATGGCATGTTGAAGGAGGAGGCTGGCCCACCTGGAGCCCAAAGGTTTTGCTTTGATGGAAACCCAGATACTCTGTCTAGAGACCCCACCCAAGAGACTCCATGGCTCACAGAGAACTTTCCTTGTGGAGAAAATAACTCACATGGCCCTCTGCCCACAACTGCCACCATCGGAAAGCAATCGAGGGCAGAAATTAGGAGAAAACAGCTCATTTCCTCAGCCTTCCCATCAAGCACTGATTTTCCAGGAGCAATTTCATGCATTACAACTTTTCCTGTTCTTGGAGATGAGCGAGTTTCTTTGATAAACATCAGGTCTCTACCCTGAAGAACATATCCACATACTCATGCACTTTAAGATATCAAACTCCACTTCCCCAACGATTTCTGGCATCCTTCCTGGATCAAGATAGAAAAGCAGAATTCTAATGGCTGTGGGCACTTGGTACCTGTCTCCAATGAAAAAGATCCTAAACTGCCAAGAACCAAAGCCAAGAAAGACCTTAAGAGGTGTGTTTCTCTTTAAGGCTGAAGCAGTGGGCACAAAGCCGTTCTGTCTGAGATTTGGGAAGCTGCTTGTCACAAGTTGGATTGTGAAATTGACTGGCAGCCAATAGTACAGCACCAGTGCTGAAAACCCACTCTGTATATCCATGCCAACATGTGTGCCTCGCATGACTCTAGACAAAGCCCACAAGGAAGGGTATCCTGTGGAAGCACAGTTGCATCACAGAGTAAACACTGCACTCAAATACCACCACAGCCCAGGGCTTCTCCGAAGAAAGCTTCTGTCATCTGTCATCATCAGCCTTAGGCAGCGCTGTGTTTGTGCTGCCTAAGGTCCCCTCTTCCCCGTAGATGCAGTCAATTCCAAGGCTATGTGGGTCTTGGGTTCCTCCATGTGTGGAGAGAACAGAACAAACTGAAGAGACGAATCTCTAACGGCTCTTCCATCATCCCATCAAGAAGATGGGAGTGCAAACTGGGGTAGCTGCTTTAGAGCATTGACAGTTCTTCTGAGAGTTAGAGCTACTG
Source organism: Uromys caudimaculatus (assembly GCA_028551405.1). Taxonomy (NCBI): domain Eukaryota; kingdom Metazoa; phylum Chordata; class Mammalia; order Rodentia; family Muridae; genus Uromys; species Uromys caudimaculatus. The sequence goes on from CM052701.1 coordinate 56,942,036, forward strand.
CGGGAGCCAGTGATTCCCTCCTGGGTGCATATGCATCTCTTCAGACACTTTTATTTGAATGCACACAGCACCAGGGCTGTGACAGCCAAGAACTGACAGTCTCGAATGCCCATCAACTGCTGAGCGAGTAAACAAAATGTGGCTGTATCCACATAACACAATAATATTGATCCACAAAAACAAATGTCACAAAGCAGTGGGTGCTAAGCAAAGGAAGCTGGCTATAAACGCTGTGTGTTGTGTGCATCTACCTAAATAGAATAGGCAGGTCCACGAAGACCCAAAGTAGATGAGCATTTTTCAGAAATTGGGTATGAGAAGACAACAGTCTGACTGCTGACATGTATGGAACTTTTTCTTGAGGAGGTACAATGATAATATGCAACTTTGTAAAAGTACTAAAATGCAACAGTGGATTGTGAGCTTCTGTTCGGGACCTCCCAACCTGGAGGAATCAGACGCAGCCTGGGTGATATGAAAACTTACAGCCAGAATCTTCCCTCTAGAGGAGCAGAAGCTGGGGCAACATGGAAAGGACTTTAGATCCAGGCTGCTTGGTAGCTTCTCTCTTTCATGTCCTAACCCAGGAATTCTCCCCAAACCTTAGTAAGACAAGACTCCAACTGCACAGGCTCCAGGTCCATATCTTGACTGGTAACTTCCACAGAGGCTGGGGATGCTTCTAGACCCCTCTTCACTTAAGAAAATGTTTTCTCTTGTGCTCTGCTGTCAGTCTCCACCATCTCTGCAAACAATGGATCTGGGTGGGCTTTAACTAGTCATTGCTACATAGCCCTGGATGGCCTGGAAAACTCTGTGTTAGTCAAGTTGGCCTCACATTTGTATGTCAATCGTTCTGCTTCTGTTCTAAGTGCAAAGAGCACAGACCTGCACCACCATGTCCCTCTTAATGTGACTTCTTACCACAAGCTATAGTGGGGGGAGGGGTTCGATTAGATTATAGTTGTAAAGGGTAAGTATCTGAAGCTACCTAAGTGGATTTGACCGAAGTAACCATGAAAAACAGGGAGCTTAAGGTCGGGATGAGAAGACTGACAGGCACAGAGGTACGGGGAGCTTGATGCTCTAGGGGTCCTGAGTAACTAGGGTTTGGTTAGAACAATTTGACAATGAAAATTATTATTGGAAGTGGTGCAATAGAGATCTAAAGGGGGATAAAGGTAAAGCAAATCCTTATTTTTTCTTAAATAAAATATTAGTGTGTGTGTGTGTGTGTGTGTGTGTGTGTGTGTGTGTGTGTGTGTGTCCATTGTCTCGTGTGTACATGCATTTGAAGCCAGAGGAACGCTTGCCGAGTTGCTCCTCTCCGTTCACCGTGGGCTCTGGGAATTAAACTCAGGATATGAGGCTTGTGCAACAAAATCTCACTATCACAAAACTTTGAGAGAGAGAGACAGGCAGGCAGGCAGACAGACAGAAAGAGGAAGAAAGAAATAAGAAAAGGGAGAGGGAGCCAGAAACTAGATTGGAAGAGCCGTTAGAGATTCGTCTCTTCGGTTTGTTCTGTTCTCCCCCCACATGGAGGAAAAATTAACCCAAGACTCACACAGCCTTGGAATTGACTGCATTTTGCCAGAAGACCCCCTGCATCTACGGGGAAGAGGGGACCTCAGGCAGCACAAACACAGCGCTGCCTAAGGCTGATGATGACAGATGACAGAAGCTTTCTTCAGAGAAGCCCTGGGCTGTGGTGGTATTTGAGTGCAGTGTTTACTCTGTGATGCAACTGTGCTTCCACAGGATACCCTTCCTTGTGGGCTTTGTCTAGAGCGATGCAAGGCACACATGCTGGCGTGGATATACAGAGTGGGTTTTCAGCACTGGTGCTGTACTATTGGCTGCCATTCAATTTCACAATTTGACTTGTGGCAAGCAGCTTCCAAAATCACCAGGGGTTCCTGTTTCACCACATAGGTACCAAGTTTATTGTCATTCAGACTGTAATCCTCCCCAAGGTTGGGGAATTATTCCCTTGCATTTTTTTACTGTGCTTTCCTAATGATATTGAGTAGTTTTTCATGTGTTTCATTGGCCATTTGCATATCTTCTCTAAAGAGACATCTGTTCACATTTTCTCCGTGTTTAGTGGGTTCTTTTCCTCTGTATTATTGAGTCTTCAAAATTCTATACAAATTCTCACAGTTCTTTTAATGGCATGGTTATCAGCTACCAACTACCACAGCCTCTTGTTGCCATATGTCTGCAGCGGTTGGGCTTCCTGCACAACTTTTCACTTGTAACACTACAGAAGAGTGGGCGGAAAGATTAAGAGTCAGAGGTTGGGAGGGAGGGCCTAGGGAGAAGTATCTTCTGGACATGTCAGGACTGCAACACTCGTGAATTCACAGCAGCTACACTTGCCTGCACATGACCTATTCAAGAGCAAGTCAGTAAATATTCTTGCTCAAATGGGGAAGGAGCTCCCTAGTCCTCATCAGTAACTGAGGAGCTATTGACAGTTGACTGCTGTTCAGACTCTCACTTCCCTGCCAGAAAAGACATGACCAGTCCCCTGGAGCCTGAGAAGGGAATCAGGGCAGGGTGGCCTGAGAGAAGAGACTTCAGGTGAACAGAGTCTCAGGAGGCAGTTTCAGCAAGACAGCTCATTTAATAGGAGAACAAAGGCTATTTAAACCTTTGGGGAGTGGGTAGGGGTTTGGGGGGGGTGAGTGTACATCACTGGCCAGGGCCAAGGTACTAGAGATGCCTTATTACCATAAGGAGGAATTCTAGATGCTGCAGGACATGACCTTTAAAGGGGAGAGGAAGTTTAATCTGGCTACCAGGTTAAGTGACCTCCTCCAGGAGAAGAAAGGTCGGGGTGCAGGGCTACATGTGCCTGGACACGCAGGGCTGGGGCAGTGGACAAGCAATGCTACTCCTACTGATCTGAGGATAAGATTTCTGGGGTTTGGAATCACCTCCACCCCACTCTTGCTCCCTGCTGGCTCCCCATAGCTCCATGGCTCCCTGACCACACAGATGACTCTGTGTGTGTCAATTTTCTTAAAGGATATGTCCACGTATGACATCCATGGTCCACTTGTTGGCCCCATCCCCATACATATATATATATATATATATATATATATATATATATATATATATATATATATATATATATATAAATGAGCGACATAAATTTGACTCAGTCGGTTATTAAATAAAAGATAAAATCAAGTAGAAAAGGGGACTGGTGAGTGGAAGATAGGACTAACATGAACTAAGGAGAGAAATTATGGGTAAATTAAGTTACATATTATGAAATTCTCAAAATAACAAAATTTTATATTTAAAATATAGCTTGCGTCTCATTTCACTTTACTTTTTTTAAAACTGTTTTCTCCTATATCGGCATGCCCCTTGATGTACTCTCTACATTTGTATAGTAGCAATGATTTCAAGCTGCCTTCACAGGAGAGAGGGGCACTCTCTAATATGATATGTATTTTTCTGGTATGTAGCAAATTATTACAACATATCACCCCCATTTGTTATCTTACCAGTTCCAGGGATGACAGTTTGAACATGGCTGAGAAGATATGTCTTCTTCAGGCCTTCAAAGCCACAAGCAACAGAGCCCTGTTCACAACAAAGTGCCCCCTAGAGAACAATACCAGGTATACACACTTAGCTTAGAATTTGGGGTATCAAAATTTGTCCCACACAGCTGTAGAATTCTCAGAAGTTTGCTATCTTGAGACTAGCAAGAGAAGTCTTCCATCTCAGGAGAATGCCCACCTCTGTCCCTTGTGCTTTTTGAAAGGCTCCCAAATGATTGTAGCCCAGTCAGGATAATCTCATTTTAAGTTAACTAGCAGTCAATTGTTTAGGGGCCTTAATTATATTCACAAAATTCCCTCACCTTTCCCATAGTCTATTGGCTACAAGCAAATCATAGGACACAGCTAAAAAATACACATGACAGAATTATATAAGCGCATGAGTCGTCATGGGCTGCCTTAAGAGTGTCTGTCACAGGCTGCTAGCTCAAAGTGTTTCCTCAAACACTAGGAGTTGTCAGTTAGGCAACTTCATTAAATTAGTAGCAGCTCCTGACTGACACAACAGCTACAAGAGATTATGAAAACTGTGATGGTGAACACTGATTGTCAACTCTCTGGGATCTGAGAGGAGGAGATATGCGCATGCCCGAGTGGTGGTTTGTGAGAGGTTACTTGTGCTAGGAAGACCCAGCGTAATTAACTATAGGTGGTACAATTCCATAGGCTTGGCTCCTGGACAGAACAAAATGGAAAATCTCGCATGCTTGCTCAGCAATAGCCTCCCCCCTCTCTCAATATCTCTCTCTCTCTCTCTCTCTCTCTCTCTCTCTCTCTCTCTCTCTCTCTCTCTCTCTCGTGTGTGCGTGCGCACTCTCACCCCCCCACTTCCTGATTGCAGACACAACTTTCTCAAGCTCCTCCACCATGCTTTCTTTGCCTAACTGTACTGCTTTCAAACTGTGAGCCAACATAAATCTTTCCTTCCTTAAATCATTTTTTCAGGTATTTTGTCTCAACAAGAAAAGTCACTGATACAAAAAAAAAAAAAAATCATTCCAGTGCATAGTCATTGTAAATACTGTTGACTTTCAGAAGACAGCAATGGCTTCTCCATCTCATGGTAATGATAATGAGATCTGATATGCATTACTTTCTACAGCCTGATACTTTATATAGAGAACCAGATCCTCACAGTCAGTCCTAACAGCAGGCAGGGTTGTTGATACTGGCCTCTGCTATAGAGGCAGAGCTGGAGGCAGAGGTCAAGCAGTCACATGTTAGGATGCTGAGCTGGCCTGATTACAGGAAGTCTGGTCTCACAATGGAAAGCAAGACATCTATCGTCTTTCCTCACCCCACACACATCTCAGGTGTAGGCATTTCCAGGGTCCAGTATTGTCTTTGGAGACAGGACACCAGCATAAGGTCTTTGGTCATTCCATGCACTGACCAGTGACAAATACGTACCCAGAGAGAAGAAGCGCCTTGCAAAATAGATGAGTCATTCCTGTGACCATTTTGTAATACTACCTTTTGTCAGAGGAGAGCGAAGCAAGCTGTACCACGCTGCTCCTGCCCTGAAGGAGCAAGTGTGAATGCCATCACTCCCTCACAGGACTGTGCTGTCATACAGCCATATACCTGGCATGAGGGATACCATGAGGGAAAGTATCTCACTACTTTCTACATATAGATAACTTTCCAATGTGAGAGAGTCATAATAAAGGCCCACCCCTCACTAAGGAGCTACTGGCAGTTGACAGCCATAGAGAAGGGAGAACTATGCTTTTTTAAAAAGAGGGTGTCTCCACGCTATGGTGGGGTAGAAGTCCTACACCCACTGTCCCTATGGGCAGTACTAATTGGACTTCATGGGCTATCAAGAAGAAGGGAGAAGAGGAGGAGGAGGGAAGGGGGAGGAAGAGGAGGAAGAGGGGGATGAGGAAGAGGAGGAGGAGGAAGAAAAAAAGATGAAAATGACAAACAGTGAAGCTGAGACAAAACATGTTGAGAACTTACAAGGAGGAATTGAGAAGGAGAATGGGTGGGGCGGATAAAATCATATTTCATTACAAACATATGAAATTCTCAAGAATAAAAATTACATAATAAAATTTGAGCATAAAATTGCAATAAATACACATAAGATAGATATAAGATAGCTACAGGTGCTGTGTGGAGAAAAGACAAGCTGATGACTGAGACTGGCAGCAGAGATACTTCTCACACAGAAGAAAAATAAATATGTGTAAATCATCAGGAGCCTGCCTAGAGCTTTAAATCTTGTGAGACACAATGTCCCAAGTAACCGTGTGAGGAGAGAAGAGCAGCTGGAGTGGCTGAAAATGAGCAAGGGTCCATGTAACGGGAGCTCCCACAGCTCAGGTTCTTTCTGGTTGGTTCCACTCACCACGATCTCGCTTCTGACCACATCTCAGTCCAAGAGGCCACCAGCCTCCAGGGTGGACTTACTGAACCTTGTGGTTCCCACATTCCACCCAGCCAGTCATTCGACCAGAACCAGGTATTTTGTTCTACTTACCAACCCCACCTCCCCACATGCACCTTGATTTGAGCCCAGAGTATAAACACTGTTATAATAGGGGTTGTATCATGGTAATAAGCCTCCTGGGACTGGCCCTACTGGACATCTCATGTCTTTCCCCAAGAGATCCAAAATATTCTCTCAGGAAGATTATACTTAGTGGAACCCATAGGAATGCAGCTGGGCTTTCAGTGAAGAGAGAGACTACCTGGACTTGCCTTGACCCTGGATTTCCAAATCAGACAAGTACACCTAGCTATACCAGAATCAGAAGTTGGCTGCCTCACACATGCTTACAAAAAAACACAAACTGAGTGCTAGGCTTTTTTCTCTGTTCAGTACAATTCTCTTTATCCTTTCCTTCATTGCCATGTCTAGTCACAAGGTCTACACTTATCCAAACACCACCACACTTGCATCTTCTTTTGGGGCCCTTGAAATGAACACATATTTTTGCATACTAGAGACCTAATCGTCATTTCCTTCACACACACACACACACACACACACACACACACACACACACACACACACACACACCTTCTAACAATCCAATTCCACTTCGGTCCTTTTAGATCCATCCAAGGACAGGATAGACTAGGGATTTATAGAGTCCTTACCAGAGACTGCAAAGAGGAGACAGCAAGCTAAGGATATAACTCTTGGTCTCTTCCTTGGATACCTGAGCCAAAGAACAGTCCTAGCTAGATCATGACTTAGAAGGATAGGTCTTCTAACAAGGACCCTAAGAAATAGTGTCTTCAGCTGTACCCTCAAGCCTGGCCAATTGGTAATTTTTTCTACTAGCCCCTTTTATCCCATTGATCTGGTGACTTTCAGAATGCACAAGGTAGCCCTGCCTCCCTCTTGTCTTTTCCCCAATCACATCCCGGACTGTTCTTGCCCCAGTGTGCCTCAGCCCCATCCTGGATGAGGTGAATCCCTGAGCACCGGATGCTCTTTCCAAGATTCTGATCCACTGCCCTGTAGGGGATTACTGTGACTGAAGGAAAATGGAAAGCTACCTGGATGCAAGGACCAAAGACTTTACTTATTTTCCTGTTGCCCTCTGTAAGTAAGTAAGTAAGTAAGTAAGTAAGTAAGTAAGTAAGTAAGTAAGTAAGTAAGTAAGTAAGGGGTTGCCAATCAATTATGCAGCCTTAACTATACTGTTTCGTGTACTATTAGGGGCTTCCTATTGTACTTCCTATCAACTTGTGGGATATGAGAAGTTGTCAGGAATCCGTACCCTTTCCACACTGCCCTGGGTGACCTTGCTCAGCAGTTTTAAGAACTTGGTTTCTAACCCAGCTTCTCAGAAGCTATTCACATTCAAGAGCTGCCCAAAACAGGACAATGAGCCTTCAGGGAAATGCAGCCTGTGGTAGGAGCCTCTGACTCCAACAGAAAGTGGCGGAAAGTTCTGGCTTTCTTCAGAATCCTTCAGGCTCAAGGCTTCATCTGAACAGAACTTCTCAGTGGAGACTCCAGCAAGACTTTCCAAAACACGGTCATGTTCAACCTCACAAACATGGTGACATCTTCTAGCCATCGTCAATTCGTGATTGCCTTACAAGTGAGGTTAAAAGGAAGGAATTTTAGTAATAAATTTCTCAAAGCAAAACAACAAAGACAGAATGATTTCAAATGTGTTATTTTCCAAAAAAAAGACATGCTTTCTATTGGAAATTTCAACATGCATTTTCTTTTCCTTCTTAACAAAGGGAATGGCTTCTTTCAGAGTTCAAATTCATTTTGAAATAACAAGAAAATAGAGGCCAGGGTGATGCCTCTGTGGACTAGAGTTTACATCCCCAGCACACCCTTAAGGCAGTGTGAGTGTGGGAAGCCCACCTGTAACCCCAGTGCTAGTCAGGTAGAGATAGGGGGTCCTGGGACAAACTGGCTAGCTAAATTAGCTGAATCAATGACCTTCAAGCTCAACAAGTGACCCTGCCTCTGTAAATAAAGTGGAGAACAATTTTAGGAGAAAACCCTATGTCAACCCTGGCCTCCGCATGCGTGCATAAACATGAGCACATACAAACAACACATGAGCATGCATCCGTATCCATCACACATATAAACACATAGAGGGGAAGTCCAAAGTTAAAATAATGATAATACCACGTGGAACACTTTTCTAAAGCAGATGCCGTGCGGCAGGAGCGCTACCTGCTCTCCCACACAGCCATCTAACAGTAGTGACAGTGTTCCACTGCCTCCCAGCCAGCCCCAGAGATCAGGCAGCAGTAGGTGGGGAGGATGGAGCAACCCCCGCAATGAGGTCACTTCACACTCATGAGCAAGACTCACACTAGGAGTCTCATATGCCTACTCCTCCCTGGCTTGCCCACCCACCTCAGTCCCCTAACTGTCAGAATGTAGCCATTTTATAACAAATTGTTGAAAATCCGATGCCTTTCAAACTGTATGTGCCCAATGAATATCTGGTTTGTGCATTACTCTGCCCCGGGCACATCCATTTACTTTTTCCATGACAGTTCACATCTTGTCCCTGTCTTTCTCATTTCCCTAATTCCTTAGGTGGCTTCTTTTCTTCTGTTAGTGTTTGTCGTATTTCTCTATGCAGAATCATCTGTGAATTTCATTTTCAAACCCCATTTCACTCCCTATGGTCCTTAATGAAAACAGGTCTGAGAGAAATGGAAGGAAAGGCCAGCATCCCAATCCGTTCCAAAGACCATCCTCCCTGTAGGCAGCCCAGAGTCTAGAAGAATATTTACTTGCAACTAGAATATTTTCCAGTCTCATGAGAAGATGGGCAGCCAGGAGAATCTGCATTTGTTTGTGCCACGCATCAGGACCTTTATCAACTGCCAAACTTCCAAGTTCATAGGAGGACCATCCTCTCAGCTTTTGTGCTGGGGTGATAGGCAAAAAAGAAGAGCTTGTGCCCACCTCATGAGCCACGTGGAACACTGTCAATTTAGAATGTGCAACAAAGAGGCAATTCTCCATTTCCCTACCCTGCTGGTAATTATATTTTGCTGCACACCCCCAAGTTTCCTCTTCCTTCTGCTTTCTGTGTGATACAGACATGTAATCTTTCCTCCAAGACAGTCCTTGGTGAACCAGCCCTTTCAAAATTATGTCTTTTCAAACTTACTTGGGGGTAGGCTTGTGATGTGACCCATTTCTGTTGTATTACAGAGCATTCACTTGGTGCAGACTGGGTTCTTCTGATCACGGCATGGCTTTGCTAGCTGGCAATGTCAAATTCCTAGTAGATCTCAGGAAGAAAGGAAGGCGTTGAAATCATCACACTCAAGAAAGATACACAGTAGACATGTAAATGGCATTGGAAGACAAAGAATGAGTTGAAGCTATTCTTTGCCTGATGTAGCTCCTGGTGCTGAATAGATCCGTGGGTCTGAACAGTTGCTCAACCTATCTAAGCCACTTTTCTCAGGAATCATACAATGAGATATTTGAAGTGCACATTATCTAAATGACTGCGTAAAGTTTATTAGAAAGAGCACAGAGTACAGAAACACCTTGGCCAGAGTATCCCCACTGCAGAGGGGAAAAAAAACGGGGTCCATGGGAAATATAGAGCCTTATATTATCTCCAGGGCCACCATTTGCTTCATTTCTTCCGTGCATTGTAAAGACTGGCTCAAAGTCACCCCCTTGCCAAAAAAAAAAAAAAGTCTCCGAAGTGCAGCATTTTCTCTGCTTTCACACGCCTGCCTTCAGAAGTGCTCCTCAGATATACACTGTAGCTCCAACTCCCGACAGCTCCTTCCTGGATCCACCCCATCCATGCCTACGCATTTCATTCAGGTGCTCATGGCAAACCATCTCTCAGAAGATCTGTATTAAAGTGGATATTCAAACGGGGATTCTCTTCAGGTGCAATTCTATTCTTCTATTCTTGAAATCTTGAGTGAAGGCACTTTCTGAATGCAGAGTGATAAAAGTTGGACACACAAAGACCCGAACAAGGCATAATTCCTGCCTTTAGGGACTTTGTACTTTTCAGGAGAGTCGAGAGAAGCTTGGGAAAGCTCAAGGCAGAAGGACCACATAATTTATAGCACAAAATAGGACAATTTTTAAGAGTAAAGACATGAATTATTAACTGATAGCAAATGTATAAACCAGATCTACCCCGCAGAAGCCAGCATCTATGGCAATCCTAGCTCCAACAAGGGCCAGCAGTAGTTACCCTCAGTAAAGCGTCCTTCCATGGTCATTGAAATTCCTTACGATACAGAAAATAACCGTGACCCAAAGAATCACGTTGTGCCTAATACAAAATTAGCAACAGTTTGCATTCTGTTTCTGAAGACTGGCAATGACTCTCCCAGAAGTCCTGCTACTCAAAGTGCTATTTCTTCCCACTTTTCTTGTTTCTTACATGCAGAAGGCTTCCCAGCAAATATGATTATCAGCCTAATCTTGCCATAATAAAAGCTCTTGCATGCAGGGAGCCACATGAGATGATCACTTGCTCAGTCCCTCAGGAGGCTTCTGTTTCTCCTTCTGAACTTCCTTCTGCTTTCCTCAGTGCTTGCAGCTAGGTCATCCTTCATACACTGTACACAGAGTCAACACAGGGAATGGGGTCCAGGTGAGCTTCCTTTAGCTTCTGTGGTTCCACATCTTACTGGATTGAATTGCCTCTTCATGGTTTTTATGACGATTGAAAATTATTCTTCAGCACCACTAACCCCAGTCAAAGGTTTTTCTGCCAGGAAGTTAGATTAATGAGTTGATAATTAATTTTAAAATGATTACATATTTAATAAGAAACTTTCTTTCACACAGTCTACTGCTAAGCTGTATATAATCATAATTATGATTATATTCCTTAGGTTTGTCACCCAAGATGTATCCTAAGAAACATCATGCTGTGGCACTTATTAGAATTTTCCTCCAAAGTAACTGAGAACTCAAAGCCTGTCTGGGCCGAATAAGGACAGCCATCTTCCGGGCTATGCTCTCAACTGAGAAGCACCTACTTCTTCCATCCAGAAGTACAGGCAAAGCAGTAGAGCAAAGCAGATCTCTGTACCCGATGCAGCATTCTTTCTCAGTTCCATCATCCAGAAAACAAGACAAAAAATATATTCCTGGGAAGAAAATTCACAGTGTGGGCCTCATCCACCTCACTACTTACTATTCTGAGACACGAATCTGAGATCCAAACTGAAGACATGTTACTTAGCTGGTAATGCACTCCTGAACTCAAGTGTAATTTTATATATCTGTCCTATGTCATAATTGATAAGAAAAAGTTTAAAAGGTATAATTCACATTAAAAATGGGCAAAAGATGCAAAGAGGAAATCTACAAAGAATCATTAATACCAAACAAATACATCAAGACCATCAAGAAAATATGACGTCATACCAATGAGACTAGGAAGGTTTTAGTGTTCCAACACAGACACTGGCAAGGATGTGGGAAAACAAGAGGCTATGCAATGATGAGGACAGTGTGGATCTCTGGTGTCACTGAAGGTCAATGTCAGTCTCTGAAGTAGTTGAAAATGGATGTATGCTGCCACCAAATCCTTTTACTTCAGGCAATTCCTCTAGGAACTCTCACATGTGCCTATGAGCAGACTTCCACACAACTGGCTGTTGTTACTTATGATATCAAGTTGGGAGAAATTGCCTCAGTACCATTGGTGAAGACAGATAAATCCGATATACACACACGGTGGACTAAGTCATTGTTCATATGAATTGTTATATAGGCAGTAAGGAGACCAATATCAAAAATAAGAAATGCAACAAAAGTAAAAAAATTCACAGTATACTATTTATTTGCATTTTTTAAAAAAATACCACATGATGAGAATATGTGTATCAAAAGGCAAGAAAATCTAGACAGGATAAATACTACCTTAAACTTAGTTACTATGGCTAGAAAGTAAAGGAAGAGGAGTTATTTTATGTTTTATCCATTTCTTAAGAAAAGATGTGATGCAAACATTAAAAAGTAATAGCTTCTAAATATTTTTAATAAAATAAAAACAAAAAGCTGGAAGCTAGCTTCTATGTATGGTGTACACACACACACCCATGCATACATACATACACACACACACACACACACACACACACACACGCACACACAAGGAAACAAAGAAAAGAAGGAAGGAATGAACGAATGAAGGAACAAAGGAAGGAAAGAAGGAAGGAAGGAAGGAAGGAAGGAAGGAAGGAAGGAAGGAAGGAAGGAAGGAAGGAAGGAAGGAAAAGGGAAGGAAGTGTTTGAAAACCTAAAATGAAGAAAAAGAGGAGGTAAAGAATGGGGAAGGGGGAGAGGAGAAAGCAGGGACATCGAGAGTCTACGTAGATTTACAAGCTCAATGTGTGCAGAGTCCTAGGGTGGAAGGGCATCAACGTTGTCTATAAGAAATAGGCCAGTCTCCATTTCTGCTGAGCCATAGAAAGCCCACCCAAAGCTGATTACATTAGAGCTGATTCACCCATAGGTGGAGCCCTTAAATAAGATGCTGGACATCATGCTGAACTTTTGGAAAGCCTACTGTATCCTAGATGAGTGTTTGATGACCAGGGACATCTAGGCACTTCTTAGAAGAATTTATAATTAAAGGGGCTTGAGCAGGTTAACTTACTGCAGGAGGATTTGTCACCATCCAGTGTCCTGATTGGGGATGGTCCTTGCATAACCCTGACCAACCAATAATGTCAATACTGTCCAGGCTTTGGAGGCAGAGTCCATGATATAGTATCTGAAGAACTCACTTCTTGCTCCATGATGACTGTACACTTTAGAGGGGAGGGAACTTTCTTGATCATCATGTTTCTTCACTACTTGATAAATCAAATCCATCTGTATTAGCCATTGGTTAAGCAAATCAAAAGTGCCTCAATAATGGGGTCCATGATAAGGAATAGGCTGACCTCACCGAAGGTTACAAAAGGTTCTAGCCCTTAAGAATGTTTCCATGGACCAAAGTGTCCATGTATTGTGCTGCAGATAACACAAAACTTATCTTTCTAATTACCCCCTCCAAAAATAAAGAGCATGGATCTTATAGGATTTAGGCTTTGCATAAATTGGGAAAGGGTAATTAAGTCTCCATTCAGAATATTAACCCCTGTACTACATATCACATAAAAAGTAGAAAATTCCAACTAGTCCCAGAAAACCTTTACCTCTGAACTTCAAAGAGAATAAGAAAATGGTAGTTTCTCTCAGCATTCAGGGACCTATACCAACAAATAATAAAAAGTTAGGTTTTTATTTAATACATTTTAATTAAAATATAATGATGTCATTTGCCCTCTGTTTTGAATGAATGTCCCTCATAAGTCTTGGACATTTGAATACTTGTCCTTAGTTGGTGGCTGTTCTTCAGAGATTATGAAGTGTGGCCTTGTTGGAGGATGTGTGTCACCTGGGTCAGTTTGAGATTTCAAAAGCCTTCCAAAGTCCCCAGAGTGCTCCCTGTGCATCTTGCCTGCAGTTTTAAGGTGTAAGCTCTCAGTGGTTCCTGTCGCCATGCCTTCACTCCATATCGTGGAGTCTAGATAGCCCTCTGGGACTGCAAGCCCCAATAAACCCTTCCTTTGTAAGTTAACTTGGTCATACTGTTTTAATACAGCAATAAAAACTAATGTGTGTGTTCACAAAGATATAAATACAGCATGCTAAGTTTATTTTTTGTTGTTTGGGTATGATTTCAGGGCTCAATACTGTGTGCTTGTTAACCAATTATGTGTCTTATCCATTAGAGAGGCTAATTCTCCTTCTCTGTAGATAAATGGATGGAAAGAGTATGTTGAATAAGGTAACCCTGATTCAGAAAGACAAACACCACATGTTGTCTGTCTTCTGTGTCTCCAACTCTTCAGGTGTGGGTACATAACATGGAGTAATTGTAGAAACCAGGAAACTATAAACAGCCAATGGGTGGGTAGGGGGAATAGGAAGGGAGTAGCAGGATACACAGGATATGAAGGAGGAAATGGGGAGGTGGTCTAATAGGAGAGAGGGGAGGAAAGACAATACAGAGGGAGGAAGGAGAGACACATTAACACAATGTTACTTGATAAAGCCTGGAGGAATCATATTATTTTACAATTATCTTAAATTATATAACACACACATATATATGTATACGTGTGTGTGTGTGTGTGTATTGCATACATAAGTTATTGGTCAAGGAGGACCAAGTGACTCCCAAAACAATATAGTCCATTGGTATTGCCCTTGGTTGCCTCTCAGAGACTGAAGGTAAATCCTTATTGCTAAAGACACTGTACACATAGGACATGGATTATTTAAGCTGGATCTAACCTGAAATCCTTCTTTCCGAAGTCTAGCTTCCATAGTACTAGAAAGTATTATGCAAGTTGCCAAGGGAATGAAGCAACGAAAAGTCCTCTCTGGCTATGATACCTACGAACCACAATGCTGACCAGCACAACAAGATATCGATAAGAGAGCAATAATAACATGTTGGTAACCAACAGTTGTCTAAGTGAATTTAAAGCCCACTCAACAGGAGAGAACTCATGTTTGGTACTCAAAACTTAGCCAACTACCTGGGTTAGTGAAACCATGGATCTTAGGAAAGAATCTCCTGCCACCATTTTACTAACCAGGATAATTTCAAGCTACATCTTGGATTTTCTCCTTATCCCCACAGATAAGTGCAACTCTTATCCCTTCATTTTTGTCTTTACAGCAGATAGAGATCATTACAGAAAACCACAACTGGACACACTGCAGAGATCAATGGGTTAAGTGGAGCCCAGCCCCAAAAGATACATCTTCAGCACAACTCCTGCACCGAAGGTTCAGGGAACATCAGGAAAAGAGTTGGGCAGAAAGACTGTGAGAACCAGGAGACCAGAAAGTCTACTTTAACAATGTGTGTCCTAGAAACAGCTTCCTAAACAAGACCAGGACAATAACAATAGCAACAGGCATGCTAAACATGGAGTCTCACCTCTAGACAAAGAACTGAAAGTTGGTTTTGAAAATGAGCCAGAGACAATAAAAGTTTCAGACTCATCCCTAGCTTGATTGACATTTGAGCTCTAGATTTGACAGTTGGTAATTTTGTACATGATAGAAAACTCAAGGCCCTGGAATTTCCATGTGTTTCCTGTGACTGGTTTTCACACAGATGTCTTTGTCAAGCACAGAGGCAAAGATCCCTGAAGCTAGTTAGGGATCTCTGCAGCCAGGTCACTGAGGAAATGCCAAGTTACCCACAAGCATTTCAGGACTCCTGGAAATTCTCTAATGAACAAACCCACACCCACAAAACACTATTTTAATAGGGCCAGATTGCCCCATTCGGTCTGTAGAGCTTTGTTCCATTTGGGTCCTCATGTTTGCTGGATAGCAAACATGTTTGGTATTCAACAGCTATGTCCAAGGAAGAGTTGTGCTTTGCTCCATGCCTTCCCCATCCTCTAGGACCCCCAGAAACTTGTTAGCTGTATCCAAGCACACATTAGGCACCAAAGCGAACAAGAATCACTTAGATCTTCTAACCACAAGTTGTGAAGTCCTCACTCTGAGCCAAAGTGCATAACTGGGCTGAGTTGTGGGCAGGGGAGGGGATAGTGGGCAGGCTACCTCCGCTCTTGGTTTCACCTCTAACCACAAGGAAATTTTCCACCATCTTCATTATTTCTGGCATGAAGCCATACCATAGGAAAGCAGAAATGTTGTTGAGAGAAGAGATATGGATTCTGGTTATAGAGTAAGGGACAAGGAGTGAAGAAAGGAGTGAGCCAGAAAGCAAGAAGAGAGAACCAAAATCAGGCAGTGGGGTGTGGTAAGCAATTGGAAGCAGGGTGGAATGACTGGGTAAGTGTCTGAATACCCAGGTTATATGATAGAGTTAAGTTTCTAGATTCAATTATTAAATCAGGTTCAGTCAGTACATACTGACTTATCTATACTATGATTGTCCTATGCCAGTTCTATGTCTAGTTCTATGTCAGTCAAAATAACTCTAATATCCCTGAGGCAGCTTAGCTGTGGACCTCACAGTCTGGCTCATTATTAAATAAAATGTGAAGGCTCTTCCAAGTAAATCCATAAATGTAATTCTCTTCTCTGCATCTTCCCAAAACCCAAATAACACAGATACAGAAGTACGTTGGCTTAAAAGGTACCCAGACCAACTATGGATTATACTCATGTCTCATTAAATGATGTAAATTCTCAGCTTTCTCTTCCATTCCCGAAGCCAAGCAGAATGAAGATTGTTGGTTAAAGAGGTAAGGTGGCATTCTGTCAGATTTTATTCTTCTAGAGTTACTGCCCCTTGGTACTGAGATGATAGTTAATGGTTGGAAACCATTCATGAACACTTCTGGAGAGATTGAGAGTTGCTGTTGCGACTTGAGACCTGTATCATCCAGAGCTTATCTTCCCAGATCTTCCCAGCACAACTGTTGCTGTTGGCTAGACTTGGAATATCTAGTGGGACACTTTTCCTCTAAACCATTATAGACACAGGCCTACCAGAAGTAATGTCATCCAAGGATCACAAGCAGTCTGGCTCAGAGCAAATATAAACTACAATCTGAGACCCTCTGTGTCCCAGCAAAGAAAAATAAGAGCAAAGATGGAGAAAGACATGGGTAACCTGGGGAGGAGATTCAGTAGGGCAAGTACCTCCAGAAGTAGGATGGGAAGGCAGGACACACAAGCAATCACAGGGGAAAGAGAATAAAAATGTAGGCAGAGACGATGAAGGTATGAGGAATCAAGACTCTTCCCTTCCTGCCTTTGATGGATTTTGTGATCCTGAGCCAACTTGATCCTGAGGAATTTTGTTCCTAGCATCCATGTGGGTGGCTCACAACCACCTGTCACACCAACTAGTGTTGGCTCAGTGCACCAGGGGAATGTTTTAAACATAATTGGAATCTGTCACTTTTTAACTTGGGTCAGTGGACATATTCGCCTCATTGACAGTGTGTTTAATCATTTATTCTATTTGCTTGAATGTCAGAGAGTTCCCTGGCAGAGGCTAGCTCAAAATTGAAAATGAGATAGCAAATGGTTTAGAAACCACAGGAAGTTTTACTTAAAACTCACAAGCTATGAATCAGTGGATATACATCTTCCTGCAATAATCAATGTTTGCAGATTTTGTCTTCAGCCTTCTGCTGGGCACTCATATGCCCTCTTTTGAGAGCTCATTCTCCCTGTCTCCTTCCCAAACACTTTGAGTTCAAGGTGTCTCTCTCACAGAAGGAAAACATCAAAATGAAAGGAGGTCTCCTTCCGTGCACATCTGGCATGATCACAAGTGAACCCCAGCACCTAGCACAGTAGCTCAAAGCTTGTACTCGCATACAGATAGACAAACAAAAGGAAGAAAGGAAGGAAGGAAAAGAAAGAAAGAAAGAAAGAAAGAAAGAAAGAAAGAAAGAAAGAAAGAAAGAAAGAAAGAAAGAAAGAAAGGCATACCTCTAAGGGTCCATCACCAAGTCTGTGCAGTGAACATGTCTGCCCTTGGACTCCGAATGTATCCCTTTTAAATTCCTGGTACTTTATAAGAACACAATGGGGTTTTATTCCACCATAAAGGACAAATGTATATAATTTACACAAAAAATGGATGGACTTGAAGATCATCACACTAAGCAAATTAAGTCTGACTCAGAAAGACAAATGTGCACACATTCTCTCATACAAGAACTTGGATTATAACACTTACACCTAACATGAGAGTAGAGGTGGGGGAGACTTGAGAGGAGGGAGGAGACAGGAAGGAAGGGGCAGAAGTAGGAAAAGATGATGAGGTGAACATAGCCAAATAGGTGATATGCATCACTGAAAATGTCATTAGGAAATTCATCACACTGGACAATAGACACCTATGAAAAATCAAACAACTTAAAGAAGGGTATGGGGAGAACCCAAAGTTTGAAGCCTCCACATTGTCTGTCATCTCCTTCCTGAGCCCTATACTGCTTCCTACCAACTTGCCTCCAATATATCTGTTTGTCTCAAAGCCATGACATGCATGTCAAGTGACTGATAAGATAAAGGTTCTCCTTCTGTGTCTCCACGTTCTCCTATTAGATACACAGAACACTGGTAACCATCTAAACTACTGAGCTCATGACAGAGCTTTAAATACCAGAGTGCAACAGCATTGTGTTTGTGCTTAGACCGACCAAAGAGACAAAAGGACCAAAGAGCACATGGTGAATGGTTCCTTTGCTGCTGTGGCCTGTGCTCTCCTGGGGGACTGTGCACTCCTGGGAACATCATGTTACCACTGTGTATCTTACTTATAAAATTTGGTGCTTTGAATGGATATTCTTCAAGGACATATCCAAACTAAAATACTGATGTCGGTACCCTGCCAACTCCACAAGCTCCTGTGCTCATTTCCTATTTCTCTTGGATTAACATCATGCATCTGCTTCACTCTAGACAGGTGAGATACACTCCCTTCCAACCAAGCCTTCTGCCCCACCCTCCACAGGCTCAGAGGCCACAACTGAAATTGACTGTGGCTCATGCTATATTGTTTGTTTGTTTGTTTGTTTGTTTGTTTGTTTTTCAGTTAATACAGCCTTCCCTGTCTCTTTAAAAGACCAACTCTTCCTTCAAGTTCTGACTCAAGTCCCACTTTCCTGAAAACCTTCCCAAGTACTGTCTAACTGGATACTTCATTATCCAGATCCCTATAGCAAAGAGCCATGTGGTACCCTGAAGATCAGAACTCAGAGGGACCGTACAGAGAAGAAAGAATGAATCGTGGAAAAGAAGGAAATGGTGCTAGGTTCCCAACATTTAAAATCATGTGTGATAGAATACTGTGCTACAATATTGTAACCCAAGCACCCTGGAGAATCAGGCAGGAGGACTGCAAATTCAGAGCCAGCTGAGCTATATCGTGGGTGCATGTGTGCACGCATGTGTGCGTGTGTGCATGTGTGTGTGTGTGTGTGTGTGTGTGTGTGTGTGTGTCTGTGTGTGTGTCTGTGTGTGTGATCTTGTCTAAAACCAATAAATAGGGCTTGATTAAATGCTTGCTCTGTGAGCATGGGCACCTGAGTTCACATCCGTAGCCTCCATGTAAAAAGCCAAGAGCAGGGTATGCATCTCTAACCTCATCGCTAGTGAGGAAAGATGGACTAGCCACTCTAACCAAATCACAAGATCAAGGTTTACTGACAGCAACCAAGGAAGACACCTCATGTCGACCTCTGACTTCCACGTGCATGTATGTGGATGTTCAGTCAGATGTACACAGACATACACACGTACACACCATTCTCCACATTCACACATATGAATGTCCACAGGCACATGTCCACACGTACACACATACACATCATACATACGCCCATGCACAAGCTGTGGGACACAGAACAAAATAAAAAGTTGTGAATGTGGAGAAAAGACATTTTTAGAGAACAGGAAAGCCTGGTAAGGGTGGGTGGGAGATTAAAAGAGGACACAGAGAAATTAACTAGAATGTATTATATACATGTATTAAATTTAAAAATACATAAAAATTAATAAAAACAGAAAAATATGAACATAAATAAATAATTAAAATCATATCACTAAATGAAGCAGTTCCAACCAGTTCTTAGCTATGTTCTTAGTTTATGTGTTTAAACGACAGGGATGAAAATGTATTTACTCAGTAATTAATACATAATAATTTTTATTAGGAAAAATAATATATGTGTTACAAGAGGTGGAAGAGATACCTCAAGAGCTGGGAATGCAGCTCAATGGGACAATGCTTAGGGACCGCGCACAAAACCCTGAATTTGATATCTCCCATTAAAATAAAAAAAAAATGGGGAAAACACTTTGAATGGATAAAACTGCAGAGATTATGTTCAAATGAGAAAGATGAGTCCCCAAGTGCCCCATAAAAGGCTGCTCCCATTAACTGCAGAACTCCTTTACTAAATCAGTGGCACATGCTAAAGGCACAAGACATTTATGACAATATTCCTATTGTCTAGAGCACTGGCTCTCAACCTGTGGGTCGCAGCCCCTCTATCTCCAAACATACTTACATTAAGATTCATAACATAACAGTTATGAAGTACCAATGAAAATAATTGTATGGTTGTGGTCACTACAGCATGAGGAACTGTATTAAAGAGTCACAGGATTAGGAAGGT
The DNA here is from genome assembly GCA_028551405.1 of Uromys caudimaculatus. Classification (NCBI taxonomy): domain Eukaryota; kingdom Metazoa; phylum Chordata; class Mammalia; order Rodentia; family Muridae; genus Uromys; species Uromys caudimaculatus. The sequence goes on from CM052701.1 coordinate 56,962,249, forward strand.
TGAGAACCACTAGTCTAGAGTTTCTGACCTAGTCTAAGCCAATGACAACAGAGAAAAGGTAGGTTCACAAGAAGAGTTGTTTCCACAGCTACAGCTGCTCCAGAACAACACTGGCTTTGGGAGACCTAACTCCAGTGTAACTGCAGCCTTCTGAAGGGAAGCTCAGAGGAATACTTGAACACCAAACCTGGGGCCCAATACTCACTTACAAAATTACAAATCTGCAATCCATTTTGGGTAGAAATTAGACGGAGGTGAGGCTGTTTCTTCATCCTCACTGACGCGGATAACAACAGTGTCTATTTTGCAAGGTTTTGTGAAAATCAAAATGATGCCTTTTCAACACTCTGCAGAGAGCCCGTCCTGTCCGTTAGGTCATGAATAGGAGTCATTATTATGTACCAGACATTCAGCCAGCCACAGAAACTGGGTCCAGCCAAGGCATTTGCTTCTCCATCTCCAGCACAAATATTTATTCTTTATATGAAAAATTCTTTTCCTGTTTTATATGAAACTTTCTTTCCCCAGTAAACAACTATAAATCTCAAGCACACATCTGGATCTCAGGGAAGCCCAACAGAAATCAGGCAGACTTGATGAAAAGGTTCTGTAGTCTTCCTGAAAGCACCACAGCCTGTGGGGGCCTCCATCAAGACTTGTGGGTGAAGCACTGAAGCTTCCCTGATCACACGAGGGAGCAAAGGCATCGGGCCGTCTCATCAAAATTTTCAATATTATCTATAATGCTGAAAATATGGGGGGAAAGAGAAAGATGAAGGGAGGGAGGGAGGGAGGGAGGGAGGGAGGGAGGGAGGGAGGGAGGGAGGGAGGGAGGACACCATATAAGGCACAGGAATAGTGTGAAGTGGCAAGCTGTCATGCAGAACACTTTGTTCTCAGGAAGTCAGCTAGCTCTGTAGTCACGGACCGCCATGCTGCTGAGTGTTTCTCTGTCAAACTGAGAGACACTAAGCCCCATTTCATAGTTTTCTATGTCATCATGACTATTGTGTCAGTACAACTAGTGTCTGTCTTGGAACATGTTCCTTTTGGTGTCTGGAATATTACAAGCTCTTTCTCTCTTCAAACTTGAAAGCTTTTGTCACTTTGACCTTGGATGTCTTACAACCACACTCAAACTAACTGAGTTAATTGGCTTAGATGTGCTTTGCTTAGGAATGGTGCAAAGCCCCTCAACCCCCTGCCCAGGATAACTACACCCTATTTCTAAAAACAGCCTGTGGGAAATTTACAAGGTCGTGCTCATATTATTTACATGCAAATGAGAAAAGAAAATATATTCCAAAAGGGCACACTCTAAGTACAAATGCTAGAAGACTTTACAAATACGAATGAGAGACAGACAGTCTGTTAGCATCCTCTCAGGATGCCCCAGAAAGGGAGCCAGCAGCTGTCTGAGCAGGCACAAAGGGTGTGGACAAAACCCCATGATTCATGGCACCAAATATTTTATTTATGTTAATTTTTATAGAAAGAAATGTTTTCCTGGCATTTAAATTATTGAATATAAATATTATGTAAAATTATGCATTTCTAAAAAGCCTATTTGTATTATAGTCATTGTATGTTGGTCTTGGCGCAGGAAGAAAGCCCAGGCATTCTGGGAACAGGAATGGCTAGCACACATTTAGTCCACTGCCTCCCTCTGCAAAGCTCAAGATCACTGCGAGGCTCAGAGCCAATGGCTTCAGAGTAGAATTCAAAGTCAGCACTTTATCATCTTTCAGCCATAGTTAGATGTTAATTTTTACTGTAAGAATTTCATTTGTAAAAAAAAAAAATGAGATAGTCAATTAATTTGATTGTTTAAAAATGGCATGTTTTAACAAATTTTGAAATTAATCTGTAAAATGCAGTTAAAATATGTTTTTATAATGGATAAATTCTCAACAGTGTGTAGCATTCAGATAAACCAAGTTTAATTTATAAAATAAGCAGATGTTTTCAATAGCCTGGTAGATCTAACGGTACATGACCCGGGTTTTCTGGAAAGGGCCTGTCCTGCTGTGTTGAGAGAAAAGTTGGCGCACACCACCATCTTCTGGTCAGGTTCATTTATTAAACAAGAGTGTTCTCAGACAGCAGGGAAAGCTGAGCATCTTAGGGGGGACACTTCCAAGTTTTTTAAAGTGCACATTAAGACAGAGGTGACTTCCACATATTAAACCTAAAATATGAAAATATTATTATGCGTCCTTTGAGAAGCTCTGAAGATGTAATTGGTGCTTAATATTAAAACCTACAGCATGATAAAACCTAAACACTAGGAAGACTCTTCAGGATTTAAAATGAAAAAACAACCACAGCAAAAACAAAAATAACCTCTATAATAATATGAAAAAAGAAGCTTCTGCTAGAACAATAGGAGGAGAGAAATGGAGCAAGCTTTTAAAAATATGAAAATAATAAATTATGGGGACATGAACAGAGTTGTATAAAGGTGACAACCAGGAAGGCTGATTTATTTTTGTAATAGCATGATGTGCTGTAGGACTGGTTAATGGGGACAGAGATGTAGTCCCCATTATGATGCTTGCATAAAATTGTTTTTAGATATTCTATGGTGATTGTCTCAACTGCACATGCGCGCACACACCTGTCTCTCGCTCCATAGACTGACCCATTCTCATAGCTTCTGTGCCAGCTCAGTTAGTGTCACAGGCCTGAACCCACCTGGACAAACTCACTTTTTGTCACCATGCACGATCTTATGCCACCCTGCTGCCAGCTTTCTTATTCCTTTACATTCTGGTCCTCCACACCAACTCGAAGCCAAGTGTTTCTCTGCTTATGCAAAATGTGTTTTTCTATACTTACACAACCTGTCAAAGTTATTTAAGATTTTCGTTCCTATCCTGTCTTGATAAATAATGATTTTTGCTATTGCCATTAAATTATAGTATAATCTATTCAGATATGACCAATAAATTTAGCTCTCAATCTTGTCAGAGGTCTGCTAATTATCAATGCACTTAAGTTTATGACAGACAGAGACTCCCAGAGACTAATAGTTTACCACCCCCCTCCCAAGGTCTCAGAAGGTATAGACACAGCTACAAGAGACTGCCTTCACTGTGGTATGAAAAGCACCACCATTACACTGTGGACAAACTTGATAGTCAAATTCCTCATATAGCCTAAGTCAAGGTAAGTCACTTCTCATTTCATGAGTTATCTAATCCACAGGAAAAAAGCTCTTCGTAAAAGGTTCTTTGTCTTCTGGACTTGAAAGCCAGACTAACTCTGTCCAAGTTGCCATGGAGACCACAGAGACCACAGGGAACTGTTTGGGCTATAGATGAACTCTGTCAATTTTTAATTTGACATATTAATTTAATATGACTGCTAGATTATAATCTATTCTTCCCCAGACTTCTGACTACATTGACAGCTAAGGTAACTGTAGCTTGACAGCTAGAAAACAGACCTAACTCCTTACCTAAACTCAGTTTCTAGCAATTAGGTCAGATGTAAGCTTTCACAGATGTAATCTGTTTCTTCCTTTCCTAAACTCTGGAATAGGTAGTAAGTGGGACTTCAGGCTATTGATTAGCAGATATAGTTACCTGGATGGAGTCTACTTGGTCCATGAGAGGTAGATCTAAGTGGGTTTCCTATAGCTCATAAGTTTATAAAAGAGATAACAACATGAGTTAACAACATGAACAGTCTTTAAGATGAACCTTTGTGGTGCAGAAGGAACAAGAATTTGTGATTCGACAGTTGGATTGTATAGTGGAATGTTTCATTAGAGTTAGGCAAATTTATAAGAACTCGAATAATGTCAGGACAGTGGCATAGCAAGAGGAGGAAATATGAAGCATTTAGTTGATGGAAACTGAGTTTAGGAAAGGAAGGGCGGGATCCCTCTGGGTTTCAAATGTACATCTAAAACAAAATTTCTTTCTCCCAAACATACTTAATCTTATTCTCTACCTATAGTGTGTGTGTGTGTGTGTGTGTGTGTGTGTGTGTGTGTGTGTGTGTTTCAGCATCTTGTCAAGTCCAGGCACTTACTACATCCAGAAGCAACCTCGAGATGTTACAGTCTCTCACAGACATAAACACTCCTACGGACTTGTTCCGTCTGATCTACCCATCTACCCACAGACGGTTCTACAGACCCCGGAGAGCAAGGGAGCAGCCAGCTCTCCTAAGACTGGACCAACATTCCCACACCCATTCTTCTGGGTTTCCTAGAGACATGTCCTTCCAAAGTCAGCAGGAAGCAGCTAAAGATCAAGGTGACCCTATTCCTGCTCCACCATCACCTCCTTCTAATTTTTTTCTTTTTTAATTAAACCAAAATGGGGGAATGTTAACCTTTTGTCTAAGCTCCACCCCACAGTTACCTGGCAACAGCCAGGTGTGCTCCACCCCACAGTTACCTGGCAACAGCCAGGTGTGCTCCACCCCACAGTTACCTGGCAACAGCCAGGTGTGCTCCACCCCACAGTTACCTGGCAACAGCCAGGTGTGCTGACTCACTATAAAAGGGGCTGATGATCCTCTTTCTCTTGCTCTTGCCTTCTTGCTCACCTCTCTGTCCCCTCACCCCTTCCCCCCTCTCTCTTCACATGCTCATGACCAGTCTCTACCTCCCTCCCCCCTCCCTCTCTTCTCTGCTTTTCTGTCTTTACTACCCTCTCAACTCCCCTCCGCATGCCTTAAATAAACTCTGTTCTATACTATACCATCATGTGGCTGGTCCCTCAGGGGGAAGGGATGCCTCAGCATGGGCCTGAGGAGACACCCCTTTCCCCCATACCCGACTACACCTCCACCAAAACATATTTCTCTTCTCTTTATCTTTTTACAAACACAACAATATCTCATTGTAGGAAGATGTAACAAAATTGACAAACATTTGGGTAAACTCCATTTATAATCGAAACAATGCTGAAATGAATAGGCTAGCTGAATTTTCTGTTACTGTATATGTCTTTATTGAGCCTCTACCTCAGAGTCAGACTGCTGAGTCAGAGAGGGTTGGTGGGTGTTCCCAGATTCCCAACAATCCCATGGCTTTATTAAAAACATTTGGCGTTTGAATCTTTCAGAGTGTGTTTCTGGTGTTGTTGGCAGTCTCTGGTTCTTTGTATTTCATTTGAGAAGCACCTTATGGATTTTCAGGAGAGAAAATTCCTGCGAGAATAATTTTTTACAGCATTTGCTCTGAATCTACAGTTGACTCTGATGGAGAACTGGCTGATGCCTCCGTGGCATGTACGCCTCCGTGTCTATGTCATCTTTACATAGATGATAGTTGTAAATAAGCTTTTGGTACGGGCTTCAGTATAAATGATGCTTTCCAGCCACAGCATGCATCTCACAGACACTGAAATTCATTCCTCTTTCCATTCCTGGGGGCCTTGCTTAGGCTCTTCAGACAGGCAGACTTCCTTCCTGACATCCATCCCTCCTGTCTGGTGATAACAAATCTTCCTGAAGGACTTACTCAAGCTTCTTTGCTCTGGAGGGTTATCAAGTCCTGCCCTTACTCCCACCACAGTGTTGCTTGCTGTTCAACTCTGACACTGTATTGTGATGAGCTACTCAGACACCATATGCTATAAGGTGGTAACTCGGGCCACCCTAGTAATAGGTAGGTCTGTGCGGGATAAATGCTTATGATGCCCCATTCTTAGTCGGGCCGTTTGTTTTAGGTTTGTTTCTACTTACAGAACATCATTTGGATTTAAGTTTATCCAAAGCTATTTGATGTCAATCTGACTTTTGCCTCAATATTCGTTTGACCTGAAAATATTTCACTCACACTTAGGGCATGTGCATTGTCTGTGATGGCTTACATTGTAGTCTGTCAGTTTTAGAAGCCAACCATCACTGATTGCCTTTGTTTGTTTGTTTTCTGTTTTGTTTTGTCTGGTTTCCCTTTTCCAGCTAACTGGAGCTCCTGGGAGCCCTAGGCATGTTCATGCCACTAGGTGGCGGTTTCTTTTTAACAAGATCAGTGTGACTATGACAGGCTCTGTCACTGACCTGCTGCATAGCATAGCCTGCCTGGTGAAGAACAAAACAAGAACTAAAATATCAACATTAAAGATAGCAGAGTCGTGGGGAAATCCCCAGGCTGCATTTTCTACAAGTCTGTTAGGAAGAAGCAAATACATAAAATCTGAGAAGAGGAGAGGGTAGCATGCTCTCCTGAAAGCTACAGTTTCTCACGCATCCAAATGACAGTGCCCTCATCTGCACACTGGGCCTGCAGAAAAACAAAGCAGTCAAAGGACAGGGCACAGTCAGATAGGCTGAGCCAGTGCCCTGCAAATCCATTAGTTATATAGATCTGAGGTCACCAGAAACACTAGCTGGACCTTGGGACAACTTGCCCACCCCAAGAGGATATATGCAGAGAGAAGATATTTTCTCTTGGATCCAACCCTAATTCTTTGCCTTGTGTCCTTAGACTGAAGTGCATATTGCCTTGGGTTTCTTGTTTGTATAGTGAAGATAATGTTAATTCATAAAGCTGTTTTAAGAAATAAATAAAATAAGCTCCATTGAGATCCTGGCACAGAGTGGGTGATTAGCAAGTGGTGAGAGGTTTGGACCACACGTCAGAGGAAACTTCTGAGGTTCCTGTGTACTGGGATACTGGGACACTGGGAAAGTGAAGTTGCCAGAAGCAAACATCAGTGAAGAAGCTAACCCAATGGTGCCAACAAGTATATGGCATGGGAAAAGAGATGACAATATCAGCAGCAGTACTCAGTCAAACATAGGATGACTGACCGTGCTGTTTGCAGCCACCAAGGAAACTAGGGGTATAGAGGTGCATGGGGGGGCGATTCAGATATAGACACATTCCATTCTTTGCTGTATTAGCATTTAATTGGTGGTGTACCAAACTGACTCACCTTTCGAGCTGAAACCACGACTTTACTATCATCCGTAAGTGTAGTCCCGCAGGATGAAAATCGAGTATCAACATGAGTGCGCTTCTCTTAAAGGCCCCAGAGGAGAAGGTGAGTCTTCACTTCTTTGGATGTTAGTAGTTGCACGGATCTAGGGAACCGAGGCTCCAGTTCCCTTGGTGGCTGCCAACTGGAGCCACCCTCTACTCCCAGAAGTCTCTCCTATCTGTGCACATAGGTCCTAATATCAGAGAGACAGAACTGAAACATCTAAATCTCTTTATATTTTTTTCTTTCAACGTTTTTCATGCTCACATTTCTCTGCCTCTGCCTAGGAAAGGTTGTCTGCTTCTAAGCATTAGGCTGAGCTCACCCCAGGTAACTTCGCCTGCCTCAGGTCCATAATTTTAATCACACATACAAAGTCCTCTTAGCCTCATAAAGCAATATATTGTGCTTCTGGGTATTAGGACATAAATATCTTAGTCTATCTGCCACCTCACTATATATTCAAGTTTTTATTTTGTGCCTTAATATGCCAGGTGAAGGACTGGGTGTTGATGTAAGATGTCACCCTCAGTGGGACTGGGTTGGGGAGGAAGCCTGGATGGGTCAGAGCTGCCATTCACTGGGCATTCTGATTAGTGCAAGAGGTGAAAATATAAAATAGAAAGTGAGGCAGAACCCCCCTCATCTCCTTCCCCACCCTCCCCCATCTTCCTCCCTGAATTATTCAGCTGCAGCCCTGGTCTGAAATTTCTGGAGGCCTTTGGCAATGGTCACACCATTTCTCCAGGAATCATGCATGGAGCTTTACCAGGGGACTGGCAGAGACTGTGGCAGGTACAGGGTTAGCTGGAGCAGGAAGACTAGCAGCCACAGGTAGCATCCACTGCATCCCAGAGAGTTCCTAGACACGGGCTACACCTGTAGTTTTCCCTGGTACATGACTCAGTTTCACTGCTTCCCTGGGGATTTGAGAGCAAAATGCCCACATCTTCCTGGCCACTTACAACAATGTAGCATAAAAGAGAGAGAAGGAGGACAGGAAAGGGTTGGTTTCTCACTAGTCAAATACCCTTCCGGTGGAGGCTTTCTGGCCTATATTTTGAAGCGCTAAGGCTCATGGGAGCCTCTTGCTCGCTAATGTTCTCTCAACCACAAGGATGATGAGTCAGCATGGTGGTTAGCTCTCACATGGTAGGCTGTAGCCCTCAGCAGAGTTCCAGGTGGGACAAGTGCCTGACAGTAAGTCCTCAGAGCTGCCCTGCTGTACCTTGCGATTTTGAGCCTCCCTGATTGGCTAGGACCCTGGCCACACACCCAGGAACAACTCATCTCTTTAAGTTCCCTGATCTTCAAAACTATGGCACAAGAGGGCAACAATAAGCTAGAAAAGAAGTCTTCAGGCCATTCTGGCATGAGCCAACTGACATTGGCCAAAGGGAAGAAACACAAACCAAACCCTTTGCTCCAGACCAAGTATGAGCAGAGATGGAAGGGCACAGAGCTGCTTCTGGTCCAAAATTCACATCTGTGAGCCAGACTAGGGGGCAGATGCAGTCCGCATCACTGTACCACATGCTGAGCAGCCACACTTCAGAAGCACATTCAGCTACCAGAAGAGCGGGCCAATACCTCCGTGGTCAAAGGGCTCTTGCTATTTATACCACAAACCCCCCAAGGCTGCCTATTTTGTCGATTCTGCTCCCCCAATTTAAAACGTGTTGGCAAGAGTGACATTTAAGAAGTGAATTTTAAATCTTTTTTGTACTCCTCTTCAGAGGTAAGGCGCTAACAGTGGTGTTAGGTGAATGTTACAGTTTTCAGCTAGGAAGAAACAAGGGGCATGTGTGTGTGGCGGGGTCAGGGAGGTCAAAGGTACCTGCAAAGGCCAGATGAGGATTTTTAGATCTCTTTGAGCCAGAGTTACAGGGATTGTGAAACACCAAAAGTGGGTGCTTGAAACCTAGCTCATGTTCTCTGGAAGATGGAGAAGCAATCTCAGTAGCTGGGCCATCTCTTCAGTCCCTGTGCTAAATTTTGAAAGGTGTATTTTATCAGTACTAGATAATATACTTGTCTGGCTGTCACATCTCCATCCAGGGCCTGAGTTTAAAGATATGAATGGGTACGTATTCAGGAGGGGTGAAGCAACCCCTCTTCCAGCTTTTGTAATGGGATCTCAGCTACACTAAGCCAGTGGTCCCCTAAAGCTGACTCCCAGCAGATCCATCCCAGTCCAGTTAGATCTAATTCACTTGATCATTATAGGTCTCTGTGACTTTACAAAGTTCTTTGGGGAGTCTAAGATGCGTGGCTGGCAATGGGACTTCATCAGCTGCTACGCATGATAGCATCAATGCGTCCACATGGAAGGAGAGTAGTCTGTGGCATCTGGGAAGGCAGAACATAGTTCTCTCCAAAACAGACAACTGGTGTTGATGAAGTAGACTGTGATACCATGATGGGATGCCCAGAAACATCTTTGAAGCAAAATCCAGGACACTAAGGTGAGCAGAGAGCAAAACCATATAGGCCTGTGGAGACGTCTCCATTGATAAAACGCTTGCCTTGTGAGTGTGAGGACCCAGGTTCAATGCTGGAACTGAGATTGAAATGCTTGCCATGGTGGTACCCTGATCCTGGGGCTCACTGGCCAGTCAACCTGGCCCAATTGAGAAACCTCAGACCAACGACAGACCCTGACTCAAAGAAATAAGATGAAAGATACCTAATTTTATCTGCTGGACTGCATACACACACACACACACACACACACACACACACACACACACACACACACACTAACAATGTTATTGCACAACTGAGTCCCCAGTCCTGGCCTTACCCTCTTGCTGAGCAGTCCATTAGGGAGTCACAGAAGCTGGTGTGGCCAGCTTCGCTTGGGCTTCCAATTCATATATATATATATATTCCTCAGAGTCTTCTCCTGAAAATTCAGCTCATCATCTAAACAGTGAGTTGCCGAGTTTAAAAAGAAAGAGAAAAAGAAAAGAGAAAGAAGAGAACTGGGAAGAATGGCTGGGCTAGAAATTTTAAAACATAATAGCTTGAATCCTAATGCTTTATTATCGTATAATTCAATTTAACAAAACATGTAGTAATTTTGCTCATCTTTGCAGTAACCTCAGTGGCTAGTGACTCAAACCACTGTTTCAACTGAATTGAGTCTTCTGGCCAGTAAGTTCCGACTTAAGGTCTCCAAAGTAAGTATGAGGAATATAATTATTATTATGTCATAACAAAATAATAAAAATCTCCTGTGAGAATAAGCAGTCAGAAATACTTCTGTTTTCTGGCACTTGTGCCATAAACTTATGCAGAACACTTTAAGGGAGTTGGCTGCAGGTTTTAGTTTGCACACAGTACAGAGGCCCTTAAATACCAGGTTAGTACCAGGCCCTACCTGAAGGTGGCGCTCAAGTGTGCAGCTGATGGCAGCTGAATGGGTATTAAGGCACTGATCTGCAAAGAGTCCAGACTGTAATTTCATAGAAGTTCTTCCTAATGAAATAACCACTTTAAGTTAACAAACAGTGTGAAGCTTTGTCACATAGCAGCATACTAACTCATAATATAAAGGCAAATACCGTGAAGGAGGACTGAGCCCGGTGAGGGTGGCTGAAGGAGGGACAGGGCTGTAGGGTCTGCAATGACTGTGTAATGACTACTATTCCTTATGTAAGAGAGCATCTAGTTAACACTTAGTATTCTTTCCAAGCACACTTTCCCTTGTTCCTATTTCACATACGTAAAATACACTGTAGACGTATCTGGGTCCAGAAGTCACTGTGTGATGGAGAGTTGCCATAGCAGCTCCCTCAGGACTGGATCTGCAACGCTCTGGGGTATGGAACTTCCTCACTGAGAACATTCCACACTGGCAAAATTTGATTTTCTGCCCTATTTCTTAAACATATATATATATATACACACACACACACACACACACACACACACACACACACACACATATACATATACATATACATATACATATCTCCTAGTGGTGTTCTTCTATTTGAGCTTCCCAGACAGTGATAACTGGACTTCCCTTCAGGTCCATGTCATTATTCTTCCAAGCCTCCATCCCAAATTTCATTTTTAGAAGGCTCTAGACTATAGCCGGGGTTGTTCTGGGATTTGGCTTGCTGCCCTAAGGAATATACTAAATCCTGCTGAGGACATCTTTTTTGAGAATATTTATCATTAAGCGCACCACCACGCAGATTTTGAAGGAAGCCCTGGCCTTTGTCCCTTCGAGGTCCTTCAACTGCTGGTGATTGTGGATGCGGGAAACTGTGCAGATGGGCACGCAGCACTTCCAGTCAACACTGGTCACATCAAGTCTTCCCTGGCCTCTAGAACTATGACTCAGATTATGCTGTATTACCACCTGCAGTGTTTGCTCTGGTCACACTAAGGTCTCTGCTCTCATAGAAACATCATGGCTTGGTGACAGATGGCAAGACAGTATTTTCCCACTACTCATTCCTCAGAGTGTCTATAACAAGTTAGTGGTTCTTCAGACTATATCATGTTCAAATGTTTGATTTTTAAAATTATTATTTGAGTGGTTGTTCTGGATTTCATAAAATGTTGTTGGATGGACTATAGTTTGGGTTTAGGACAGACTGTTCAAAATTTTATGAATTGTCCCTAAGCATACTTCTGCTATTTAGTGCTACATAGTACACAAAGTGGCACACCCAGCTTTGACAGTTAAAAAAACCAAATTATCAGTCAACTGAAAAAAATTGAAGATGCCATGTTCTGCTGTATTTAATAGTCAGCCAACATTTAATTACTTATATAAAAACAAACAAGCACATCTCATTAGTGTGCAAATTTGCTTTTATCATTAATAAATGCACAATATACGGTACAAAGAGTTATTTTCAAATAAAATGTCTTTGTTTTGTGTTACCAGTAAAAGTTTGATTTGCATAATTGTTTTATATACCTACATACTCAGGATCATGTAAAACTATCTCTAGCAAAAGGGATCATGAGTGGGAAAGGCTTTGGACCCTCAGAACTGGCTACCACGGTGGATGCCCCGCCTTCAGCTGGTGTGGCTGACCGTGGTTTCCTGGATCCACAGTGAAGCAATACTCAATGTACTTGTTCTGCAAACATTCAGAAGCTTGCCCAGTATCACTAGGTCCAGCCCCTTTGTGATGTTGTTAGACTCACACTAGACCTAACTAGAACAGCTGGTTAATTCTGGGTGTGGCTTTCTGCAGGACTTTCCCTGTTAGCTCTAGGCAGGAGGTGTGGGCATTTCAATCTTTGAATGATGGCACTGAGGTGTAAAGAGGTGCTCAACTCCGCAAGTCAATCAAGACCCTGAAATCATGCATAAAGTACCATTGGAACCCGGTGAAAGAGTGACTTAACTAAAATAACTATCACAACTACTATTTGGTCTGTGTATGAAGCCCTGTGCCAAACAACGGTACATAAGCTCTCTCTTCTCTGACCCTGCTGTCTGCCAATGTGGAAATCACATTGGAAGCATGTACATGTCCTAACACCAGGAGAATGAACACATTTAAAGACCCTTATCCTGACCTTTTCTACAGCACACACACACACACACACACACACACACACACACACACACACACACATCTTCATTCAGTAGCTTCCCATCTGAGTCCAAGCAGTGGTTGTGTCTAGGTGACAATTGTTCCTGTCTCCTTCCCAAAATCTCCAGCTGTGACACTAGGATGTATTATTCCAATTTAAAGATGAAGAAGCCAAGGTGTCGGGGATTTGTGATAACCCAGGTAAGTGTCATAATGGAGACTGGGAAAAATAAAGATCCAATGTCCAGCTCCAGAACAAATAAGGAGAGTTGAGCATCCCAGGTAAAGAAGCCTGGACAGAAATGAGGTGGGGCGAGTAAGAACTCTAGATGCAGGGCCGGAGAGGTGGCTCAGAGGTTAAGAGCACTTACAGCTCTTATAGAAGACCTGGGTTCAGTTCCCATCTGAAATCTCATCAGCACACTCTTTACTATCTTCATTCACTTGGCATTCTGATCTTCTGAGGTCCCACCAGGGACACCCAATAGGAGCTTCCTACAGCACCCTAGGCTGTCTCTAGTCTGCGTATTGAAACTCACTGAGATTCTTCCCACAAACATTCCAACGGTCTCTGACCCACACCATCAGCTGTCGCAGTAATGAGCCCACTTTTCTGGCGCCTATTTTCTGTACTAGACTTTTACCATGGTTACAAACACCTGCCAGGAACAACTTAACAGAAGAGACGTTTCACGCTTCAGAAGTTTCAGTCCATGGCCTATTTGTTCCATGGCTGTGTACAGGAATGAGGCACATGATGGTAGAGGGGTGTCATAGACAGAGTTACTTACTTCATGGCAGCCTGGGAACAGAGAGAGAGAGAAAGAGAGGGAGAAGGAGGGGGTGGGAAACTGGGAAGAGAGAAGAGGGGGGAGAAGGGACCCTTCACTCCAATTCTGTTTTAGATCTTTAACCACAATATTTATAATTTCTACATATGATCAATTTTATTAATGAAAAAAACCACAATGGGAAAGGCTGCCGACACTCTTAGCTCCATGTGTGAATAGAAACAGAGACTGGAAGTCAGGTAATGTGCTTAGGAACATGGCTTGCTAGTAACAAAGCTAAACCTTGTACCCTTATTTTCCAAGTTCTGGCCCTGAACTCCAACCCAGTGTTGGCCTCCAGTGAGGGCAGACCTTCCCTCCGAGCCTCACTTTCTCCCCTCACTACACTCAGGGCCATCTGAGCTGCCTTGCTGAAGGGCACTCCTGCCCTCTTCCATGATTCTGGATACAAATATTTACTTATACAACAAAGTTACAAAAAGAAGGAGGAGAAAGAAGAAGGAGAAGTCGGAGAAGAACTTCGAACGCAGTGGACTTTCCCCACCGTGGTCCCTGACTTGCCTGTGTTGTGCTTTCCTTGTCAGTGTTATGATTCTCTTCAGCAACTGAGTAGCTACTTTACATACATCTAAAGTACTCCACTGAAGGAGGTGCTCTCCAGTCTTGTGCTTGCACACCTAGATGATATGTGTGACACTGGGTAAGCCTTTGAAGAATTCTAAGAACTTTCTCACAGGAAAGTGTGGCTTGGGGCCCCTTAGCTGCCCTCTCTGGGTTCCTCTGAGCTCAAGGTTTTGATATGTATAGGAGAGGACCAAGGAAGGGGTCTGGGGGAGGAAGGCTGATGGAAGGAGTGAGCCTCAAAGGAAAGAGGACAGATGAGCTGTACAAAAGCTGGTCATCTAACCTAACACTCCTGGGGAGGGGGGTTCCTCCTTCAGCACACTAAGTTCGTTCAGACGATGCCTAATGCAGCTCAAGCAGATCACTGGGTAGACCAGAAAGACATAGGGCAATGGGGACTTACAGCAAAGGCACAATGGGTAACAACAGAGATCACTGGACAGAAGAATACTCAGAGATCAAAGGTCCATGCAAACCTTCTGTGATCACCAGGACTCCACAGAGGCGGCCTGTCCCTACTCCTCCTAACCTTGTGAACTTGAAGACATTCTAGAACATTCCTAAGCCCATTTCTCCTACAGAATGGGGGAGCATTGCAATACTTTATTCATCGGGCATCCACAAAAAATAAAAATTAAACTGCATAGGAGTACTTAGCCCATTTCTGATGCCTAACAGGCAACAAATCAAAAGTTATAAATAATTACAAATTCAAGCCAGGCCCAATGGCATATGTCTGTGTTCTCAGCACTCAGGGAGTGGAGGCAGGAGAATCAAGAATTTAAAGTCATCCTCCACTACACTGTAAGCTACAGGTATTGCCTATTCCAATTCCCAAAAGTCTGTCATTTTACAGTTTTCTCTTATTCCTAGACATCCTGTTTGCAATGCGCACACATTTTTGCATATTTTCCCACCACCAAGCAAAGCCATCCCATTTCCTATTCTGTCAAAATCCCTCCTCAACAAAGCAAACTCTTCAGGCAGAGTTCGGTGCCTCAGAACTTACTTCTATTGTGTAACTAAGTTATATTTTCCTCCTGTTTTTTTTTGGGAAATGTTTACCTTAATTTGTTCCTCCTTGGTGCCAAGAACAGGGCACCATGGTTTCTACCCCGCTACGCTATAATGGGGTATCCCAGGGAGACAAAGGATTCTGCCCAGTAAGCAACCACTTACTGGAAGCCCTGGGTAAAGTGCGCCTGCGCAGACCCTCGCTAATGCACCCCTTCCATTATGCGCCTCCAATTATCCCTGTCTCCTTCAACAACCTCCGATTAACCAGTGCTCTTTGCAATCTTTCGTCTGCCCCAAGGTCATAAGCTTCCATCTTGACAGTCAGCAGTTAGAACCAGGCCCTGCACTTCTCGAAAACCTCAGATAATGTTTTAGCCAGCGTGGCTCGATTTCTTGAATGCATTCAGCTTTGACAAGAGCCACTTGAACCTGCATCCTAAAGAAATACTGTGTTAAAAGAAAAGTGGTCGCTGCTTCCTGTTCCCTGTTTCCTGTTTCCTGGTGGTGTGGGTGGGCAGACCAGGACTAAGGCTCCGCGGCAGTAGACTAGTTTATTTTGCAAATGATTTAGAATCTCTGGATCTGTGATTTTAATTCACCTTTCACCTATTAACTCTGAGATCCCAAGGCACTTCAACAGCTCTTTAATTAGTCAAACTGGGTGAGAGGTTAACTGGGATGGACCCAGAACCCACAGGATAGCCACCAAGTGACACCGAGACATGTAAGGCCATAGCTGATAAGACAGCCACCGTGTGACACCCAGACACTCTCACTCCGGAGGGCTCGTCTGCCGAAACTTTAAAACACATTTCCACTTCTATCATTCTGTCCTACTTCTCCACAGACTGATTCACACTCCCCACAGTGGATTAAAATCCTCTTGGCTCTTGCCTCTATACAGTTTAGAAGCTCTCCTGTAATGTGTGTGTACTACCAACAGATGGCGTCAAAGTCACCGCTCTCCAAACATCTTGCTAGGAGATGAGAGGATGAGCACGTGACAGTAATGAGCATGCAGTGTGAGCGTGTGAGTGTGTGGATGTGGGTGTGTGAATGTGTATGTGTGTGTGAGTATGTGTGAGTGTGCTTGTGAGTGTGTGTGAGTGTGTGTGAGTGCGTGTGTGTGTGTGTGTGTGTGAAATTCTCAAGGAAAATGTTAAGAAAGAAAAGAGCAAGAGGGGGAGAGAGAGAGAGAGAGAGAGAGACAGAGAGAGAGAGAGAGAGACAGAGAGAGACAAAGAGAGACAGAGAGAAAGAGAGAGAGAGAGTGTCTAGTAGTGGAAGACGGGTAAGATGGCAGTCAGCTGAGTATTTGCTTAAGGGAGCTTCTCCCCCACAGATACCGATTGAGACAGCCTTCCACAACTCACACTATTTGCACAGTAACTAAGGAAGCGATGCAAGCATCTTCAGTACCTGGTTTCAGTATGAAAATCAGAAAAGACATCTTGAAGAAGGCAGGAAGGAAGCCTCACCCGTCCCCATCAGCAAGAGATGCTGTGTGCCTGCCTGCCTGCCTGTCAGACCAGAAGAGAATTAAGCCTTTAGACTTAGTCTACCTGGCTTGCCAGGCTGCAACCAAGTGCTAGGTAGGACTCTAGAGCTCTGTTACTAGGCAGTACACGCAGACTGAGTCTTTAATCTCCTTGGCCAGGTGGTGAAGGGACCACCTCTACTGTCCTCCTCCAAGTTTGAACAGACAGTACAAATCAGAGAGGCTAAAGGCCTCTGCCCTTAAGCTAAGCTCTCTGCAAGTACAGTGGGAGTATTCACATTACTTGGGCAACCTCGGCACCCTGCCCCAAACCTGAGCATGTGGTAAGGAATAAGATTCCAGCCATTGAGATAAAGGATAAAAAGGTAAATACCGAAAGGGATACAGGTCTATATCTAGAATGCTGCCGGACTGGTAAAAGGTTAACACTGGCACTGTCTGGACTAGTGCATACAGATGGCACCGCCAGAATCTCCCCGGACTGGGCCCGGGGCGCTCTCTAGTGCTGAAACAGCAGCAACACACCAATAGTGAGGTGGTGGCAAACCTGCTGTAGTAGAATGTCCACAAGTTCCGGAACAAATAAGCATCTTGCTTAGAAGTCTTGGAAAGATGAGAACAAGAAAGGCCAGATTATGATGACTATTAAAACGTTTAATTCCTCAGTTTTCAGATGACACGGCAGGTCAACAAACACCAAGAACTTGTAGGAAATATGACCTAACTTGGCCAGCAAAAGAAAGCACCAGAAACCGACTGGGTAATGAGTGATATTTGCAAACTCTCAGATGGACAATTCAAAATAGATATTTTTTTAAAATGTGCTTTACAAAACAAAAACCTGTGGATGGGAAGTGCAGGAGTAGGGCAGGCCTCTCTAATCCCAGCACTTGGGAGGCAGAGACAGGTAGATCTTTGTGAGTTCAAGGCCAGCCTGGTCTGAATAGCAAATTCCAGGCTAGCTAGTGCTATGAGATCCTGTCTTAAAAACAAACAAAACATGATATGATTGTATACTTAAGTGACCTGAAAAACTCCACCAGAGAACTGCTGCAGCTGATAAACAACTTCAGCAAAGTGGCCAGATATAAAATTAACTCAAACAAATCAGTAGCCTTCCTATACTCAAAGGATAAACAGG
>CM052701.1:56980330-57025456 GCA_028551405.1 Uromys caudimaculatus
GAGGAGAGGCCCTTGGGCCTGAGGGTGTTAGAGGCCCCAGTAAAGGGGAATGTCAAGGTGGGAATATGGGAATGGGTGGGCGGGTAGGTGGGAGGTGGAATTCCCTCATAGAGGCGGGGAGGGGAAGGGGATAGGGGGTTTCCAGAGAGGAGACCTAGAAAAGGGAAAACATTGGAAATGTAAATAAAGTATCGAAAAAATTAATTAATTAATTAATTAATTAATTAAAAACACAAAAGACCACCGAAATAATCTAATTCTGCAAGAGAAAAGTTTAACAGAGAGAAGAGATTAATTTAAAAAAAAAAAAGCAAAAGAGAAATCTTTAGGCAAAAAAAAAAAAGAAAGAAAGAAAGAAAAAAGAAAAAAGACCAACAACAAAACAAAAACAAAGAACTAGATCACAGGGTGAAAAGGAGCAAAAAGAATGAAGCCAATATGTGGATGGAAGCACTGGAACAGCCTGCAGGAAGGCAGTGTGTGAGCCAGGTGCCCTGTGGTCCCAGCTCCTTGGGAGTCTGAGGAGGAAGGGTCATGATTTCTGGACAAGCTTGGACAATTTGGTGAGATCTTATCTCAAGAAAAATAATTCAAATTCAAAATGTGGAGAGCACATGGATATAAGGTTGGCCTTCCTGTTGGTTTCCTTTCTAATCTTTATGATCACTGGCCCATTATGATCCAAATATGATTTTTAAGTCTCCTCAGAGCTATAAAGCTAGTCTAAAATAGATACACTCAAATAATGACAAATCAGAAAACACTATGGGGTGAAAGTCATTTAGTCGCCACTGAAGAGTGTAAGAGTTATGGGAGAGAAAGGATTCACAATGAAGGTAGAAGATTGATTGGTATCAAAATGGCAATAGCAAGACACAGCCTACTATTAATGACCTTAAAAAATAATGACAAAGGACTCATGAGATAGCTCAGTGTGTAAAGACATTTTCCACCAAACCTGAGCCTTTCCTTATCCTACACAGCTTCAATGTCTACTCAAACTTCAACAAAGCTTCAAACTTCATGAGCCATATTTGTAGTTAAGATTTGCAAACATAACAGATGTCCTTAACCAAATAGTAACATTCTTTAGAAAAATAGACAAAGGTTATAAGTTGCCAGTTGAAAATGGAAGCACCATTGACAAGAGGATAAATTTCAGCCTCCAAGATAATTAAGTGAAAATCTCAAATGTCAAGCTCTGTACTTAGGGCTTTGCACTCTTGAAACACATTCTGTGTGTAAGCATGGGCATGCATGGATGTGGTGTGAATGTGTGTGCACGCCTGTGTGTGTGTGTGTGTGTGTGTGTGTGTGTGTGTGTGTGTGTGTGTGTGTGTGATACTAGGTATTGAACTCAGGGCCTTGAGCTTGCTAGGCTCTCTCCCTCTCCCTCCCTCCCTCTCTCTCCCTCCCTCCCTCCCTCTCCCTCCCTCCCTCTCTCTCTCTCTCTCTCTCTCTCTCTCTCTCTCTCTCTCTCTCTCTTTCACACACACACACACACTCACACACACTCACCCCAGTCATTTGTTGATGGGCATTGATGCTAATTCTACCTATTTCTTGCCTATTACACAAAATGTAGCAATAAGCACAGACAAGCTAATATCCCTGAGTAGGACCTACCAGTCGTCTAGGTCATATGGTAGCTGTGTCATAGATAGTTCTATCCTTATTAACAGCTTTTAAGCCCTTTCTTCAAAGTCTAAAGATACATAGTCTTTTCCCCTCATGCTGTGTGACTGTTAAGTGACATGTCTTTTCTTTTAAGTTTAATTTTCAAAAGATTGAGAGACTAGTACGCAAGATTCCCATATATCCCTCACCCAGTTTCCTTATTCAGAACACATAACATCAGCATGGCACATTTCATGTAGTTAATAAACCAGTATCAATACTAATAAAATATTGTTCTTATCTAATGTCCACATTTAATTCTCAGAAACCTAGATGTCCTTGGGTGTCTTTTCCATGTTCTAGGATCTACATCTGATCTAACTGTGTTTGTAGACTCCCTTCAAGTACTACTTTAAAAAATACTTTTCTGGGTCACTCAGAGGCTAAATTTTGCAAATAGTTCCAATTACTGACTTTAAAGAATTCTTTCTGATTTTTTCAATAATATTAGTCCTTTGCAGCTTTAGCGATAAAATCAACATTCAAGTTCTGAGTAAAATATACTAAAAGAAAGTCTTGAGATGTTTGCTCTCAGAAAACACCTGCTATTTATAGTAGAACGTCTGGAGAGACTTCTGTGTCCTTTCTTGTTTACATAACATCCGCTGGAGAGGCGCTGTTTCCTCCAGTCCTGTGCGTATACTGTCATAGTTCATCCTACAAAAGATGTTTTTCTGATTATAATGTTCATCTTCATTGAAATATTAGAGAAAATTTCATTTTATGGAAAATGACATTAAAGATAACTTGTGGTTGAGGTTTTGATTTTTGGTTTTCTTTTTCAATGCAAAAACAGAGGTATATGATGGAGAAACCAAATGAATGCATATTTGATTAACTAAGGGGAAAACGGACGTGTGTTCTTAATCTACACTCGTGGCACTTTGTTTGCTTTTAATAAATACCTCAAGTTGGATGAATGGCATTTTGAAGAAATAAGGGTGATTTACTATATGGAAAATATCTGAGTTTCTTTATGTTAACATATAACTAATAATCAGTAAAATACACAGATCACTGATGAAATTGGTGAGCTTTGAGAAGTATACACCCATACACCCTCATCACTAACAAAAGAAGAGATGTGAGCATCGTTCCAGAGCTGCCCCATACCTCTTCTAGCCATTTCTGCCTTCTTCCTTTCCAGAGAACCCATCTTCCATTACCTTTTTTTCCCCCTTTAATTTGACATTTCAAATGTTTCCCCTTCCCAGGTCTCCCCTCTGGAAATATCACTGTTTGCACCCTTCCATTACCGTAAACTTGTTTTGCTCAGCTTTTAGCTGACATGGGTGAAATCCTATGGCTTGTGTCTTAGACTTTTCTCTTGGTGATAGAGTTTCTATGGTGATAAAACACCATAATCAAGAGAAGCTTTGGAAGGAAAGGGTTTATTTCATCTTATAACTTGTAGATCACCATCCAGAGAAAGTTGGAGCCAGAACCTGGAGGCAGGAACTGAAGGGGAACCACAGAGGAGTGCTGATTACTGACCTGGGCCTCTTGGTTCTTCTCAACTTGCTTTCCCATGCATCTCAGGGATGGCACTACCCAGTTGGTAGGGCCCTTCCTCATCAATCACTGAGAAAATGCCAACTGAACTTAGTTACCTCAGTTAATATAGTTTAGCTTATCCTACACATTTCCTTTTAGCTTCAACCCATCAACACACACACACACACACACACACACACACACACACACACACACAGATCTCAAACATCTATGCCACACCTACAACTTCCTCTCCTTACCAAAATCAAGACCCACCATCTCTAAGAGGCCTGCCAATGAGTCTCTGTCACTTGCCTGACTAGCATTCCACCTCTCATACGTTGTCAACTGCCAGGTCACAGCAGCAAGACTTCATTTATATATTGACTTTTGCAGAAGGCAAAGTTATTCCTAGGGATCCATGTAATGTTTCATAATACCTCAATTCCAAAGAAAGCACATTCATTCATTTTAAACCTATGCGTATTTCACACATAATCATTGGGTGGAAGCAACAAGAACGCCTTGCTGCAGATTGTCTGGTAAAAGAATGCATCCTCAGTGGCTGTTTCCAAGGGTGCTGGGCAGATGGTGGCCCTCCCAGCCAAGGAAAGTCTGAAGAGGCTCTCCCTCCACCCAGGATACATGCATGAGAGTCTGCCTGAGCTGCATCCCTTCAGTAGAACTAAAGTAGAACTTTCAGGAGAAAGCTAAGTGAACATCAGGTAGGGTATGCAAAATAGCTGAAGTAACCTGACACTTCAGGGCAGTCCTTAGCTATGGCTTTCATCCCAAGACAGGAAGTGGCATTCATCCAGAGTCTTGCTATTTGTGAAAGGCAGAGCCAGGGCAAGAACTCCCAGGCCCTAGTTTATGATGGACTTACTTTATTCATGGTAATAAGTGTGAATAAAGAAAAGTGCTGTGTTATATCACACACACACACACACGCACACACACACACACACACACACACACAGTGAGAACACTCTGAAATTGACTTGGTCAGTTCCCGCTTAACATAAACAGCTGTTTTCATCTATTAATTGAGAGAGAAACAGCTACCTTGAGTGAACGTGGAAGGGACACTGAGGGAATGGCCTGTGGTTACTGACACTTGGTCACCGAGACTTCTTTCTCTTTTGTTGCAAGCCAGTCAGTCAGGCTATAGCAGCCACTTTGGTATGAGTACCCCCAGAATCCAGCACAAATGGATCCAGGCATTTGCAGTAGGAAAACTTCACCTATGTTCTTGGTCTAGGCTGTGTGCTCTACAATCAAAGTTAGAGGAAATTTTTTCAGGGTGTTTTGTAGTTCTTAACTGCTGTTTGAAACATCTGGCAGTTGTTTTTCCACCTTTGAAGAAGACATTGCCCAGTAAATTTACCTCTCAAAGGGCAAAACAGTGCACTGGTAATAAGGGCTAAGGTAATGAACATAAAGAGTCTAGATCAAATGGTGCCTGGACGGAGACTTTTTCTCTCTCAGGATTTTTCACTTTAGTTGTTATTCATATTTATCTGATATAAAAGCTATACCAGCTTTGGATCGAATTTAGGTGGGAGGGTGTAAAAAGGGAGTATTTCGGGTGTAGGAGGGAAATACTAAGAGTCCAGAAGAATTGCATTCTCATCCCTCTGGCTGGGCGCCTGGGCTCAGAGCTTGCTGGTGCTGACTCAGAGACCAGGACGTGTGGAGGGGGTGAGGCCATCAACTCATGGCCCAATGTGCCATCAGGCAAAGGCACGTGGGTAGGCCACCTGTTCCCAAACCTGCTTCCCAGCGATCACGCGTACTGTTCTCATCTCAGGCAGTGTCCTACCTTCTCAGCACTGCAGAGCTGCCTGGCAGTCTTATAGCCCGGTTTCACTTCTGAAAACATGTTGGGAGAAAGAAACATACACAGGAATCTGTTCCCCAACACACACACACACACGCACACACACACACACACACACACACGTGTGTGTGTGTGAATGTTCATGTATGGACTGTGTGTGTGTATGTGTGAGTGTCTTTGCCCATCTCACCGCCCTGCCGCTTCAAAGGCTCTAGTTTTGAAAACTGACACCCTAGGCTGCCAGCTTCACTCATGCTGCCTGGAGCAGCTTCTACCCTCCATGGCCTGTTTGCTCCAGGACTGCTGAAACACCCACATGTGATGGAGAAACTCCTGCATCCATTTGTTCTTAAGCACTGAAACAATGGCTCCTTTCTTTGAGCACTTTGCTTGTTGTCCTTTTCATTATTATTTCTTTTATTTTGAGATTAAAATATAATATATCATCTCCCCTTTCCCTTCCCCCTGTCTAACCTTCCCATTCCCCTCCTTGCTCTTTTTCAAGTTCATGGCCTCTGTTTGCATTAATTGTTGTTGTATGTATATATGTATATGCATATATATTCCTACATATAACCTCCCCGGCTGTAGAGTGGTGCCCGTAGGTGTGTTATCAAGGCTGAGCAGTTGGCATTGGATACAGCCTGGTACCTTTGCAGCATCACAGGCTGTATCCTGGCTCCATGGAGACAGATGAGCCTCCAGGGACATTCTGCTCTGACCACAGAAGAGCATTCTCACCAAGCGTGTGTGAGTGTGTGTGTGTGTGTGTGTGTGTGTGTGAGAGAGAGAGAGAGAGAGAGAGAGAGAGAGAGAGAGATTGTCCATGTCTCTCAAAAAACAACCCTATTTTTCTTCGCAGTTTTTGGTTCAGAAATAAATATATGAGCCAATTCTGGCCATAGGACTAAATGAGGGATTTGATAGAACATTCTAAAAATGTCTTAAGAAAGAAAGAACGAAAGAAAGAAAGAAAGAAAGAAAGAAAGAAAGAAAGAAAGAAAGAAAGAAAGAAAGAAAGAAAGCGAGCCACAAGCTGGGCTAATATCAGCACTTGGGAGGTTGAAGCAGCCTAAGCTACATAAAAGATCCTGCCTCAGCAAAGCTAAGAGGAGAAAGGAGAGACAGACAGACAGACAGACAGGGGAGTGGAGAATCCCAGATGAAGGACCTCTCCTTGTGTTTATTCATGAGGAAAAAGTGATCACAATGACTACAAACAGCCCTCCAGCTGTGAAAAGGGGATTCATGCTTAAGATGAAGGCAATACTGCCAGTGCCACGGAAGAAAGATGAGAATACCACAGGATCACATAGTGACATTAGCAAGGCATTGAGTGTGCCACCCTGAAGGAGGGACTTCCCGGACATTCCTCCTCAGAAGCACATAACTTCCGTGTGAATGTGAACAGTTTCCGTGTCCTTATCTGATGCTGGGATCTGTCATGTTTGGTGTCCTCAGAGGTCTATCATTTTTTCTTATCTTGAATGATGGTCTAGAGGCATCGCACAGTCAGACAGCAAACAAAATGAAGGTTTTACATGTAGTAGGTTCAATGTGGCACATTCTTTGTCATTGGGAGACCACTGACAGCAGATACCAAGTCCCTTTCTCTTTATGTCTGCTGTCTTTGTGGTCTACTTTGGACAACAAGTGCAGTGGAAATGACATTGAGTAGCTTTGAGGAAGGACCTTTAAGGATTCCACAAAGAGCTTGTAATGGTCCTTCTCAGAACTCAGCTGCTGTGTGAGATATCTGCCCACTGCGTGACCCCTGTGGTGGGTGGAAGTCCAAGATCATCACCATAGTGTGTGTGTGTGTGTGTGTGTGTGTGTGTGTGTGTGTGTGTGTGAGAGAGAGAGAGAGAGAGAGAGAGAGAGAGAGAGAGAGAGATAGACAGACAGACAGACAGACAGAGGAGCAGTATAGGGAACAAGCATGTGATCCTAGTTTGAGTTAGAATAAGCAAGTTCTAACATTCATGAACAGCATTTAACATCTATGAGGATAAAGTGGCTCTTCTCCCACCCTTACAAACTCCCTCTGACTCTATTGTAGAGAAAGGCTCTTACCAAAGCTTTTCTGAAGACTAAAGCATAGGAGATGGAGAAATAACCTAGGGAAGTGCAGTTTTTGATCTTGTGAACGCTCTCCAAGTGTGAGTGTGCAACACATGCATGCACGCATGCGCGCGTGCGCGAGCACACACACACACACACACACACACACACACACACACACACACACACACACACTGATTCCTCACCTCACTCTGCTTGGCTTGGCAGGACTTTAGCATTTGTTCAAACATTTGTCACATAAAAAAACAATCAGCAGAATTTAAATTCTCTTTTAACCACTCATCTCTTTTAAGCTGAGCAGACATTTTGAACTGAATTTATTTTAACTAGGGATTTATGGGAGGAAAGGAACAGTTCTAATTAAATAAGTATTAGCCTCAAACGGAGTGAATAATGACCCTTTGGAAGTGCCCCAGTCCCTAATAGCTAATTAACAGCTCATAACCGGTCTCTCTTTGTGTCCCAAGGCAGGTGTGAAAAGGAGGCCATGGCTGATTAACGAGATGGGCTGAAACAAGATTAAAAATGAAAATGGGCTTTTCAGACTCCAAACCTGCAAATCCTCAGGATGTGAGAAAAATTGTTGGTGCAGCGAGCGTCCTGAGCCACCGCTGTGGGAACAGCAAGTGTGCTGCTGAAGGCATCGATTTGCTCAAGCCCTCGGTGGACCCTTTCACAGTGGTACAGACAGAGGACAAGATCGCCCAGCATGAGGCCAACGGCCTCCCCACCGTCACGAGGTCCGGAAAAGCTCAAGATGGAAAGCCATATAACCTTTACAAATAGGAGTTCCCCCTTTGTGTTCATGCTTCAAACACGTATTAAAAGCGCACCAACAGAGCATTAGAAGTCAATCAACACCCATTTCCATCTCTGAGGGTCTGCAACTCCCTGTGAGCAAAGTGCTGAAAGCCATTTTCCTCTCCCTCAGCCAGGGGCCTGGGCGGCTCTCCGTTATTAAGGACGACCGTAGCCTTCCAGAAGTCACTATTAAGCCTATGCCCTGCCATCTCCCATGTGTACTGTCTTTGCACTTACTTCAAGGAGATTTTAAACAGGCAGCTGTGCTTCTGGGGGAAAATGTAATGTTTTGATTTTTTTTTTAATTAGTTGAGCTACTGGGGAGAACTGCTTTGCTTCTACATGTCTCATAGCTGTGGTCTTAAGCCCTAGGCAGAACCTTGCTTTTATTCCACAGCCCCAGGGAAATGAGAATAACACTACACTACATAGAAACGCAGCCTGGCTATACACTCAAGCGTCTCCCCATCCCCCAAGCACACCGTCATCTCCATCCGTGCTCCTTACTTCCTTCGATGGGATGAAGGATGGATCAGGAAACAAGAACTTGGTACCACAAGATACAAAAGCACATATCTTTTATTGAATTTTATACAATTAAGTAAGATTTAATGCCAGTCCATTTGGTTTACTGCCAGGAGAGGTGTTACCTCTCAGGGGGTGAAGGAGACAGGCGAGGCACCAGGTAATTAACACTTCCCTGGAGGTGGACAGAAGTGCTCTCCTGGGTTGGGAAAAAAGTCCATTTTCTTCCAAAACTGTGACTTGGAGGTGACACTTCAAATTATCAACAGTAATTTGGGGGATGAGAATGTGACTCTTTGGTTATTTTAATCAGCAGGGTGTACTGAGCACGGGTACAGAACTCTGTCTGCAAGAGCTTTTTTTAGGAAAATAACCAGCAATTTCGTGTCTTCAAGACATCAGTCTAGGGAGAATTAGACAATACAGATTATGCTGAAAGGGTGCAGATAAAGGCACAGCAGTGACGTACATTGGTACTTTTTGTAATTTGATGTGTTACATATATGTATCTATGTACCTTGTATGTATATATGATATAAATGTGACTAAAAAGATGACTACTTTTGAAATTTTGGGTGAAAATTCTAAAGGTAAGAACACAAATCTTTTCTTTGGCATAATCATTGTACACAGTGATGAGTTTCATAGCCCTGTGTCACCCATGTACACCTGATGCTGTGACTGTATGAACCCCCTTCCTCTCCCTTCCCCTCCACATCCTTCCTATCTGTTACTCCAGAATTTTTGTGTGTGTGTGTGGCTGAAGAGAAGTCCCAATGGCTAAAAGTGCATACTCCTCTTGCAGAGGACATGAGCTCAATTCCTAGTTCCACACCAGGTAGCTAACAATGGACATCCTCTTCCGAACTCTGTAGGCACCTGTCCTTGCTTGCTCATACCCACATTTAGACCCAAATATGCACACACAATTTAATTTTTAACAAAAGAGGATTTTATGTATCTAGATAAAATCTGGGTCAACTAATGAAACAAAACATCTAATATTTGTCTTTCTGAGTCTGACTCGTTTTACTATATTTTATGACCTCTGTTGTATTTATTCTCCTGAACACAACATAATCTTATCCTTTACAGATTAATAAAATTCTGTTGCTTATATAAAGCAGATTTTTTTTTCTGTGCCCATTCATTTCTAGTCAGACACTTAGACCAGTTCCAGTACTTGACGATTGCGACTGGCGCTGCAACAAACATGAATGAGGAAGCAATTCTGGATCAGAGAAAGTGGCAGACACGGGTTAGCAGACGAGAGAAGAAGAAAAGCAGACACATCTGTAGGGAGTAGCAAAAAAAAAAAAAAAAAAGTGACACCTTAAGACCATTTAAGGCACCCACGGTTTCATAGACCAGGAAATGGAAATAAAATCATAACATTTGAAGTCACAAAATAATAAGTAAAAATCAATAGCATTATCAAAACTCAGAGAAAGCATGCAATGTGAGGTAGAGTGAGAATTGGCTAGGTCATTTTGTGGCAATAAATCAATATTGTCTAAGACAAAGATCAAGAAACAAAACCATCAACAGCTCATTATAGAGTTATCATACAACCAGACAAACAACTACAAAGATGAACTGCTAGAAGAAAAGTAGAAAGAAGTAAAACACACTGCCATTTGTCGTTTCTGATTTTCCTCTATTGACTGATACTTTCTACATAATGTGTTACCTTGATGATTTTTAATTTGCTTTATTCCTTCGCGTGGATGTGTATTATGTTGAGTGTGTTTCTTCTCCTTCTTCTTCTTCTTCTTCTTCTTCTTCTTCTTCTTCTTCTTCTTCTTCTTCTTCTTCTTCTTCTTCGTCTTCTTCGTCTTCTTCTTCTTCCTTCTCTGTCACTGTCTGTCTCTGTCTTTCTGTCTCTGTCTCTCTCTTCATCCTTCTTCTCACCCTTCTCCCCTTCTGCTTAGTTGTCTTTGTCCCTAAACAGATTTACTTTGACTTTCATGTCTGTCATAGTTCCTTTTATATTGCTGTGATGAGACACCATGACCAAGGCAACTTATAGGAGAAAGCTTACTGAGGACCCACACTTCTAGAGGGTTAGAGTCCACATCCATCACGGAGAGAAGCATGGCAGCATGTAGAGACTACACTGATACAACAGCCAAGAGCTACACCCTGATCCACAGGCACAAGGCAGGGAGAGCTCGTTGTGAATAGACTAGGCTTTTGGGACTTCAAAGCTCAACCTCAGTGACACACTTCCTCCAACAAGGCCACATCTCATAATCCTTCCCAAGCAGTTCCACCAACTAGGGTCCAAGCATTCAAATATATGAACCTACAGGAGCCATTCTCATTCAAACCATCACAATGTCATACGCACATAGATTATTTTAAAATCTAGGCAGTACAAAAGTACAGATAAGAGGACACCACGTGCTATGTGTCTTTCTGAGATTGGCTTAATAACTGATATAATTATTTACAATTCCACCCATGGGTTGGTTCCTTTTGGGAGCTCAATAAAATGGCTCTGTACATGCATACCACACTTTTCTGAACATCCAGGTTGGTAGTCTTGATATTCCAAGTACCTTTCAAACATGCCTCAGTCAGGCACAATGGTGCACACCTATACTCCCCATAGGAGGGACTGAGACAAAAGGATCACAAGTTCAAGGCTAACCTGAGCTATGTAGTGGTTCCTGTGCCAAAATGAAAAAGCAAAATATAATTGAGATTAGATGTGGCTCAGAGACAAAGAGCTTGCTTAGCAAACTCGGACTTTGCTCAGCCCCAGCACTAAACACAACAAAAAACACAAAACCAAAACATGAAATAGACAAGGAATAATTGCTATGTAATTTCTATAATAACCTTTTGGATATGTATACTGCTCGTGGTCAGAAAAACATGGCATCGCTCCTTCAAACACATCATTTAATATTTATCATATGTCACGATGAAGAACACTTCCTATGGGAGTAACTTTGATGCCCATGATCGAGTGATTATAATAACATTATTAACATTATGCTATGTTTTTTTAAGGCAGAGTCTCACAATGTCATCCTGGCGGGCCTGTAACTCACAGTTTCCCCTGCCTCTGTTCACCAAGTGCTGTGATAAAAGGCATTTGCCACCACATCCAGGCCAGATGCCATTTTTATGCAATTCTTATAACCAGTAAATTAGCACTTTCATTTACAGAAATGTCAAGAAAGCACCTTTGAGGTCTTACCATTCTAAAACCCTTTATCCTAATTACTTAAACACTAAGTCCAAAGGGAACAATATTTTTTTTTTCATTTTCCAAAATGCCATGAAATACCTATCTGCTATTTGGTTTCAAACCATCTTTCCACCACCCTCCCACCTTCAAGTATTCAAGTCTTAGTAAAATTTAGTTATCATCTATCTGGTCTACCTTTTTTCCTGCAATGATGAGCAAGCATTCAAATATATGAACCTACAGGAGCAAGGGCTTGGGAGGTGCCCTGGGGCACTGACAAGTGAGCACCTGTCCTCTGTCTGGGACTTTAGTACACACAATTCTCTCCTCCTGGCTCCCCCCACCAGTATTAGCCTCAGCAGAGTTCTTAAGAACCATTAAAAAATAACCCTTGCCTGTAATAACGGAGTGAGCCATGGACCAAAAACTTCTCTCTCACCCATCACTTCTTAGGCACTTCATCTTAGAGCATCATTTTTATTCTCTGGAGAAGAACAGCCTTAAAGTTGGGATATTCTTAATTCAGTCAAGGTGGGAAGGGGAGGTGAAAAAGGAACTCTCGAGTGCAATCACAGTGAGAACAAAAGCTTAGCCAGTTTGTGTGATGTGTTATAATTATGCTATGAAATTGCTCTTCAGCTCGGGTGTCAATGAAGAGAGCACTTTAAAATAGTTCTGTTCTTCATAGAAATAGTTCAGGTGTGTGTGTGTGTGTGTGTGTGTGTGTGTGTGTGTGTGTGTGTGTGTGTGTGTGTGCGTGTGTGTATTTAAGCCAATCATGGGGCTGTAAATGTTCATCCAGGCACTCAGAATTTATAGCCCTTCCTTACAATTCAAAATAAAAACAAAAACAAAGAAACTAACCCTTTCAGGCAGATAGACAGCTCAGTTAGTAAGGTATTTGATTTGTAAGCATGAGGACCTGTAATGGATTCTAGGTACCGAAAGCAGGATATACAGAGTGAGCCTGCAGTGTCTGTACTGGGGGAAACAGATACAGGGAAATCTCAGGGGCCTGCTGGCCTGCCAATCAGCCAATCAACAAACCTGATGAAAGACCCTGTCTCAAAAGGTAAGGTCAGGACTGGAGAGAGGCTTGAACCTGTAAAAGCGCGTACAGAACAAGCCCAAAGACCTGAGTGTGATTCCCAAGATCCTTTGGTAGGAGAAGAGAACTGGCTGTGTAAAGTTGTCTTCTGACCTCTGCACATAGCTATCATATGTACACACACACACACACACACACACACACACACACACGCACACACACGCACACACACACAAGGTGGGAGGCATGTTCATATTCAGGAGGTAGAAAGAGAGAAAATAAATTTTAAAAATATGGTGGAGAGCAATTGAGGATTTTTATCTACGTTAAAATACACATCTAAAAACTCTTAGCTGGGGCTAATGCTCAGGTCCAGTTCCAGAAATATTGCTTTTAAATAAATGGAGCAGAGAGTGAGGCTTCTGAGTGGATATTAGTGAAGCCTGATTAAATCAAATGTAATTTCTCATTTTAGGAGATTTTTTTCAGCTTCATTGAGTGAGATATCCAGAAGGATCTGGGAGGGGGAGTGGGTAGAGAAGGAATCTGGTAGTATAAGAATAGAACATTCCAGAGAACTTTTCAACTTTTCAATGTTTTTAGGAGAGGCGAGCCTTGTTTATCGAGAGATATAAAGACTAGCTTATAGGTGTAAATGTAGCCCAGGCTGACCTTGAACTCACTATGTGATAGGGAATGAGAGTGATATTGAACCACTGATTCTCTTGCCTCAACTTCCTTGAGTGCTGGGTTTTTAAGTGTGACCATGTGCCCGGTGAAAGGAAAAACACATATTGGTGTGTGCTTTATTCACCTGACCATACATAGAAATGCCAGCCACTCACGTATTAGAGCCTAGTTCCTCTGGATTCAGATTTCACGGAGTGGGGTGGGGGAAATCAAGAGGAGAAAAACACTACTGTGTGACACGGTGCCCACAGAGACAAACACTGGAGTCACCTTGCCTTTGAAGGGCTTATAAACAAATTCAAGGATATAAGAAGCAAGTCTGCAAAAGAGCAGCCTAAACCAGTAAATAAACAGGACCAAAGGGGAGGAGGCGGCACCAGGGTCTTCACCTGGGCCACAAATCTCAGCCCTGTGTCTTCTGAGGTGTGGAACCTGCAGAAGGAAGAAGAGAGAACAGGCACTGCTCCTGTGACAGTTGGCTTATATGTCATTACCTGAGTGAATCCATTAATTAGTCAGAAACAGGCAGCTTAGCTCTCACAAAAAGCACAGATGCCATGGAAGGTTTTCGTTGGTTATTCATATGCTGAATATGATACTAGTAACTCACCACAAATTGACAGAAAAAAATGGGCAAAGCCAACATTCCTGCCTCATCTGTAAGAAGCACCTCAGCTGCTCCAGTAAGAAGCAGGCACTAGCAGATCTTCTCAGACCAGGCAGGGCATTGTGATTCAAAGTGGAAACCCTGTCGAAATAGAATATCTGCTCACATTAACAGTGAACTATATGTCTAAGTGAGTCCCTTTTCCTGAGCTACAAGGATCGCATAAAGAAGTAGTAGATAAAGTACTTTCAAAGTGATATGGGGTCTTCAGAAATGGCTCAGTGGGTCACCTACTTTCAGCACAAACATGAGGTCCTGAGTGTAGACCCCCAGAAACCGCATAAAAAGTCAGATGTTGGGTGCATGGCTGTAATCCCAACACTGGTGGAGACAGAAGGATCTATTGGGCTTGCCACTCTAGCCAAATCATTGAATTTAAGGTTTTGTTTCTCGAACCTGACAATAAAAGCAATATGTAGAACAGTTGACACCCAATGTCAACCTCTGGTCTTTTCATACACATGGAAGAACACATACACAGCTCCCTCCTCCCCCCTCTTTTCTCTGTGTGTGTGCAAGTGTGTGTCTTTCTCTGTCTCTCTGTGTGTGTGTCTGTAACTCTCTGTCTCTGTCTCTATCTCTGTCTTTCTCTTCAAACACACACACAAACACACACACTAAAAATAAAAATAGATGCAAACATATATTGCATGCATTTCCTTTATATCTCAACGTTTGGGCTCTCGTTCATTCCTACATAATGTTTTGGAGCAGTTTTAGAGATAGCCCTTTGTCCATATCAAAATGGTTTACCCTAGAGAGCACACAGTCAGAAACACACATTGCTGGTTTAGGAGAGGGGCAGCAAGAGTTCCAAAACAGATAAATCAGCAGGAGTCACAGTAAAGCAGAGTTTCACAGAACTGGGATTTGAAAGCTGGAGGTATGTAAAGACATTGAGTCTAAATGAAAGAAAGAAAATCAACACAGACACATTAAAAAGAATGTCAGATGTCAGAACTGACTAGCTGGGCTGACACTGAGGAACCAAGGCTGGGGATATATGCACCTCCTGAAAACAGGAAGCCTTTTGTTAGCTGATCACCTTATCTAACTCCTTTGAGGTGAGTGCCACAGATGTGTCTTTAGAAGCAGGCCGAGTGTTCTAGGTGCTGGCTGGGTACCTATTTATTTCTCCACAACTCTTCAACTCCACTTCAAACAACTCACCAGTCTCGCCAAGTCATAGGAAGACATTCTGTACGTCTAGAAGATAGACCATGAGACCAATCCTCCTGGACTGCCATAGCAAAATCACACTGATTGGTCAGCTTAAACCACAGAGGTGATTTTCTCTCAATTCTTGGAGGCTGGAGGTCCAAGACCAAAGTGCAATTCCCACTGGTTGCAGATGAGGACTCTACAAGTCTGGCTGCCTTCCCTGTATGTGTAAAGAGTCCAGAAAGGCTCACAGCTATCTTTTTTCTTTTTATAAGAATGCCATTTCCACCTGAGACTTCTCTTCCATTACTTCTCCAAAGACCCTGCCTTCAAATACCCCCTCACTGAAGGGAAAGGTTTTGGCATAAGAATGCAGAAGAAACACATTTCAGTCCTGATCAGGTCTCTAGCTCTATTTTAGTCTCCAAAGAGGACTGCTAATTTAAAAGAGAAAGAAAGAGACAGTAAGTCAGAGAGAAGGTCACATTAATCTTCATCTACTATGATTTAAAATCAAAATGAAGAGAAAATGAGAGATAATGAGAAGCCCCCTGCCTCAGCTGATGGGGAGATTGTTTCCTAGGGTTGGACGAACATTAGCCAGAGAACTTGGATTCCAGAGCTCAAGGCCAAGCAGACTACTGACTTTCAGTGTACTCATCATCAACCATATGTCTAACTTCTCTTCATTTTCCACTCTGTAAAATTAGGTTAAGATTTTCGGGACTGGAGAGATGGCTCAGAGGTTAAGAGACTGACTGCTCTTCCAGAGGCCCTGAGTTCAATTCCCAGCAACCACATGGTGGCTCACAACCATCTGTAATGGGATCCTATGCCCTCTTCTGGTGTGTCTGAAGACAACAACAGTGTGCTCATATAAATAAAATAAATAAATAAATCTTAAAAAAAAAAAAAGGTTTTCTGCTGCAGAGAGAGGAGGGAGGGGAGGAAGAGGAAGAGGAGGAGGAGGAAGAGGAGAGAAGAGAAGATCTAAGAGGTCAATCCTGATTCCAAACTAAACATAGCATTCTTCTCTGCCTTTGTAATCAATAATGTTTCAATCTGTAACTGCCCTGAGAGATAGAACTGGCTAGACCAAAGGACAGATCTGAATTCCTGCATGTCACCAAGTTCCTCAACTAAGCTAAGACATACATCACAAGGGAGAAAAAACTTTTTAGTTAAAGCCACAGACATGGGGTTGTATGTTACTGAAGCAAAACTCAGTCAACCTTGACTGATGGAGACAAGCTCTGTGGACTTTGCCCTTTTCCTCTATGCTTACCATCTTCCGAGGAATGTGCTCCTCTACGTCCCATGTATGTGGTTGCTTAAGCGCACACACCTAAATTTACAAGTAGGGGTAGACTCTCAAGTTCTCACAGAAAACACACACATTCTTGTAATTCAGTTCTCTGAACTCTCCTCTCCTCTTCAGCAAGGTTCCCAGCAGCCAGAGACACCGACAAGCACCTCAAATGTAGAAGGGTAGTGAGAGATGATTTTTTTAATTTTGTACAATTTTATTATTTTTGAAGATTTACTTAATTTATTGGATGTGTGCAAATGTTTTGCTTGCATATTTGTATGTGAACATGCACTGTGTGCTTGCCTGGTGCCTTTGGAGGCCAGAAGAGGGCAACTGGAATTGGAATTAATAGTCCTCCATGTGTGCTGCGAACTGATTCTCATTCCTTTGCAAGAGCAGCAACTGCTGAGCTGTCTCTCCAGTCCCTAGTTTTATCTAATCTTAATTATTTATCATTATAATCAATGTCATAGATTTTATTAACAATGCTAAGTATATATTTAAGACAGTAAGATTTCTGATACATTGGGTGAAATAAAATATATTCATCAAAAGCAACCACACACAACTCAGTGCACCTTCTAGAAACTCATTTAAATGTGTGTATCCAGGTGGTTCCAATTCTATTTCTACTTAATGATGCTAGTCCAGCCCCTAATGCTCTAAGCTGCAATTCTTTACTAGACACCTGCTCTGGTCTTCCAGTGTGAATCATGCTGTGAACTCTTTTTAGCTGCTAGAGGATTAAGTTTCCCTTGCTAGCTCTAGAAGTCCCTAATTAGCTAAAGGCTGGAAAGAGTTCTCATCTCTGGGTCCTGAGAAGTCTCCCCTGGGAAGCCTATTGTGCACTCCTGCCACCAGCTCTCTCTGGCCCAGTGACAGGTCTTCTCCAGCTCTCCTTCCCTGAAATGTTACTCCCTTCCCTTCTCCTTAAGAAAATTACTAAAGACCTCACAGGTTTGGTAAGGAGACTATAGAACACATGGTAACTCCTAGTATGGTTTCCTGTTTAAAAAAAAAAAAAAAAAACCTCTGTCAAAAGGCTAAAAGACTTCTGTTAATCAGCTGTAGCATTTCTCCAGGTTTGTCCACAGTTTTGCTTCCTGATATTTTGCACTATCCTGCTCTTTGCCATGAGGTTTAGAAAATCTTGGACGGTTGAAAGACTTGTTATCAGAACAAGCATTAAGTGTCTTCCAGGGCTAGGGAAGAGGCATGAGGGAGACCTAGACTCTTTTCATCACGTGTCTTTGCATCATGTATGTATCTGCTCTTCGGTGCCGTCCCCTTGAATGTCAAAGAGCTGGCCTAGTCTCACGTTCGTAAAAGACAAGTAAAATACCCTCCCCTACCTGTGGCCTAGAGCCTACCAAAGGCCACTGACAGTGTGGCAAGATATCATTTCTAAAGTCTGCAAAGATCAAACAATTCTACAGTTGCTCAGACAGCCACAGAAAACCCCCACCCCCTCCCCAGCTAACTTCCTGACCCCAAAACCCAGAGTCTGGTCACCACGGAGAGGGCTATGTTAAACTTGGGGTTTTGGCAGCTGCAGAAAGCACATAAAAAAGTGGCTTCCAGCTGAGAGCAGAGAGGAATGCACAAGAAGCTGTGCAGGCTTCTTTGCTGGCATCCGATCCACTCAATGCTTCTTTGCACACATCTATATTTTCAGTGCCTTCCCATCCAAACCACTAAAGTCTGCTTATCCTAGGTACAAAAGGCAGACAGTTGTGTGCTTCAGAAACGGATCACCAGGGAAAGCGTTTGCGTGGTCTTTGACCCAAATTAGAGAGGCCCAGAATACAGCTGGAGGCAGTGTCAGAGCCAAGTGGGCACTTCAAACCTTAGCTCATACCTCCTTAAACCTGTAGACTTGCAGGCTAGAACGAGCCTAGTGGGCAGCTGGTTGATGGCTAACTGTCTGAGCATTCAGGATTGCATGTAACTGTGCATTTCACAAGGTGAAGTCCCTCACTGTTCTGCAGTTGATTGTGTGAATGTGCCTCACTTAGCAGTGAGAGTGTTTCATTTGTAGTTTCAGTGTGTGTAGGGGTATAGAGTGCTAAATTTTTGCAGGTGTGAAAGGGAGCTCTCATAGGTTTCTCTGCTTCACTAACGCCTGAGAGGTTCATTGCTCTCATACTTATTGGCTGGACAATAAGTATCTCCCCAGAAGAGAGATTAAGTTAAAACCCATTCATTCTATATTGTATTATAATTCTAATATGCCTTCTATACCATGGTATGAATGCATTTCTTTAAACTATTACTGATAGCTATTTTGTGAGAATAAAGAAAAAAATGCTTAATTGGTCAGAGGAGATAGGTCGGAAAAAGGGAACAATGCCGTGAGTGTCCCTCAAACTTGGGGGTTAACACCTTTGAATACCCAGATCTGAGGAGTCGGACGTGGGAAAGGAGCAGGAGGACAGGAGTGGGCATGCCCAAGATCATTCTTCCCTTTCTTTCCCAGCTGTCCTTCACTTCAGTCTGCCTGTTGCTGGAACAAAGATGGCAAGTAGATATGGTTATCTTTGTCGCCTGGAAGGCAAGGAGGTGTGGTTTATGTAAACTGCTTCCTTTGGTGCTTACAGCCTGTAGCTCTCACAAGTGGTAACTTGCCCTGTTTGTTAGAGCCCAGCTGTTGCTATCTGAGCTTATGTACTTGAACAGAGAGAGAGAAAAAAATATAAGCATCTCTTTGAAGGAGAGGTGGGTGAGAAGAAAACCACATTAAAAAGACTGCTGGTGATAAATTTGGGCTTGCTCCTATGTGTAAGAGGTTTAAAAATACCCTGGGCCTGGTTCTGCTTCTGCGCTTTTTGTGTATAGCAGCTTGCCCCCATTTCCAGCAGTTCCTGAGGAACGCAATGCTCTGGACTGTTCTCACCCAAGGCTGAAAGCTTTGCTATCCACTCTCTTCGAATATACAAGGCTTTAGAATCCCCTGAGAGAAGCTCAAAAACTCTGGCGCTAGCTAAAGACCTCAAGCATGACAAACAAGGCTGCCTTCATTCTACCCCACCCACCGGAGACACACAGGAGTCAAACCAACCTGAACCCGCACCCCACCCCACGGGTGTGTCTGTCCTGAGCAGTCTATTCAAAGACAAGTCGATCTGGTTGTTGTTGTGTGAAGGTTGTGGGGTGTACCTGTCTGATGTGGAATGTGAAGGGGGGATCAGAGAGGTAAGACAATTAAGCAAGCCGTGGAGACATGGAACTTTTTGTAGTAAACAAAATTCTTTCTGTGTCCTATATGAAGAAATTATTAAATGCTGTGTTCAAAAAATGGAGACAAAAACCATTGGATGGCTAGACATTGGGAAAGAGAGAGTTAAATACTGTACAGTGAAACTGTACATAAAACTGAGCATTCACAATTAGAAGAATGGGGAAGCACTCTGGCCAGTGATATGGAACAATCAGCAAGACATAGTGGCATGCAGGCACTCTACCAGCTGAGGTACCTCCCCAGTGAATTACCAAGAGACACCAAGTGACAAGAAGCAAACAATAAAACAATGCACATAGGCTACAGCTCTTATTTCAAATATCTCCCCTGTTTTACACCCACTGATACACAGCTAAGATTTCCAGGACAGGTGTATTTCATACCATTTCCCAGTGTCTTCTCTTCTCAGATTGGTTGCTCCTGGGAAGAGAAACTGTATACCTGGGAGTCACAAAGATGGCAATGAGGAGTTTCACTGCTTCTGTTTTACGCTCTTTGCAATTTGAAGTATCTATTGGGAAAGTAACAGCAACACAGTTTCAACTTTTTTTTTTTTTTTGGTTTTTCGAGACAGGGTCTCTCTGTGTAGCCCTGGCTGTCCTAGAACTCACCTGTAGACCAGGCTGGCCTCGAATTCAGAAATCCGCCTGCCTCTGCCTCCCAAGTGCTGGGATTAAAGGCGTGCGCCACCACTGCCTGGCCAGTTTCAACTTTTAAACTAATGAAGACCTACTCTATAATGGGAGTAGCAAACCTACTGTTGTTGGTGTTCTACTCAACTAGAAGCCACCCCCAGGCAGTCCAATAACCTGACACAGTGGGTCCAACCTGAAGACACCTTTAAGGGATGTTGGAGCCCGGAAGGTTTCTCCTTTCCAGACCTGAGTCTCCCCTGCAGAGGCAAGCTCAGATCAGGCTGGGTAGTTTCTACCATTTGGCGAGCATTCCACAGCATGACTCTTACGTAGCCATGAGTTGAATTTAACAGCTCTTCATTAAGAAACTTTCTGGGCAGGTGTTTTGCTAAAGGAGTTAATACTTTAGATAACTTGGTCTATGACCAGCATGCAGCCTGAAAGTCTCAGGTAGCAGAGAGAAGAGTAGCCAAAAGCTAAACATTGTGGAGATGAGTCCCCTTTAAGCCTAACCATGATATCACTTTTTATATCTCAAAATAGTCACAGTAATGCTTTGAAATCAGCAGACCATGTTCATGCATAGAAGATAACCAAGGGTTTTTGCATATTTGCCAGGTATGCACATCAGTTTTATAGATTTGATTTATTCAGATCAGGGCTGAAACTTTTACATTGAATGATATCTTAAGTCTCCTTTTCATCTGCATTTTTTCTGTGAATTTTTGATGAGTGAATTGAGTGGTTTGTTGTGTGCCGGGTACAGTTTCTCATCTTCTGCATCCGACTGACTGCATCCTCACGATTTTGCCTAATACTCTTCTCTTTGCTGAGTTTTACTGCGCTAATAGCTGGTAGAAGTAGGAGCTGGGTTTGATTCAAGATCACTCTTTCATTACATGAATGTTCCATGGGTGGCATTGTCCATCAGTAGGCTCAGGATGTACTGTTGTCGCCCTGTTAATGATACTACAGGCATGGTCATTATGTATTCATTATTATATTTGCAAGACTGTAGGATGTGCAGACCCAGGATTCCTGGGCTCTCACAAATACTTTTAGTGCAACTCTAGCAAAGCAAGGATTTACCTCTGTGAGAGCATGTATGTTTCTCACGTAATGTGGAAAACCTTGGTTGCCGATATACTACTGATGCAATCATTTCGTTGATTCACACAGAGATATCTGGAACCGTTTCAAAGAGCAAGACTAGGTGTAAGCTGCAAAAAGCTTTTGTTGATTTGTTTTGTTGCTGCCTTGCTGCATTACTGCAAGTGGTTTGCCGCATAAGGGATGCGTACCCACGGCCCCTTTTTAAGTCACTTTTAAAATGTTTATGATTGCTTCTTTGATCTTTATTTAATTCTGTAATTATAATGATGCTTATGTTGTATCAATGTCAAATACACACGTGGAATATTTTAAACTCTCTCGTTTTTACATCTGTCTTCTCCACACTCTTCCCTCTTATTACTTCAGGTAATTCTTATATTCATTTGATAGTTCACAAATATATTTCTGTTACTCTTTCTTGGATAAGTGTTAGAATGCTATATTTTTCTATCTTATGCCTTTTTATTTATAACATTGTGGTGAGAGTATATAGTAATATCTATCTTATGTAAAGCTATATAGTTTTCCACCAAGACTGAGTGAATCTTCCATAGCCTGTTGAGCATGTTGCCAAGCCTTTGTTATTGTGAACATTGCTGTAATGAGTCTTTGTATGCATTTAATATATATTCTAGGAAATACTCCTGAAATTTGAAATACTGGGGCAAAGGGTAACTGCATATTTAATCTTATTAAATATGTCAAGTCCCCGCCCATGAGGTGTGTACATTTCTCATTCCCACTAACATAGCACAGTGACTATTTCTCCAGTGTCTACCCAAAAAAGAAAAAATGCTGTCAATTGATAAGGGAGAATGTTATATCTCAGTGATCTTTGAGTAAAGTTTTGATATTGTAGGAGAAGCTGAACCACTCACATATTCACAAAATGCTTTCATTCCTTTTCTGTATAGTGTCTATGTCCCATTTCCAAACCATTGTTAGCACTTCCTCTGTGTTTTAGAGCTTTTCAACCTGTGGGTTATGACTCTTTTGATAAACCTCCATCTCCAAAAATATTTACATTACAATCATAACAGTAACAAAATTACAGCACTGAAGTAGCAATGACAACAATTTTATGGCTGTGTCACCACAGCGTGAGGAACTGTATTCAAAGGTCAAGACCTTTAGGAAGGTTAAGAACCACTGATACAGAGGGCAAATTGCAGGAACATTCTAGTACTACAGGCTCATAGACCAGATGAGCACTGTGAATCCAGTGGCAGATGGCAGCTGATAAGGCTGGTTCCAGTGAACAGGTGTTGAAGACTCTCACAAGAGGCTAAAAATTGA
Organism: Uromys caudimaculatus; assembly: GCA_028551405.1. NCBI lineage: Eukaryota > Metazoa > Chordata > Mammalia > Rodentia > Muridae > Uromys > Uromys caudimaculatus. Next base: position 57,003,106 of record CM052701.1, read on the forward strand.
GTTTAAACTAATTTTGTTCTTGTCTCTGACTGAGTTCTACTTGTATCTGCTCCCTGTTTCCTCTGCCATGAATGGGTCTCTCTCTCTCTCTCTCTCTCTCTCTCTCTCTCTCTCTCTCTCTCTCTCTCTCTCAGCTCTTCTCAACTTCAAGAACATGACCCAGAGTTCCACTACTTATGTCTCTCTCTCTCCCCTCTGAATCTAGGCACTGCTCCTGTTCTCTGAAGACCTGGCAGCTCTTCTTCCTGGAGGAGAAAGCAGTGTAGATGTTCCCACTGTGGACAAACACAGAGACTTCATTTACATTTGTGTAACACTCAACTTGTTTCTATTGAGGCACACTGCAACACATGGGCTTTGCCCACACACATCCAGTATGCTGGCTTGCGTGTCTACCAGGTGTTTCTTTTTTGGTGTTTTGTTTTGCTTCTTTTTTGTTGTTTTTTGTGTTTTTTTCACAGGGTCTCATTATGTTGTCAGGCTGGTCTCAAACTACTGGAGTCAAGCCATCTTCTGGTCTGGGCCTCTGGCTTAGCTGGGATCACAGACTTGTGCCACCATGCTCAACAGAATGTCACTCCTTGTGGAAAGCCTGCTACTATCATAGACCCAATAGGATTTAGTGACTGCTAGCTCATTTCTTCGCTTTGCTTGGAGGTCAGCTGCTGAGAAGTCCCACTTTAGCCTGCATGCTATTGCAGGTGGCAGCAACAGTTAGAGAAACAAAGAAACAACTACAAGTCAGATTTCCTGTGCCTCAGCGCCTGTCACCACCCCTCCCCATCAGGCTGCTGACAGTCATGGAGACCTTCCCTACCTCATGAAAAGCCACAGGACCTGGAGAGGGCAGTGAAGAGCTGTAAGAGGGACTTAACTCTTTTGCCAGAGCAGGATACCTCAATAGGATTTTCAGCAGCTGCCTCTTTTTTAATAGGATGTCTGCTTTATTTCAGATGTTAAATATTCCCTTTGAGATGTGCGGTTTTTAGTTTTTATCCTTGGCTTTAAAAGATATTTCTTTTATTGGTACTGACTTTGAACTTAGTAATGTAATTTTTATTACTGCAGACATTTTTTTTACTGATTCTCTCTCTCTCTCTCTCTCTCTCTCTCTCTCTCTCTCTCTCTCTCTCTCTCTCACACACACACACACACACACACACACACACAGTAGAAGTACTTCTTTGAAACCTGTTTTGTGGACTGGAGCAGTAATTCGGCAGGCAAAGAGACTTGTGGCAAGCCCAATAACATGACTTTGGTTCCCAGGATGAAGGAGAAAAGCAACTCTGTCAAGTTGTTTTCTGACCTCCTCGCATGTATTACCACACATGTGATCACACAAAGATGACAAAGACTCAGACACAGACACAGGCACAGGCACAGGCACAGATACAGATACAGACTTCAGACAGACACAGATACAGACACAGGCATAGACACAGGCACAGGCACATGCACAGATACAGACACAGACACAGGCACAGGCACAGGCACAGGCACAGATACAGACACAGGTACAGGCACAGGCACAGGCACAGACACAGACACAGACATAGACACAGACACAGGCACAGACACAGACTCAGAAAGACTCAGACAGACACAGACACAGGCACAGACACAGGCACAGGCGTAGGCACAGGCATAGGCACAGACCCAGACTCAGACACAGACACAGGCACAGGCACAGGCACAGGCACAGATACAGATACAGATACAGACTCAGACAGACACAGATACAGACACAGGCATAGGCACAGGTACAGGCACAGACTCAAACAGACACAGGCATAGGCACAGGCACAGGCACAGGCACAGGCACAGATACAGACACAGACACAGGCACAAGCACAGGCACAGGCACAGATACAGACACAGACACAGGTACAGGCACAGGCACAGGCACAGGCACAGACACAGACTCAGACAGACTCAGACAGACACAGACACAGGCACAGACACCTGGAAGATCCTGATACACAGCAGAATCATCAAAAGAATGTCATATTGTGAAACTGAATTTAAAAAAAAAAGTATTAGTTACATCCCCTTCCCTGTTCAATAGATTCACTCTTTAGTTATCCAGAATACGTGAAGCCAGATTTACATAGCAATCATTGTATTCCTTTATAAAGTAGGAGATATGTCAAATATACAAAAGTACCAAGATTTCAGGCACCTATCCAAGGAGAAATGGCTAGATGTCCATGGAAATCTGCAACTGACAGGTGTCAGGAGGTGGGAGGCATCTCCAGGATGAGACAGAGACCTGGGATAAGGGAGGCTCCGAACAATCAGTGATGGTGACCTTAACTGTGGCTCACTACATTTGGGATATGGAACCTGAAAAAGTCACCTCCTGTAGCCAGGCAGGAATGCCAGTGGAGGAACAGAGACACCAACCTACTCACAAAACTTTCAACCCAAAATTTATCCTGTCTTCAAGAAATGTAGGCATGGTGCTGGAGCAGACTTGGAAAATACCCAACCAATAACTGGCTCCACTTGAGACCCATCCTATGGGCACAAGCCAATCGCAGACACTATTAATGACACTGGGTTATGCTTGCAGATAGGAGTGTAGCATGGCTGTCCTCTGAGAGGCTCCACCCTGCAGCTGACTCAGACAGATACAGACACCCACAGCCAAGCAGTGGATGGAGCTTGGGGGCTCTTATAGAAGAATAGGAGGAAAGATTATGGGCCCCGAAGGGGATAGGAACTCCACAGGAAGACGAACAGAGTCAACTAACCTTGACCCATGGGGCTCTCAGAGTCTGAACCACCAACCAAAGAACATACATGGGCTGGACCTAGGCCTCCTGCACACATGTAACAAATGTGCAGCTTGTTTTTCATGTGCGTTCTGAACAACTAGAATGGGGGTTATCGCAAAAGCTGTTTCCTGTATGTGGGATATGTTCTTCTACCTGGGCTGCCTTGTCTGCCCTCAGTGGGAGAGGAAGCATCTAGCCTCACAGAGACTTGAAGTGCCAAGGTGGGGGAAGGGGATACCTAGGAGGCCCATACCTGCTCAAAGGAAAAGGAGAGGGGGAGGGGGTGAAAAAATAAAATTAATGATAATAATAAAACAGGTACCTGCCTGTAAAGCTCTGGTGGATGTTCCCAAGATGCCGTGCTGTTTGATTGATGCTTTAGAAACTCAGTAATTCAGTTACAGTTGAGTGTCCTCCACTGACCTGGCCCTCCTCTTTTTCCTCAGAAGTGTCTATCACCTGTTACATATTTTTGTGATCTTGTGACACACAGCTTATGCCTTTATCACAAATATTTTTGACATATGTTTTCAATTTTGGCATATAGGGCACGTTTTTTCTGGAACTGGCTTTTGTTTCTCTGGATGGGACATATCCACATCGTTTCATGAAAAATAGACTTCTTTTTTCTTTTGCTTTTATTGATCAACACATAAGAACCTCACATATTCGTGAGATACAGAGTGATGATTTGATATGCATAAAATGTGCGATGATCAAGTCATAGTAGTTAGCATGTCTCTCCATAAATAATCGCCATTCCTGTGTGTTAAGGAGCGTCAACTTTCTCTCAACTAGTTCTTCATAAATTATTTTGCCAATTTTCACAAGCCTTAGACATCTGCTGTGGTTTAGAACACTAGAGCTCAGGCTTCTGATTTGACTGCATTTCAGTACAACCATCCACCCTTCCTGCCGTTATTCTTCCTTGCCTTTTAGTTTGAGAAGTCAACACCACTTTAGCTTCCACATATGAATAAGAACACATAGCACCTATCTCCCTGTGCCTGGCTTATTTCACTTTCCATAATGTCCTCCAGGTTCATCTATGATGTTGAAGATGATAGGACTTCATTCTTTTACAGCTGAATAAAATTCCATGTACATCACGATTACTTTATGCATTCCCCAAAGACACCTATACCAAGCCATACGTTAGCTGCTGTGAACTGAACTGCAATAATCATGTAAGAGCAGTTATCTTTCTACTACATTAATTTTATATTGGATACACACCCAGTTGTGGGGTTGACAGACGATATAGTAGTTGCCATTTTATATTTTCAAGGAACCTCTACGCTGACTTCCATAGTGGCTTACACCATGTTCCCACCAACACTGTGTAAGAATGTTGTCTGCTCCAGCATGTTTGCATGCTTGCTTCTCTCTCTCTCTCTCTCTCTTCCTCTCTTTCTTTCTTTGCATTCTAGTCATTCTAGTTGGGGCAAGACATTGTCATCTTATAGTTTTTAGATTATGTCTCCCTGGTAGTTAGTGATTTGAGTATTTTCCCATATACCTATGAGCTTTCTATATTTTTTATTTGATAAATGCCTACCCTGCTCCTTTTTAATTTATTTGATTGCTGTTGGATTTTCTGAGTTCTTCCTATGTCCCAAATATTAATCATTTTTCAGATAAATGTTTGCAATGCTTTTTCCTATCCTGTATGTTGCTTCTTCTATCTTTTAATAGTTTCTTCTGTGAATCAGAATTTCCTTATTTGATATAATCTCATATGTCTAATTTTGCAGCCTGTTTCTTTGCGACATTACCTAAAACATCATTGTATGTACCACTGTCCGAAGTGCTTCCCCTATCTATCCCTTCAGTGGCCCTGGAGTTAGGTCTTACCTTTACGTCTATTGTCCATTTGGAGCTGGTTTTTATATAGGGTTAGAGACAGGTATCTAGTTTCACCCCTCTGCTTGTGTATGCATCCATTTCACTTGCTAAATAACCAGTGCTCTCAACCCTGAGTGCTCATGAGACACACCTAGGAAACTTTCAGAACATTGGCCCTCTAAGATCCACCACTGCTCAAGGAAACACATGTAGTCATTTTTTTCTAATTTGTAAGTTTTTATTGGCATATATTAATTGGAAAAATAATGGGTGTCATTGTGTCACTTTCATATAGGTATATGAGGTACTTGGGTCGTATTCACCTCTCCTTTCCTTCTCTTGCCAGCCTCCCCCAGTCTCAGTAGCCCCTTTTCTGTTCTCAGATAATCTTTCTTCTGCTTTTCCAAGTCTGATTCACGTCACTCAACACGATTTCCTTTAGTTCTGTTCATTGTCCTATGATGAATAATAGTCCATCGCACCTGTATACCATAATCACACTTCCCCACTCCAGTCATTTACTGATGAGCAACTGAACTCATGCCAAACACGGCTGCTATGAAAAGTACTGCCCAATACACAGGTATAAAGGTATCTCTGGGGAATGTATCACAGAGAGAAGAGCAACAGTAAACATCAAAGAGGATGCAGGGAGAAGTTACACTCTGCTGGACGGATGTAAACCAGCCTAGCCCTGTGGAAATCTGTGGGGAGTCTCAGAAACAATAAATGTACTATATGCTTAATTTTTTACCCTTAAGACAAATATGCATTTCTTAATTGACAGAAATGGATTTTACATTGGTTATATTAACCAAAATTCCCATGCTGTTATTTGTTTCTGTGGTCTTTCACACTCAGTATTTGAGTAGTAGATGCAATATAACTTCCCACTATAGTTTATGATTTGTTCTAGTTGGAATTGTGCAGTTTGAGGATTATTACAATTTAGAATGTGTTCTAAAATTTGGTTACTCAGGATTATAACTTTTTTTTCAAATGTTTCTGTAATAATCACCTTCATCCATAGTAATGGTTTAATTTAAAATCTGTTTTTATTCTATACATTTGTGGAGAGCCGACTATCTGTGTTGATGCTGTCTCTTTGCCCTCATTTTATTTTCAAATTTGTGATGTTATTCTTTTGTTTAAATAATATTTTATTAATTCTTTGAAAGTATCATGCTTTTGATCATATTTATTCCCTTTACCAAATCGTCCCTCATTATCATCCCTGAGACAGCATCATGTTCTCTCTCTCTCTATCTATCTATCTCTATCTCTCCATCTCTGTCTCTCTCCTTTCTGCCTCTTTCTCTGTCTCTGTCTCTCTCTTCAAAGCAACCTTCTACTCCAGTTTGTGTTGCCAACGACTCCTTAGCATGGAGCCTGTCCTGGAGTGTGGTTGATAAATTATTTTTTATATCTCGAAATCATCACAGTAACTGTACTATGAAATTGATTTTTCTTAATGCAACCTAAGTCTCTGTATTTGGACCTTGGACCTAAATTTGCATTTAACAAGTTTACATTTATAGTGACTGCTGTGATTGTTGTTAGGATCTATTTCTATAACTTCATTTTATGCTTCTCATTTGTAGAGTCAATCCCTTTCCTTCTACGTTGTGGGCTCAGGGTAAGCTGAGCTTGCAGGACTTCATTGTGAGCCCTGCACCAACTCAACAGCACTGCCCTGTTTCTCATTCCCATTTTCTCTTCTGCATAATTTCTGTTGAATTTATCACACACTCTCCTTCCTCTTCTGCCTTCTTCTGGTTTCCACATCATTTCTATGTGACATTGAAATAACCCCTACAATTCAAGATAGGTCAACAAAAATTTATTCAAGTAGTCTTTCTTACTTCAATATAAATAACAAAGAAAAATAAAATCTTTTAAATTCAAACAACCCCTACACTACATATAACCACTTCCTCCTATGCTAATTGCAACTTGAAATTATTCTCCCAAAATTCTGTTGGTATTTTTACATCTACATCAGTGCCTAGTCTTTGAGCCCTAAGTCTCACGTACTTTCTGGACTCCTGAACCACAAGAACAGTAGAATTTGGATGCCATGCCCACACAAATTCTAGGACTGTGGTGCCATCTTCTTCAACTAGGGTTCTTTTCTTCTCTTTCCCTTTCTTTTCTTAAATTCACAGAGAAGGAAGAAAGAGATGTCCTCCCAGGGCCTCTTGCCACAGCTCAGACACCCCACCCCAGCCTCCCCACCCTTTTTTCTTCTTTCTTTTGTCCATAACTGGTACTCTAGCCTCAGCCTCATAATCTTTGGGCTTCTTCAGAAACCTCCGATTTACCCCCCAGATCATGAAAGTTCTATATCCTTATTTTATCCCCTAGGGTTCCAAGAGCCCACACACCTCAACACAGATACAAATAACTCCCAAGAGGCCACCACTGCTCCACTGGCTCACTGCTCTGCCACACAGACAAGCTCACTGCCTGCCACACAGGCTCACTGTGCTCACACAAACAGGCTCACTGACTGCTACACAGCTCTGCTTTTCAGTTCCCTTTTTATTTCTGGATGGAAGTATTTCCTGTTTTTTTCTTGCAAGCTCAGCTCTCTTTTTCAAAGAACTTTGAACATTTTATTTGGTTTTTCTCAGAATTTGCATTGAGAAAGCTACAAGTTATCTTAAATCACTCTTTTGCCAGGAAATACACATTTTCCATGCATCTAAATTAATGTGTGTATTCATAACAATGCATTATACATGCATGTTAAACATACATGTGTAACAATATCTGCATTCATTCGTGTGTATATTTAAATACATAGCTACATAGCTGGAACATAACTGGAACAACTGCACATAAACTCTTCAAGAACTCCCACAATTACATAAGATCAAATCCTAAAATATGTCACTTATTCTTAAATGATTCAGGATCATTTAGAGTGGTTTGCATTTATATTGAATTCTAACTAATAAATACAAAGTCAACACCCAAAGTTGTGTTTGCTTGACTCTATGTATGCTTGAGGACTTAGAAAATAAAAATGATGATCTGAAAGATTTAAATTTCTAGCTCCAGATCTTCATGATGAAATTGAAATACGTGGTGACCAGAACACAGTAGTCTCCTATAACCGGAGTGTCATCTTCAAAAAACACATCTAAAATCTGCTCCTTAAATAGTCAAATCACAATAGAAATCAATTTCCTATCTTATTGGGTTTTCCCACATTAAAGTTTGGAGTTAACTGGTGAGGAGCGGGACCCTGAGCATTCGATGGAGACATGGGGGTAAATCCCATGAGAGTAGGCAACTATGACTCTTAGTCATGCAAGTGTCTTCTAACAATAGGACCATCTCTTCTTTCCTGTCTAGGAGGTTAATCCTTTGTCTGAAAAAACAAAGTCATCTCCTCTGAGGCTATTTTACCTTACCAAGAATCTGAACTTCCTCTAGGCTGAAGTCTCAGGACCCTTAAAGAGATCAAACTACAAAGCATAACTCAAGAGGAAGTACAATGAACAGCCAGCGAGTGACCTCACCAGTTTACAGCAACACAATTCTAAGTAACGGCCATTTCTAGATTTCGGCCAGTTTATAGAATCACTGAAATGAAGAAAAGGTTGGGTTCCCTCTCACACAGACAAAAATCAATACTTATGCTTACACCCACAGGAGAGTGTAACTCCCATCCCCCATCAAAGCAGCTTCTTTTTGTAGCAAATGGAGACCATCATAGGCATTCACAACTGACAAAAATACAGAGAATAGTTCACATCTACAATACAATCTCTACACTTAAGACTCAAGGAACATTGTAGAAGAGAGTGTGAAAGATCGTAAGAGTTAGAAGACCAGGATGTCAACAATGAGACAGTGTCTTCCATATATGACTGTTACACGATTTTCCCTGTCCAGTTACATTAAGGCAATAGGAGCCCTATGATTGGACATGGAACAGGGAGGCAGAGCTAAGGTGGCACAAGTGAGAGCTTCTGGGGAGGAGGAAGATGACAAGATGACAGCAGACTGTAACTGGCGTAGCACCACGGATGTTTATGTTGTCATAAAGGTTAGAAGTTTGGGATAAGTTGTCTAATCTAGGTGGGCAGCTTTTTATCATTATCAATTGGCTCTGAAATTATTGTATTGTCATCTCGTAAATTGTGTTTTTATTGATACATAAATCTGATTGGTTAACTATATGTTTAAGAGTTTTAATTCTACCAGGTAATTGGGTGTTGAGATGGCTGACTGTGGGGTGGGCAGTTGTTGTGTGGGCCTGGTGGCAGAGATCCACCAGGGAACTCTGGAGCTCTGGCACAGAGCGATGGCCGGGCTGAGATCACCAGGCTGAGCTCTGCAGCCACCCGGTTGCCAGCACTATGGCGGGAACGCGCTGGCTCTCTGTTTTAATATTTCCCGCAGTATGTGGCCTGTACCCAAGAAATCTTAACAACATGGTCACCTAAAACAATACCTGCCCAATGGCAGCATGAGTTGACATGCCCACATGGATGGCAGAAATCTCACAAAGCACATCCATAGGTGAAGAACTTTGGGCAATTAATGGCTGCTGATATGGAAATCAGTATTTCCCAGGGATGAAGCACCTAATAGGTCACCTAATCTCAAGTGGTCAACTCTGAACACATAGACTTATGGAACAATAGAAGATGGGATCAGCAGGTATTATACTGCCCGTGTGTGAACATATACCCTCCTTGTATGTGTGTGTCTCTGTGTGTATGTATGTTGTGTGTAACAACAATTAAAGGAGAAGTTATGAATTTTAGAAAAAAATGTGAAGTCATGATGGAAAAAGAAATGATCATAGTAAGTTCTCAAAAAACTTTTTTTTAAAATTACTGAAGGTTTCTCTCTTAACTTTTCCCTAAGACAGCTATGCCTTAGGGAATGGAGATACACATGGGAAGAGACTATGATCAAACTTTTCAGGACTTCTTACACATTTGCTAGTTTCTGTAGAGCCAAACTAATACTTTATAAAGGTCAAGAAATAAGGAGACCTTGGGTTCTAGCATATCTCAGGGTGATTGCAGGGAACAGCATAACCCCAAAAAAATCATAAGCATATGCCTTTGAGGTTTTGTGGTTGACTGTTATGGAAACTGGTAAGTGTTTTAAAACCATTTAGGGGGTTAGCTCTTGTCCAAATTGCTATTATAAAAAATATTAAAAGATAAGAAGTGTGGAGAAAAGAGAACCCTTCTACTAAAACTGTTGGTAAAAATGTAAATTACTTCAACTATTAAGAAAAACAATATGAAGTTTCTGTAAAAAGTTAAGAATAAAATTAACATATGATCCAGGAGAATCACAACGGTGTATATACTTAAAGGAAATGATAACAATGTGCTCCCCTGTTTACTGTAACACTAGACAAAAGAATCAAGATATGGCGTCAAACTAAGTACCCATCTATGGTGGTCTGAATGAGAATGGCCCCCATAGACTCATGTACTTGATTGCTTAGTCCCAGTTGGTGGAACTGTCTAGGAAGGATTAAGAGTATATCACTGGGTGTGGGCTTTGAGGTTTCAAAGGCCCATGCCATTCCCAGTTAGCTTTCTCTGTCTCTTACATGTGGATAAGGTATAAATGGTTTCCAACTGCTCCAGTGTCTTGCCTGCTGCCATGCTCCCTGCCATGACTGTTACCCTCTGAACTGTAAGCCCCCAGTAAATTGTTTCTTCTATAAGCAGCCTTGGTAATGGTGTCTTATCACAACAATAAAAAAAAAAAAAAACTAAGTAAGACACAATGCTAGTCAGGGTTCTCTACAGTTACAGAACTTATCAATGACTCTCTATATTAAAGGAATTTATTGGAATGACTCGCAGTCTGCAGTCCAACTCACCCAACAATGGGCAGCTGCAAATGGGAAGTCCAAGAATCTAGTAGTTGCTCAGTCCCACCAGGCTAGTTGCTTCATTTGGACTTCTGTATAAGCTGGAATCCTGAAGAAGTAGGTTCCAATAGATGTGCTGGCAAGCAAGTGCAAGCAGGCAAAGAAGAGTGAGCCTTCCTTCTTCCAATGTCCTTATGTAGGCCTCCAGCAGAAGGTATGGCCCAGATTAAAAGTATGTACCACCACGCCTGGATTTGGAATTTGCTCTGTCCCAGGCTGGCCTTGAACTCAGAGATCTGCTTGCCTCAGTCCCCTGGGATTAAATTTGTATACTACCTTACCTTTGTCTAAGCTTTTTATGACTACTGTGCCTCAAGATCTAGATTAAAAGCATGTATCATCCCATGTCAAGAAGCCTGTGTCTTCCATCCTCAAGATCTGGATCACAGGTGTGCCCAGATTCTGGATTATAGGTCATTCCAGATGTAGTCAAGTTGACAACCAGGATTAGCTATCACAAACACCATCCATGATGAGGGGTAAAAGACATCCCCATGCTTATACATGCTTACACAATGGATGACTCAGACAAAAAAGACTAAAAACCTGCTCTTTGCAGCATGGGTGAACTTAGAGTTAAGATGAAGTGCAGTAAGCTAGGCACTCAGTGACCAATATCACATGATCTCATTCAAATATAAATGCTGAAAATATTATCTCATAGCAGTCAAGAGCAAACTAGCTATTTCAAGGAATTGACTTGAGTGTAAGAAATCTATTATTCCAATACTGTGACAATAATTAGCTCTAAATTATACACTTGAAAATGCTCAGGAAGTAGATATAAAGTTTTACTTTTAAAAACAATTTGAACATGATAAATGCATAAAATTTTGGTTTTCACTTTAAAAATATTTCAAAGAATTTTTAGGGAAGATTAAATTACAGGGTCTGATTCTGAAGTTTGTGTGTGGTTTTTGCCATATTTAAACAATGAGATCATGAGGGCAAAGGGGAAAACAATATGTTTGTCCAAGGTCACAAAGGTTGATATAAGAAAATGTCCAGCTATTTTCTGTTTTAAATATCTATAAAGTTTAACTGCACTGTAAAAAGGTTACCATGCCCCTTTAATTAGTAGACTTTTGCAAAGTAGGTAACCAGATATTAACATGAGGTTCTTTCTGGGCATTTTGCTTTAGGCTCAATACTACTTTATACTACTTTATAATGGCCATGGTTACCTACTTCTACTGTCTGTAATACTCTGTCTAGCATCTCACAGGATCGGTTCTATAGAATGACTGATTGATGAAGCAGACAACTGTAAGGCATGAGTTTAAGAAGCACAAAAATCCCGACTTGTTCCATGGGACCACGCCCTGTACCTGATTGATTTTGATCTCTATCACCATGCTGGAAATGGAACTCAAAACCTCCATCATGCTGTGAAAGTGTTTAGCCGTGAGCCACCAGCCAGTCTTTGAATTTTTTGAGGCGGATCTCACTGTGGTACCCAGGCTGGTGTCAAATACTTAGTCTCCTTCCTCAGTTTCCAGAATGCTTGGGATGATAGGCATGTGCCAGCACTTCTGGCATTTAGCACCAGTTTTCTATCGTTATCACCCCTTGGTGTTTACACTAAAAAGAGCTGATAAAATCCAAACGCTCCTTTAAAGAATGACATAAAATACATGAGGGAGGCATTTTCTGCTAGCAGCAGAAGGATGGGGATGGAGGACAGGGAAGAACTATTGAAGGGGAAAGATCAGAAATCAGCTGAAGCCAAGGAAGAAAAGCCTAAGAGATGAACAACCCTCCTAGGGTCCGAGGGCAGTGAAGAAAGTGGGCACTAGCTTTTTCTGTTTCTTTGCTGGGAAAGGACAAATGGCCTCCTTGAGAGTCAGTAGATGATTGCTGTCAAGGATGAAGGATGAAAAGGGTAAAGTATTGAGAACAACGCACAGTGTGGTCATTAGAAAGCCAGGGGCCAGGTTCCAGCTTGATCACAGACTAACTGGCTGGCCTTGGGCAGACACGCCTCCTTTCTGGCTTCACTGCCCATGCCTCAAGGAAGATCCAGGGGACATTTTCTGCTTTTGCATGTGACATGTCCTCTGGCAGTGACACTAGATCTAGATAAGAAATACAACAGAAAAAATCATTTCTAAATGCCAGTGTTTATTAGAGACCCTGCTCTAGTTCTTGGAGTAACCACATTGAGTGCTAACAAACCCTGAATCCTTATCATCAAGGCTACTGTGGTCTCAGCTACCACAGGCCCTCACAGCCCTTGTTGACTTAACGGCCCTGTTTCCAAAGAATATGACGGGAAAGCCATCTTTGCTGTGATGCTCAAGGTAGCAGGTGGTTGTGGTTTCAGAGCAGGCCTTCATCTTCAGCATCTTACTTTCTCAGGCTTCTGTTGAAGTCATATCAGTCTCTCAGATGATAAAAATCCTGAATCTTAGCACTAGTGGTACACTCTGCCCCTTAACACCCTGCCAAAAATATCATCTCTAATCTTTCTGGTCCTAGTCTTCAAAGATTGCACACCCAAGAGGCTTAACTGTACCTCCCTAATGTGGAGGAAAAGGCTGTTACAGACCGTTCCCTTTTGTCTGCTCTCTGATATGCCATCAAATGTTTCTGAAAATGCCTTCCAAATGCTGATTCATTTTTTCAGGTAACCATCAAAGAAATTTCTGTAGGAAACTGTTTTTCCATATGACAGTCCTAAGATATCAAGTCCAGTAACAAGACCTCAAGGTGGACATGTGATCTCTAAGTTCTTCACACGTGGAACTCTTTAATCCATTTACAAATGTCCAGTCTATTGTTCCTAATGACTCCATCATCTCAGCCAAAAAAGTGCCCCTGAAATCCTTTTAGATAAACATAGACCAGCCAACGTCATTCTGAGAGCATCACATATCAAAAGGTCTTTATTGGACTTCAGTTAACATACTTCACTTACCAGAAACCCCAGACTTTTTTGTACCAACATGTAGTAATATTAATCAGAATAGCCATCACTCTTATGTAAGAACAAGAGGACTCCCAGTTAATATGCTAATATGTAGAAGATACCATATAGCTTCAAATTGTACTAGCAAAATGTGTGACTTCAGAGTGGAAATGAGTATCTTCCAATCCCAGCCTTCCAATCCCATGAATCTTAAATCAAATACAGTGGTAAAAATACTAGACTGTCTCAGAATGCTTTGGACCTGCTCTGACTACATTTCCAGTAGCAACCAGTGAACTTCGTCTGAGAATTCACCCACTCAGAAACTCACAGCTAAGCCAGAGTCCCCTGCCTTTGGAAGAGATGTCTGGAGCAGAGTTAGTCCGAAGAAGTGTTCTGTGGCAAAAGAGAAAGCAGGATGGATGGTGGACATCTACTGTAAACTTACATGTCGCCTGTTAGGCACTTGGATGTTGCTTCATCAAATATCCTGCTGAATGTCTTACACTTCTTTCATGGATCCAGGAAGAGTGAATTCCAAGATCTGCCTGGGAAGTCAGGCAAGTTGTTGCAGCTCTGAGCCAGCCTCCATTCCTGAGTTCCTCACACAAGACAAGTCCTTTCAGGAGATAACCTCAAAGTTAAACCTTCCGCTCCCCTCCTCACTTCCAAAACTCCAAGCTCAGCAGTTTCCTCTCTTCTTAGGGAGCCAAACAGAGGCATCAGCTACCTGAGCAGTGACTACAAGCTCTTCATCATGGTGGGTGGAAACCTAGCCGTAGGAGTGTGCTGTGCATCTTAAGGTCTACATTGTGAATAAGAAGGCATGCTATCATCTTGACATGTATCTCATAGGTCAAAACACATCTGGTGGTCAAGTTTAGCAATGTGAAATGAGAATATATATCCCATGTCTCTGTTATGCAAAACTTGAATATCCAGTAATGAACTTCTTTTGAGAAGTTGGTTCCCAGAGAAACCCCCAAGGAACATTGATGCAGAGAACAAAGAAGAATAGCAAACAGATCCACTAATGAATTCTAAATGAGTGTTGAAGTACCAATCATTTATTATCAAGCAGTTTCTTTGGGTAATAACATCTCAATAACATGAGCTGTTATTGGCTTAGGATTTCTTATCAGTGGACAATCTGGCTGTCAGAAAAAACTGCAGTCATCTGAGGTTCCATGGCCAGAAGAAGGTGTGTTTCAAGCATTCTCCCACAGTCCTTGGCAGAATCATATTTTCTCCACGTGAGCTTCTCCAAAACCTTACTGAGTGCCCTTACAACTCGGTACCTGGCTTCCCCTGGCATGAGTGATCAAAGAGAGGTCACGAGAAAAGCCACAGAGTCTTTTACTTGATCCCAAGAGTGCCAAGCCGTCGCATCAATGCCATGATGATTACACAGATCAACCCAGGTCCACCGTAGAAAGAGACAGCACCAAGGTTTGAAACCCAGGGGGCAGGGATCCCTGGGGGCCAACTTGAAGAATAGAACAAAGTTTGAATAGTAAGTTATGCGTTTAGTCTTCTGTAGCAGACACTTTGCAACTTTCATTGTCAAAAATAACTGACAAGAACAGTTTAAGGAAGGAAGGGCTAACTGCACTCATACTTTGAGAGTTCTTCATCCTAGCCAGAAAGACACAGTGGCAGGAGTCCAGGGCAAATTGTCACATTGTATCCACAGTCTGGAGAGAGAGGGTGAATGCCTGCTCAGCACATTCTCTACCTTACCTTTTGTTATTCAATCTAAGACCTCAGCCCCTGTGATGATTTAGTGATATTTAGGGTAGTCCTACCCTCCTCAGGTAAACCTCCCAGGAAATGTCTTCACCTGTGTGGCTAGAGGTGTATCTCCTGGCTGATTTCAAACACAGGTGAGTTGAAAGATTAACCCTGACCCCTTCAGTATTAGGCCTAAACCATTCTAACACAAGGCAATACCAGTTGCCGACAACAATTTGTCAAATTTGGTTAATTTTTATACCAAACCAGTAGCCATAAATAAAGGTAGTTTTCCATTTATGGACATTTTTGCCTATCTGCCTTTCTGTGCATGATTCTTCCTTAGAGTGGCAAACTCCTCCCCTCCCCCGTTGTTTATACTCCAACCCCTGGTCAACCAGTCGAATTCTAAAATACTGGGTTTTCTGTTTGGACTTTAATGGCTGGGAGACACGTGCCTGTGACATCATTCTCCCGTGCATTCCCAGAGAATTTCGTACATTCTTCAGTTAAAAGCCTCCCTCCCACAGCAGAGCATGGCCTTTAGTCTCCATCTCTTTCATTAGACTCTGAGGTTTCTAGAGTCCAGGTTGATATAATTCTTATGGCAATCTACTAAGTGAACATTATTTGGAGAGGATTTGACTTTTGAGCTCAGAAACATTAATTTTCCTCCTAAGTAGTAAAGGAGGCAAGAAGAGGATGTCGTGTCGCCCGGAGCTGGAGTTACAGGTGGTTGAGCACTGCCCGGCATTGGTTCTGGGGTCCGAGTTCACAGCCTCTAGAAGAGTAGCAAATGCTCTTAACCACTGAGTTATCTCTCAAGCCCCCAAATTGTGACTTTTTTACATCAGCTCACCAGCCCTCACTGTTAATGAGCTGAGGTCCCATTACCTATCAGAACTTATTCTTTCTCTGAGAATCTTACTGTCCGAAGGCTGCTCCTTAAGGTATTTCCTGACTGCATCTTTCCCCTTGTGCTGTTTCAGAACTCTTCAGCCAACATCTGAGGGAAAGTTTAAAGACCCCCCCTTTCACCCAAGACAATAAATCATGTCTGGAGGAATAGACCAATTAAAGGAAGCCTGGAAAAATCCATAGCCCCGCAGGCACACAGAGCCCAGCAACAAATTCTCCTCCCAGCTTCTACCACACTCAGAAAAGAAGCAAGGACTCTCCAGGCTTTCTCTCCAGATGTCCAATGCTGGAGCCAGGCAGAGAGAGCCCTAGAGGAATTGACATTTAAAGGTTACAACTCCCGGGAAAGTCAAGGGAATGAAAGGCGTGGGATGTATCAAAGTGTTATGGCTTCTTTGAAAGAAAATGTCTTATAAATTCCAGATACCATTAGCATATTTTTGAAAACCATTATTTATGCTAATTTATTTTTCAAATAGTTAATCTGTATATATGCATATTTAATGTACTAAACTATGTAATAATTAATTTAAAAATTGAAAGTTCAATCCTGTTATCGATACAGGGGTGAGCACTACAGTCCTTTCTTTCTCTTGTATTTTGGATGGCCTCCCATCTCCTATTCCTAAAGTGCTAAAGCCACACAGCCAGCCTTCTGTTGTCTACTCCCTGGACCCATGCACATGGCCCATGTCTTATGGGCACATTTCTTATTTAACAACAGTAAAAGCCTACATAAGCTTCTATCACTATGTGGTTTTTGTTCTCACAGGAATTCCACAAGTCAAAAAGTATAACCCCAAATCATTATTGCTCTGATTATACAGTTATACATATGCTACAATATAGATAGGCCTATAATTTTTTTTTAAGGAGAATGTGTCTTGATGGTTCTATCTGTAGCTGGAGTTTCTCACTTTAAAATGGCGTTTCTGTGGGCCCAGGATAGGGATAGCTGGTGACTGTGATTTAGTTCTTGAATGTTCCCCAAATGCCAATGTGTTAAAAGGTTTGATCCCTAGGGTGGCGCCGCTGAGAGTTGCTGGAACCTTTGAAATGTGGGATCATCAAAGGTATTATGGCCCTTATGGAGATTTTGGAACTCTTTCTCTCTCTGCTCCCCGACTTGTGGTGTACGTGGTTTTGCACTGCACATGCTCCCATTGGGAAATGTTGCCTTGCCACAGGCCCAGTGCGGTGGGGGCACTGCCAATGGTCTGGAGCCAGACTGTGAAACAAACCAATCCTGTTCTACTCATAAGTTATTAACTCTGGCATTTGTTATAATGTCAGAAAATGAACTGGAGTGCTGGTTTAGGGAATATATATATATATATATATATATATATATATATATAAATTTTGATAAACAAATTATATATAATCTATATATTATATGTGTGTGATATATAATATATTATGTATATAATATATATCATATATCTTTATATTTTCATGACCTCCACATCTCCTATTCCTGAAATGTTAAAAACATAGATAATATTATATATGTATATATTTTATATATAATTATATATGATACATAATTATATATATTGTACATAACATATATCTAATATATACATTATGCATATATAATTTGCCTATCAAAATCACTTCTGTTCTGATGGAACTAAAGTCATTGTTACTTTTTGAAATATGCATTTCCCTGACTGAGTCTTCAGTTACCATTTTTACTTTTTTCCCTAGTGAAATTTCACCCATATCAGTTGCACATTTTTCACGGGATGGTTATTTCTCTACTTGTTTTTTAATGTTCTGCAAATGTTACAAAGAAATTACCTTGGTCTTTCTACATTGCAATGACATTTGCATATCCACCACGTGTCTCTTGTGTTATTTGTAGCCGCTGCACTCCACAGCTTCTCTGTATGCATTTATGTTCATTTATAACCTCTGGTTTTCCTATCTTGGAAAGGTTGCCTGCTCCCGAATTACTCTTGGGTTTTTACTGTATTCTGTTGTACTGTTTCTAGCACTTAATGTATCGTTGATACATCTGAAATTCATTCTGAATGTGTTGTAGGTAGACTCTAATGTTGTCTCTATTCAGATGAAGAGGCAGGTGTACTGACGCCATTTGTGTTAAGTGTCCCTCATTTTCCCTTTGAATCATCTTTGTGTTTGTAAAATCCACACCCATGTTCAAGTTTCTTTTATTCCACTGTTGTGCCCTATGTGTATATTCTTAGGGCAGCGTTATATGTACATGATTAGAGATTATTTTGAAATCCAGTAAAACAAGTCCAATTCAAAAATAAACCTTTTCCCAGTTTCCACCTGTGGCGGGAGACCTCTGCCTGGGCCACCAGGGCTCCATAGCCAAATAGTGCCAGGAGAAAGCTACTCTCCCAGGCCCTTGAGACACAGGGACTGAGGAAAAGCCTGGGACAGGAGCCTTCCGGTTTCCATCTGTGGCAAGAGACTTCTCTGCATGGGTCACCAGGGCTCCATAGCCAAATAGCGACAGGAGAAAGCTACCCTCCCAGGAGTGTGGAAAAGCCGTGAGTGGGGTTAAGATGAGCACCACTGCTCAGTGGGACCCGCCCGGAACTCGCGGGACACAGGGACTGAGGAAAAGCCAGGGACAGGAACCTTCCGGTTTCCATCTGTGGCAGGAGACCTCTGTCTGGGCCTCCAGGGCTACATAGCCAAATAGTGCTGGGAGAAAGCTAGCCTCCCAGGAGTGTGGAAAAGCCCATAAGAGGGAGTAAGAAGAGCACCACTACTCAGCGGAACTTGCCAGAAATCCTTGGGACACAGGTAATGAGGAACAGCAAGGGGGCGGAGCCTTCCAGTTTCCATTGAGGCTAGAGACCTCTGCCTGGGCCTCCAGGGCTCCATAGCCAAATCGTGTCGGGAGAAACCTAGACTTCCAGGAGTGTGGACAAGCCTGTCTGCTCAGAGGGACCCACCTGGAATCCCCAGGACACAGGGACTGAGGAGTGGTCTTATGGTTTCTTTAGGTGGTCAGGGAGCGGATCCTGTGACACAGGGCTCCATATTCAAATAGTGCCAGGAGAGAGCTGGTATCCCAGGAGTGCAAATACACCTTCAAGCACAGGCAAGACCACCACTTCTGTTAAAATTCACTGGATCAAGAGGGACCCTTGCAGAGATATCAGGACACAGGAACCAAGGGACAGCTAGGGACTAGACACTTCTGGTTTCTTTCTGCACCCCAGAGCTGACCCTGTACCATAGCTCTCCAAACCCAATTTCCTCTCAGAGAGAGCTGGTCTTCAAGGAGTACTGACACCGAGGCTTGCAGGAAGGACAAGCCACAGTCAGAGAGAGTAAGACCAGCTAAAACCAGAGATTACCAGATGGCGAAAGGCAAGGGCAAGAACATAAGGAACAGAAACCAAGGCTACTTGGCATCATCAGAACCCAGCTCTCCCACCAAAGCAAACTCTGTATACCCCAACACACCAGAAAAGCAATACTCGGATTTAAAATCATTTCTCATGATGATGATACAAGACTTTAAGAAGGAAATATATAACTCCCTTAAGGAAATATAAGAGAACATACGTAAACAACTAAAAGCCCTTAAAGAGGAAACACAAAAATCCATTAAAGAATTACAGGAAAACACAATCAAACAGGCAGAAATACAGGAAAACACAATCAAACAGATGAAGAAAATGAACAAAACCATCCAGGAACTAAAAATAGAATAGAAACAATAAAGAAATCACAAAGGGAGACAACCCTGGAGTTAGAAAACCTAGGAAAGAGATCAGGAGTCATTGATGCAAGCATCACCAGAAGAATACAAGAGATAGAAGAGAGAATCTCAGGTGCAGAAGATAACATAGAAAATATTAACACAACAGTCAAAGAAAATGCAAAATGCAAAAAGCTCCTAACCCAAAACATCCATGAAATCCAGGACACAATGAGAAGACAGAACCTAAGGATAATAAGAATAGAAGAGAGTGAAGATTCCCAACTTAAAGGACCAGTAAATATCTTCAACAAAATTATAGAAGAAAACTTCCCTAACCTAAAGAAAGAGATGAGCATAAATATACAAGAAGCCTACCGAACTCCAAATAGATTGGACCAGAAAAGAAATTTGTCCCATCACATTATAGTAAAAACACCAAATACACAAAACAAGGAAAGAATATTAAAAGCAGTAAGGGAAAAAGGTCAAGTAACATATAAAGGCAGACCTATCAGAATTACACCTGACTTCTCACCAGAGACTATGAAAGCTAGAAGATTATGGCAGAACTCATACAGACCCTAAGAGAACACAAATGCCAGCCAAGGCTACTATAACCAGCAAAACTCTCAATTACCATAGATGGTGAAACCAAAATATTCTATGACAAAATCAAATTTACACAATATGTTTCCACAAAGGATAATAGATGGAAAACGTCAACTCAAGGAGAGAAACTACACCCTAGAAAAAGCAAAAAAGTAATCTTTCAACAAACTCAAAAGAAGATTGCCACACAAACATAAATATAACACTGAAAATAACAAGACGCAACAATCACTATTCCTTAATATCTCTTAACATCAAAGGACTCAATTCCCCAATAAAAAGACATAGACTGACAGACTGGATCCATAATGAGGACCCAGCATTTTGCTACATACAGGAAACGCACTTCTGTGATAAAGACAAACACTACCTCAGAGTAAAGGACTGGAAAATAATTTTCCGAGCAAACAGTCCCAAGAAACAAGCTGGAGTAGCTATTCTAATATTGGATAAAATCGACTTTCACCCAAAAGTCATCAAAAAAGATAAGGAAGGACACTTCATACTCATCAAAGGAAAAATCTACCAAGAAGAACTCTCAATTCTGAACATCCATGCTCCAAATGCAAGGGCACCCACATTCATAAAAAAAAACTTTACTAAGGCTCAAAGCACACACTGCACCTCACACAATAATAGTAGGAGACTTCAACACCCCATTATCATCAATAGACAGATCTTGGAAACACAAATTAAACAGAGACACAGTGAAACTAACAGATGTTATGAACCAAATGGATTTAGCAGATATCTATTGAACATTTCATCCTAAATCAAAAGAATACAATTTCCTCTCAGCACCTCATGATACCTTCTCCAAAATTGACCATATAATCAGTCACAAAACAAACCTCCATAGATACAAGATGATTGAAATAATCCCATGCCTCCTATCAGATCACTACGGTTTAAGACTGGTCTTCAATGGCAGCAATAATAACAGAAAGCCCACATACACATGGAAGCTGAACAATGCTCTACTTAGTGACAGCTTGGTCAAGGAAGAAATAAAGAAAGAAATTAAAGATTTCCTTGAATTTAATGAAAATGAAAGCACAACATACCCAAACTTATGGGACACACTGAAAGCAGTGCTAAGAGGAAAACTCATAGCTTTGAGTGCCTCCAAAAAGAAACTGGAGAGAGCATACACTAGCAGCTTAAGAGCACACCTGAAAGCTCTAGAACAAAAAGAAGCTAATACATCCAAGAGGAGTAGAAGGCAGGAAATAATCAAACTCAGGGCTGAAATCAATCAAGTAGAAACAAAAAAAACATATATAGAGAATCAACAAAACCAGGAGCTGGTTCTTTGAGAAACTCAACAAGATAGATAAACCCTTAGCCAGACTAACCAGAGGACACAGAGACATTGTCCTAATTAACAAAATTAGAAATGAAAAGGGAGACATAACAACAGAAACTGAGGAAATTCAAAAAAATCATCAGATCCTACTACAAAAGCCTATACTCAACAAAACTGGAAAATCTGGATGAAATGGACACTTTTCTAGACAGGTACCAAATAATAAAGTTAAGTCAAGATCAGATAAACCATCTAAACAGTTCCATAATGCCTAAAGAAATAGAAGCAGTCATTAAAAGTCTCCCAACCAAAAAAAGCCCAAGACCAGATAGGTTCAGTGAAGAATTCTATCAGACCTTCAAAGAAGACCAATACTCTTCAATCTATTCCACAAAATAGAAACAGAAGGAACTCTATCCAATTCCTTCTATGAGGCCACAGTTACACTGATACCAAAACCTCACAAATACCCAACAAAGAAAGAAAACTTCAGACCAATTTCCCAGATGAATATCGATGCAAAAATACTCAATAAAATCCTCGCAAACTGAATCCAAGAACACATCAAAAGGATCATTCACCATGATCAAGTAGGCTTCATCCCAGGGATGCAGGAATGGTTCGATACCTGGAAATCCATCAA
>CM052701.1:57025956-57143006 GCA_028551405.1 Uromys caudimaculatus
CATGGAGGGACCCATGGTTCAGACCACATATGTGGCAGAGGAGAGCCTTGTTGGCCATCAGGGGGAGGAGAGGCCCTTGGGCCTGAGGGTGTTAGAGGCTCCAGTATAGGGGAATGCCAAGGTGGGAAGATGGGAGTGGGTGGGCGTGTGGGTGGGTGGGTAGATGGGGGAATACCCTCATAGAGGCAGGGGGAGGGGGAGGGTATGGGGGGTTCCAAAGTGGAAACCTGGAAAGGGAGAAACATTTGAAATGTAAATAAAGTATCAAAAAATTAAAAGAAAAAAGAAAAAGAAAGGATGCAAAGAGTATAAGAGCCAGGATACCAGAAAGTGTGGGGAAACAGCCTGTCCAGGAAATGGCTGAGTAAACAATACCAGAACAATGATAATAGCAGTGGACATGTAAATGTGGAAGTGGGAAATTTCACAGGTCCCACCCCTAGGCAAAGAACAGCAGGCAAATGAAGACTGCTAGAAGACTGGACCTCTACCAGGATTGAACCCCATTAATGTCTGCCCAGTGTAGAGTGATCAGCCTTGAAAATAGCACACAATTTCACACTAGCAACAAAAACAGGCTCAGCAGATTGTATATACACACACACACACACACACACACACACACACACACACACACACTAGGGGGTACATGGGAAAGGTTCGAGGGAGGGCCACTGGAAGGGCGGTGGGGAAGGTGTCATAATTCTATGTCAATTAAAATATTTTTAAATTGTATCAATCATAAGGTTCATCAAATTGAGAGAGTTATACAGAAACAAAAGCTAGTTTGAATTCAGAGAGGGGGAAATTAACAATGATTACATTAAGTTAAATTAAACAATTTAAATCTTGAAAAAAAAAACCTTTTCATAGTAAGGAAGGCAGGTATCGTCAAAGCATTATATGTGCCTCTACTAAATGATACCGTGAAACTTGTATTTCATACTTAATTTGCAGTGTTAGTTACAATAAAAGATAATGTATCCTTTTTAAATGTCTTCTCCTCCTCTTTTTTTCTTTTTTTTTTTGAGACCAGGTCTCCCTCATGTTGCCCAGGCTGGCCTCGAAGCACTATGCAGCCGAGGAAGACTTTGAACTGCCTTTTTCTGGTCTCACCTCTGTAGTGCTGGGACTGTGTGTATGCATCACCACGCTTAGCCCTTCCTTTCAGTTTAAATATGATTTTTAGCTGTTCTGGGATATTAGTCATTCTATATGATTGAAGATTACTTTATACAATTCCCAAGGGAAACAAAATCTGATATTCTCTTTAAAGTTTAAGTTTTTACATTAAGTTTTAGAAAATTTTACTTACAATTCTAAGCCTTTATATACAAGCATAAAGTACACCCTTATAAATATTTTATAATTGTTATTCCTAATAAGAGTATAATATCTTCTCAATGTTCATTTTAGGTGTCTTTGTAATGAGAAGAAAAGTAATATTTAGCATATATTTATCTTTAGATGCATATAACTTTTTAAAATTCTAGTATTTTAATTGGACATTGCTTCCTTTTCATTGCTGAGTATTGATTGGGCCCTGTGTATACAAGGCTAAGTCTCTCCTACTGAACTACATCTGCAGCCTTTACATTTGGGGTAAGGTCTTGCTATGCCATCCAGGTTGGTCTTGAACTTACTATGTAGCCTCACTAGTCTTGAAGTCATGGTTATCATTCCTCTTCTTCCCAAGTGCTGAACTTGTACATTGCTTTTCTCTGTATATGATTGCTGATTCAGAAGAAGAAATTACTTCGTCTCTTTTTTTTTTTTTTTCAAAATCATACCAATAGCTTTTGTTTTGCTTTTAAGGTGTCTTAATAGTCACTGAGATCTCAACGCAAATATTAAGTGGATATGCAGATGATAGGCAGTCCTAACTAGATTTCAACAGGAGTGCCTTCAGCCAGTTGCATAATTTGGGAAAGGATCCTGCCTTTGGCTAGCATCTCATTTCCCATACATCCTTCACATGCTAAGAGCACCCCCCGGGATTTCTCAGGAATACTCTCCTGCAGGTCTCCAGGGAGCGAGATGAGGAAGAAGAGATGTGAGGCAAAGTGATGATTCAAATGCTTCTCTCCAGAGATGGGTGGGTACATGCAGCAGGACCTGGCTGTGAGCCACAATGAGAGCCTAGGCTATGGCACAAGAAGGCTGGGTCATGCCGGAGTCCCCATCTGCCACCTACACTCTGTCCTCCACAGGACTATCTACCTCTTTTTGTCCTTGTCACTTCATCCCAAACTCAACTTCCCAATCCTTAAACCTGAACATAAAATATTTTTCTTTTCCATTACCCTAAGGAATCCTGAAGTCTCACCTCTCTCCCTAATGAAAATCACTTCTATGAGTGTTCCTCAGGCTCACTGTTCACTACAGACTCTTGACAAGCTCTCCCAGCAGTGGACATGTTGCTACTAATATTTGTACAATAATAACTTGCCACTTAGACACAGCTCTGTGAGATCATTAACCTTCGTCTTAGTTTCTTTGCCTGTTGCTCTGATAGCATATGCTAACAAAAACAACTGGAGGAATGAAAGATTGACTGTGGCTCCCAGTGCAAGATCCAGTCATGACAAGGAAGTCATGGCAACAGGAAGTGGATGCATGTGGTCACATTACATCCACAACCAGAAAGAAGAGAATGCTGGTGCTCATCTCACCTTCTTCTCTTTATTCAGCATGGAATCCCAGCCCAGGCAATGGTCCCACCCACAGTGGACAGCTCTTTCCGCATTAATTAACATTAATTAAATAATTAATAATTAATCAACGTTATTCCTCACAGGCATGCTCAGACACCAACCTAATCTACATGACTCCTCATAGATAGGTTCAGAGATTGGTCTCCTAAATAATTTTGGCTCTTGACACATTAACAACACTAACCATTATATCCTTCATGACAGAATTACATCCTAAAGATACAGCATTAACTTTTATGTAACCGCAAGCTTTTCCACCCCCACTGCCACTTCCAAATACCGATGTGGATGCTTATTTATTGATGAATAAATACCTAGACCATAGCTCGAGCTTGTTCCCCAACTAGTTCATAACTTATACAATCAGTCTATTCAATTCTATGTCTACCACAAGACTACTTACTAGTCTGGCATCTCCTCTAGATGATGAATCTTCCTGCACCTGACTGAGTCCCAGAGTCCATCTCTCTACCCTCTCTACTGAAACTCCCACCTCTTATTTCCTGCCTTTTGCTAACAGGCCAACGGCTCTTTATTGACAGGAGATGCTCCCTACACTTCTGCATTGTTGTAACTTGGAGCTTGGTCATTCTTTATTGTAGAAACCTGTTATGTTCATGACTGGATATACAATAGCATCCTTGGTTTTTACTCTTCACATGTCAATAGCATCCTCCCTTCCAATTGCAAGGACCAAGCATGTCAACAAACTTGCTATGCATTCCCACTTTGTAGGAGGATTGAGGGACAACATAGTACTATAAAAGACCACTGGCCTGCGCACTATTGCCTGAATCCCAACATTTAGAACTGCCTATGCGTCAAACAGCATATTTTAAAATCATTGCTTGAGTTTCATAGCATCTGCCCCTGCCACTTGTGATTCGGAAACTTCTTGAAATTGCTGTATCTTTCCTCTACTCAGAGACCTTGACACACAGGGCCTACTCCTTCGTATTGACAGTTACCCGTGACTTCTGCTGAAGGATGATGGCTCAGAGATTCTGAAAGTTAATTTTGTTTCTGCCATACCATGGCCAGTTCACACCAATGTTCTTACACCGATGTAACTTATTTTTAGCCTTAAGAGTGGGATCCTTTTTTATTTAGTTTGCTGGTATAGCACTCAGCATGGCGTGATGTGTTCTTTGGTTCCTATTGATGAGGAGGATGGAATAAGTGCAGCTTTTAGAACTGCAGTTTTCAAGAGGAAATTAGTTTTCTCCCCGGCAGCCTGACACTGTAGATTGGCTGATGACGTCACAGCAAACAACCTACAAACAAACACCTAATTTTAGAAACAAATAGGAGCTATCTATAAGTGAGCAATGATTTTCAAGTGGGTTGGTCAAGGGGAAAAACATTCTGCTTTTAAACGTCAGCAAGGAAATTCTCATTTTACCCAGTACCTTGAAGCTGGGCCACTTGCCAAAATGGAAAGTCTGTGTCACTGTTAGCAACTGAGGGATGGGGTTTTGATGAATTTTTAGCCTGTTGAAAATGCCAACCCATTTTTATATTACGCAAATACAGATTCAATTTAAAACATAAAACTTGAAGAAATATCCTTACAATTACAGAAACAAAGAGGTTTCAACCAGGATCTTGAAAATACCAATCAGGTGACAGGTAACCTAGCAACAGTGATGGTGGTAAAAGCCACATACTGAGAATGTGAAGTTTTCCTCCGGAGACACAGACAGGTCTCCATGTGTGTGAGTGTCAAGGCCTTCTTGGTGTTCTGAAACGGGCCTGTCACTGCTGTTAAATTTTTTTCTTCTAAGAAAAATCAGAAAGGCTAAAACTGTCCTTGGAGGAAGGTCTCATTGGGACAGGTGACTGAGCTGCCAGCAGCTGGGACGGCAGGAAGGATGCACCCCCACAAGGCTCTTGAAGAAGTTGAGCTGTGTAGTCCCCAGCTAGGGACATATATTTTTCTTTCAATAAGTATTCTGGGGTTGCCTCCCATTGCTTCTGACAGCCAGGTTCATGTCTGGCCTGCTGTCACGGCTACTGGCAACAAAGTCTACGGAAAATAAGAACTGATGGAGACAGTGTAGCCCATAGTTCTTGGTGCTCATGGTTAAGCCCTGCTCTTTACAGATGACAAGATGACAATGACTGAGCATGAGGCAAGATAAAATTATATATATATAAAATGTTTATCTTAGTCAGGGACCAGCAAACTTTTTCCTTTTTAAGGTCCAGGAAGTAGGCCGGGCAGCGGTGGCGCATGCCTTTAATCCCAGCACTCGGGAGGCAGAGGCAGGCGGATTTCTGAGTTCGAGGCCAGCCTGGTCTACAGAGTGAGTTCCAGGACAGCCAGGACTACACAGAGAAACCCTGTCTTGAAAAAACAAAAACAAAAACAAAAAACAAACAAACAAACAAAAAAGGTCCAGGAAGTAAATGCTTCAGACTTTGAGGGCCAGTGATCTCTGTTATACTACTAAACTCTGCCAGGGTGGCACTACAGCAGCTATAGATAACATAGAAAAGAAAGGGTATGGACATTTCCAAATAAATTATTATTTACAAAATAGATGGCGAACTATATGTAGCTCAAAGCCTACAGTACGCTGGCCCCTGATCCGTTTGCTTGTTTTAATGTATATCTGTGGTTTGCCTGCAATCATGTCTGTGTACCACATGTGTGCAGTGTCTGGGGAGGTCAGAAGAGAGCCCTGGAAGCAGAGTTATAGACCACTGTGAGCCACCCTGTGGGTCCTGGGAATCAAGCCCAGATGCTCTGGAAGAAGAGCTAGTGTTCTTAACTGCTAAGTCCGCTCTTCAGCCCATGGCTTCTGATCTTGATGAATGATGTCCCACCCCATCTAGACAGGCTGCTCCTTGCAGCCTCTGGTCTCTGGGTAGTACAAGTCCTCTTGAATTCCCTGCTCATGCTGCTTCCCCGCCTAGTCACCCCTTCCTCCACCAAGTAGTTTCCACTGTTCCTTCTTAGGACATACAATGAGACCATCAGCTCAAAGCCCTTAGCAGTACCCCAGTAGTTAAAAATACAGACATGGGATACGGCTTTCAAATATCAAATATTTCAAATTCATTTGTACCTCCTAGTTTTACGTCATTGTGTAAACCTCAGTTCTGTCGGTGTTTCAAGCACAGTCCAGTAGCTCCCCTATCAATGCTTCCTCAAAAGCAACCTATCTCCATAGGGTTGAATTGAAGTTTTTACATCCGCCCAATTGTCTTTTCTCAAGTCTAGTCTGTATCTGTGCCAGCCTAACAGAGAGTCCAGCAGAGAGACTGGGAGCCTGACTCTCATGAAGGCCTATGTCTTGATGACCATGGTCACTGCTCCACATCTAGGCTGTGCTTCTCCCTTGGGCAGTGGTACTGATCAGTGACACCCAATAGAATTACTAAGAAACTTCTCCCACACAGACCTACTCAGAACAATAATCCAGAACCTGCAGCAACGGGCCCCATGTCTCTGTGTTCTAATGTCCCCAGGTGATCCTACCACACAGCCGGCATTACACAACCACTCCAACACCCACATGAGCCACACTCTACTCTTCTATAAAATGATGTTTCCCAGCCTTTGTGCACCCACAGAGGAGCTGGTGATTCTGCATCTTTAGAGGGCTGGGCCTTCGATTCTGCAGTTAAACAAGCTTTAGGGATGGGCATGATGGTGTATGCCTTTAACTCCAGCACTAAGGGGGCAAACACAGAAGAACTCTGTGTGTTCAAGGCTAGGCTGCTCTACCTGGAATGTCTAGGCCAGCCAGGGCTACATAGTGAGATCCTGTCTCACAAAGAAAGGGAGAGAGGAGGAATGGGAGGGGAGGGAAAGGAGGAGGGGATGCAGCAGAGAAGGAAGGGAAGGGGAGGGAAGGGGAGGGGAGGGAAGGGGAGGGGAGGGGAGGGGAGGGGAGGAGAGGAGAGGAGAGGAGAGGAGAGGAGAGGAGAGGAGAGGAGAGGAGAGGAGAGGAGAGGAGAGGAGAGGAGAGGAGAAGAGAGGAGACTCTCTGGCTAACTTAGTGACTGGTAGGCCTGAATCAGACTTGAACACTATGTAGCAGAAATGACAGCATTTTGAAACCAACGCCACTGCCACTTTTTCAATGCTTTAATTCAGCTACAAGAAAACTAAGTAGCTGAACAGAAATGGGAATAAAAACTTTCCTTGGATCTACAGTAGTCCCAAGACGAGTACCATATGCATACTCTATTTGCAAATGGCAGCTTCTCTGGACTCATTTCCTACCCGTGGGAAGCGAAACAGAAAATAACATCGGTTTGCATTTCAGCAGACAGACTTTTTTTCCAGTGGGAATAGTCATATAAAAGAAAAAGAAAAACAACCCTCCAGGCTGAGGTTTCCTACCTAAAGTTCATTAACTCCCAAAATTGCCAGGGTTGTCTGTGGAATCTCTTACAGCTATTTACACACAAGAGCAGAGGCATCTTCACTGAGGAGCTGCAGAAAGGGTTACCGGGAGAACCTCGCAGCCCTGTGCATCCCTGTGACTCAGATTTCATCCCCAGAGCAGCGTGGGCTAACTTTCCAAGCAGTGCTTCCATCTGCCATGGGTGGGAGCTCCCTGGTTCTGGTTTGAACCTCTCTTCTTTCCCTGGACAGTAGCTTTGGGACCTAGGAAACATTATTCCACTCTCCGTAATCCCTTCCACCCTCAGACATCTTCTGCAGTGCGTGAACACACAAGCCCAGAAAGGTTTTTATTCATCACAGTGCTTGGCACCTTCAGAGCACTGAGTCCTGACAGTGGTATTTATTAGGTCTCCCACATCCTGAGTGAAATGGCAAGACTAGCCTCATTGTCACTCAACCAAAAGAACCTGAATTACAGCAAGGGGGTCAAAACCCTTGCTCCTTCCTGCTGTCTTTTGGGTCTAGCAATTGGGGCTCACCAAGGAATGCAATAGTCATCACTCCAGATGTGCACATGTGGAGGAAAAGGATCAATCCTGAAGTCCGAAGTCGGACAAAGCACAGCTGGTTTTCTCCCACTCCGTGGAAAGGGAAGTTTTCCTTGTGACGATGGTTACTTCCTTTTGAGGCCAGGGAAGTAAGAACTAAGGACAAGCAGAGTTCCCTGTGAACCCTGTGAAGGAACCCAGGCTTCCAGGGGCATCTACACTCGGCAGGCAACAAAAGCTGGTGAAGGGAAGTGTTCCATAGGCTTTAGTATGGATGACAAGCTGCCTGCTTCTTTTGGAGAAAATGAATGTGAAAGCGAGGCATTCAATCGTATGCACAGGTAGTCCCTGAGCTCAGAGGAGCAGGGAGGCGAGCTAGCTCTGAACCATGCTTCAGTATGCAGCCGACCACTGCAGAGTCTGGATGCTGGGAGTGCATCTCTGGCAAAAGCTGATAAAGATGGCACAGTGCAGATAACCCTTGAAGTTCCAGTGTCAGCCCCTAAGAATGGCTTCCAGAGATGGTGAGTGGGTGGACTTCCAGAGACACAGATTCAGCTTTCTAACTTTAGCCTGAACTTTCTGGTGCCTCTCTGCAGTACCAGGAAAAACATTTGGTGTGAAGGAGGCTAAGAATAGCAGCTCAAATCAGAATGTGGAATCAGAGTTTCAATCAGCCATGTGTTCCCTCCTCCCTGGCCTCGCTGGGTCAAAAGCAGCAGTGGGGCAAAAGAGTCAGGGCTGGAAGACTTGAGGTTTAGACACAGAGCGAGGATGAGGAGGGCTTTTGAGACTCCCAGGGCTGATGCTAAACTCTTCACGTGGATGAACTGACTAAATACTTGCCCCATGCTAGGAATAGCTCCATATCACAAATAGGGATATTTGATTTTAAAATATCAAGAAACCAATTCAAGGTCAACCCACTGATCAAACAGTAGACCTTGGAGAAGAGCAACAAAGTACAAAGAAACAGAAACAAAAACTAAACAGCAGAGTCAAGGATTTAATAGGGAGGGGATCTTCAAACACAGAAGGGGGTAAGACTTGAGTGGCATAGGGCCTTATGCATAGTGTGATATGAGATCTTATTACTGAGAGACAATGAGAGCCTGTTAACTCAAATGGGGGGGGGGGAGGTGCTGCTTCCAGGAGAAAATCGTGCACTTAATAGGGTTGGATTTCTTAGTTTGATGGACTCTAAGAACATTTGTTATTTTCAGGGCTGGGGCTCAAACCCAGGGCCATCATGCATTCTAGCAAGGAGTCCACCCAAAAGTTGTATCCTCAGCCCCTCTAAGAACTGCTATGTAGCCGATGTACATACAACGTGACTCTCTGGTTGGAGTAGGTTGTTTCCCAAATGTATTTGACCAGACCCTATTTCCTCGTATAAACCTGGTGGGAGGGGTACTGCTCTTTTCCTGAGATGACTAAAGGAGGCTGGGATTGGTCTTCTTACTCAAAAGCATAACCCACGCACTTGTCATTTACATAGGCGTCACTTGGGAGTAGTGAGAAATGCTGAATCTCAACTCAGACCAACTTGCAAGTTTAGAACCTGACTCTGATCAATAGATCCTGGGGATTTCTGTGTAGATCAAATCTTCAGACTCTTCATTGTCCTTTAAGCCTTACGATTCAGTTGCCCAGAACTTAACAGAGCAACCACATCCCTAACAGTACGTGTCTGCTGTCCAACAGACCACCTAGTGTTCCCTGTATCTTAAAACATGAAGGTTTTGTTGCTCACAGATCTTGCTGGTTCAGTTCTCTTGCCTGGGAACGTCTTCTGCCCAAAGTGGCACAGGCTGGGAGAGGTCACTAGGCCGCAAGCAGGAGCCAGACTGTTAACATTTCAATCGCTTAAGTCAGTGGTTCTCAACCTTCCTAAGGCTGTGACCCTTTAATGCAGTTCCTCATGTTGTGGTGACCCCAACACTAACATTATTTTCGTTGTTACTCCATAACTGAATTTTGCTACTGTTATGAATCGTAATATAAATATCTGTTTTTCTGATGGTCTTAGGATCATTGAACTCCCTATGAAAGGATCATTCGACCCCTAAAGGGGTCAAAATCTGCAGATTGAGAACCACTGATCTATCTGGTACACTGGAGCTCCTCCATGTAACTTCTCTCTGTGCAGATAGCCTGGGCTTCTCAACACAGCATTCTCAGATTATTGGACAACAGAAACAAAGGCTGCCTATTCTGTTAGTGCCTGGGCTTAGAAGTACCAGATCATTCCTTTTGATTAGTTCTATAGATTAGTAAAAACTGTCCACAGAGCCAGTTAGAGTCAAGGATGGTGTTTGTCTATCTCATGAATAAAGTAATGGGAGAGTGGAAGGGGAGTTGGTGGCCATCTTTGGACACTGTCTAACATATTCTTATTGGGTGGTAGTAGGTAATATGCATGAGTTTCCTAAATATTCTATGTGAAGGTGCTCTCACATAGCCTGGGCTACTTCTTCCTCCAAGATTCACAGGTACTCCAGCCCACTTTACAGCCACTGTTGGTGAAAGAAGTCAGGGGAGGTGGGTTAGGCCTCTTCATTCATCCGTGCCAGTCAGAGCTATTTATACCAACATTGTGCTAGGAACTATTTTTACACTGCACAGATAACACTGTATAATATAGTCATGAGAGACTATTCCCTTGACAGCTTCTACAGGATAGACATTCAATTCATAAATGTAGGGGGAAAAAACACCAGACCTTACTAAAGTGACAAAGGCTGTTAAGAAAATAAAATAGGGTGATGGGATTGTGATTTGTGTTCTATTTTCAATTAGACAGCCTCATGGACGGGGTATTATTGAGCTACATTAGTAGAAAAGAAAAGGACAGTTCTTCAAAGAATTTAAGTTAGAGTCCCTAAGAGGATGCAACTACAAAGACCCTGAGGCAGACACATGTTCTATCTATTCAAGGCTACTGTACCCAGCACATATTCTACAAGAAGATAACACAGTGGAGCTACAGAGCTGGCTAGGGGTCTTCAAGAGGCTCTTTTGCCATAGTAAGAATATGGTATTACATCCTAGCTGTTGAGAGAGTGCCAGGCAGCTTAAGGTATGGCTTAATTTGCATTTATGTAAGCAAACTAGCTGTGTGAGAAGCAGACTCCAAAGAGAGGCAGTAGGAGTTAGGCAGCCACTTAACAAACGAACATCCCTCTGGGTAGCAGGGAAATGGGCCGCCTGCCCCAAGGTGGGGCTCCCTAAAGCACCATGTGGATACTGCTGTGCTCTCCTGCTGACAAATGTCTCCAGAATCCTCCGGATCCCTATCATTCCATATAGAGAAATTCTCATCCTACTTCAGGCCCTCTCAGACTAGAGCATGGCCTTGGGTCTCCAGGGTCTTCTCTGTTGTTTTCATCTTATTGGGTTTACATGATGAGGCATGCAATACATTTCCTGCATGTCCTTTTTTAAATTAGAAATATGTGACTCGTGGTGCTTCATGTCCTTCCTTCATCTTCTAAGTTCCTGACTTGGAATTCAAGCTGCTCAGAATTAGGTCTGATTCAAAGATGCTACAGTAGAAGGTAAACATTATGTCCAATAAACTCTAGTGGCTAGCAGCTCCAGCTGGTTAATACTAAGTAGCAGGCTGGGGCATAGCTCAGTGCACTTGCCTAAGATGTACAAAGCTCTGGGTTTGATCCCCAGTGTCTCTCTCTCTCTCTCTCTCTCTCTCTCTCTCTCTCTCTCTCTCTCACACACACACACACACACACACACACACACACACACACACACACATATTACCAATGCCTATTCTTCAAATATCCTAGCAGTATCACCTGCTAGGCTTCAGAGACAAAACAGGAAGAAACTGCTATATGATTCCTTCTCTTCCCTGGATTCCATGCTTAGCTGTGCCCACCCCAGTCCCACAGCTCCTTGGGAGCTGTGACTGAACAAAGTTCCCGAGTCTGTCCTCCTGAGAGGGTACTGGGAAATCCTTCACATGTTCAGCTTCTGGCTCAGCACGGCTCCAGCATGTGCAAGTATCTGGTTTACATTTATTTAGCCAACAATGGGTGTGTAACAAATTTTGTTTCTAGTTTCTATGATTTTCTAGTTTCTGGTAAATTTTGAAAGCAGGAGGCAAAAAGCTATTTACCAAACATATCTCCAACTCCTCGACCAAAAACTAGAAGCATAGTCTCTGCCTCTGAGTCCATTAAGTGTAGCTTTGTATGGTTGTAACGCCTTCAAAATAAAACACTGGCCTAGTAGACACTACAAACTACACCAATCCTACCCAAGTACCCTCAAAAAATGCATAATTTGGTGGTGCATGTCTTTAATCTCAACACTAGAGAAGGAGAAACAGATGAATTTCTGTGACTCTGAGGCCAATCTGGCCTACAAAGTAATCCCCAGGCTTGCCAAGGCTACATAGGATGACCCTGTCTCAATTTTTTTATTCAAAATTTAATTCAGTTTTAAATACTATGTCCTAATTGATTATGAGAATAATAAGTGACATTTGCTTATTAAGTGCTGATTGCTTTCTATTCTCTTGGGTGGACCTTGTGACAAATAGCTTGGATAAACTAGATGACAAGGTAATAGCCTGGGAGAAAGGAATGGCCAGGAAGCACAGCGAACTTCTCTCTCCATTTCTCAGAAGCTCTGCTGGAGGGGACGGCTAAGAGGGGAGTCAGTAGCTGGAGCGTCAGCCCACTGTTCGTGCGCTGGTGGGAGAAAAGGAACACAGTTTTCCCCTGGGGGTTCATCAATGAAGAAAAACGATGGCATTCCTCCCATTTTGCTACAGGGAGCTTAGAGTAGCAGTCATGTTTTTAAACAGTGTATTCAGGAAGCTTGTGTGCCAGGGAATTGGTTGGTTGCTACTGTACTTATAGACAAGGACAGGGAAAGAACAGAGAAATGAAAGAGGATGGGGGAGGGAAAGAAGTAAGGACAGAGGGGGGAAAGGGTAGAGGAGGAAATGGCAGTCGTCAGAGATGTTAAAAATGAAGAGCTGCTGCTGGACTCAGAGTCCCCAACGGGAAGTGCAAATGTATCTCTGAGTCTTCTCCTAAAACAGTAAGAGACCCAGGGAGAGATGCAAGAGGTCTTTGCTGATTCCCACAGTCTCCCCCCACCTTTGCCTTGTAACATGGCGGTCCTGATTTGAAGACCCTGACCCCACATGTAAGCAAGTCTCACACAGAACCTTGCACTGTGTGGAGTGTGGAAATACTCCTTGGTATTCACCCCAGCACTGGGGACTACGGTGCTGGGCACAGAGTTGTCACAAAGGTTCTTTCAGGTCCCTGAGTAGGTTTGAAGCAGGCAAAGTCAAGGACAAGGGCAACCGCGGGGTCTGGAGCCTGGCCAGGCTCTGCGGTTATTCTCAGTGTGGAACTCCTCTTGGCTTCAGAGTTCTTTCTCTGTGGGATTTTCTTCCTCACAGCTGTTATGTGGGATGCAGGTGGTTGTGGGAGGAGAGGGAGACTTCTAAAAACAAACAGAAGAATGCTTTACAGCAGCTCTGTGCTAATGGCATGGGTACTAATCTAGCTAGTGGCAGCTAGCTGAGGAGCTGGAGGAGGGAGGCAAGAGAAGGAATGGGTGCTTAAGAAAAAAGGAGCCTTTAAAGGAGTTCCCAGAAGAACCTAAAATGGAAAAGTCTGCAAAATGCCTGGTATAGGAGTTATTAAGATGTTGGTGAATCCCCGTTCACATCATCATCATCATCATCACCACCACCACCATCATCACCACCATCACCATCACCACCACCATCACCATCACCACCACTGTCATCATCACATCTCTCTATCCCTCTCTACTTCTAGTCACAGAGAAGAAGCTTAAACATGCAAAAATGAGATGAAGCAAAAGGAAAAAATACTAAGGTAAAGGAAAGTGAAAAAAATAAAAAAGATAATGTGTCAATTATTCTATTGTCCATATGCTCAATTAAAGGAATCCTATTTAAACACTATGGGTATACCCTTTTTGGAAAGTGTTATTTCATCATTTGAGAACTGATGCTTGAACAGTGGCTTTCTGGGGTGGGCTTCATCTGCAATGTGCATCACACCCATGCAGTGGCAATCTGTATGAAATCAGCATGTAGGAGAAGCAAAAGTCATGCAAGGTCTCTACGCCTCTGGGGCAAAGATCTAGAGAATCTCTACACCCCATTTTTTTCTCCCCAGCTACTAGCAGCCACCATTCCTCATCTCCCTCTGGGATTTAACTCTTCCCGTGTAGAATTTTGTGATTCCCCATATGGGTCATCTGGTAGACCCATCTCTCCTGCATTCCCTATTGACCTGGCAAATACAACACTGTTCTTGGCTTTATCCCTAGGTATTGGGCAATACATCTCTGCACCTTTTGTATGGAGTTTCTGCTCTCTGCTCAGCACAGGACCTTCTCTGTCTCAAGAAGCCCCATTGAATTTCTATGTACCATAAGTTCTGCAGAGTTACAAACATTCTCACCTGTCATTACAACTCCCCTTCATATCCTTCAAGATCTATACTCATCTTCATGGTCCTCATGAGCTAAGAAGACTCGCTCTGATTGTTTCCCAAGATTTCACATGCCTCTTTTAAGACTGTTTCATCTATAAACCCGACCTCCTTGCAATGCTCTTCACAATTAATTCTGTCCCAAGCACTCCCCTGGGACACTTACAAACAATTCTTACCATATTTTATGATATTGATTTTCCCCCCACTTATTTGCCTTACCAACTAGTGTGGAAATCCTTCAAAAACATCACACAAGTCTTGGTCAAGTCATTTCTCTGGTCTAGCACCATCTCAGTTCATAGGAGAATAACAGTTCATTCACCATGTGCTGTATGACAGGAACTGAGGATATTCTGATGAATAAAACAGACAAGGCTGTGGCTTCATGGCACAGGAAGGGACAGACACACTTGGAGCACCATACTGGTTTACCCACTGAGGTCCTCACATGTGTTGTGCCTTAAATGAGTACATTCCCTTAAAACACATAGTGACACTCTCAGATACCTAACATGGGGAGCATGAAATGTCATCTTTCCTATAAATAGACTCCATTATCTTTCCAAATAGCTGTTGTAGATGCTTCTGGAGACTTGTGACTTTTCCCATTCTTAACTACCACATTCAAAGACACTGTGTACTTAAAATGAGGCCTCATGGGAGTCCTGAAATTCCAATTTGGGGAGGGGGGAATGTGATATTTCTGGCTCCTAAAAAACATGGTACTCTCTGGAAAGGCCCCCCACCCTATTAGCCAACTGAGTACACAGCCTACTCAAGGATTCCCAGCAGCCTATATACAGAGTCTACGTATAGGTTCTATGTATAGAGAAGAACCAAGATGCTGAGTGCTCATTTTTCTCACCTTTCCTTATGGGAAGGAATGGCCCACTAGAACTCTAGACTATGAGAGTATGGTTTTGTTGTACTTCTGAATGAGAGGAAGAGGGGGACAATTAAAAATGCCAATCATGCCCAAATGCTGGAGGTAAGAAATATGCTCCTCGAAATCACTCCAAATTCACTGGTGGAGAGCAGTAGTCTCCCACCAGAATGGGAGCCTCAGGCACCAGCCCAGCAAGTCTTTCTACCCAAAAGACATTCTTCTTATGTTCTGCATCAAAAAGTGAGGCAGTGGAGTCCCTGCTGAGGTCAGATGCCTCTAGACACTCCACAGTTTGAAATTGTGATGTACAGCAGCCTAAGAAGGTCTGATGATGATGGTTGCTATCACCATCAGACCCTAGACCCTACACACTCTGATTCAGGTGAATCTATAGCTTTTGCTGTATACCCTCTAAGATTTGCTTTCTGTAAAAGTGATTTGTTAAACATGTGTGTGAAGTGGAAACTTCTGGTTTCTTTGGAAAGTCGGTTATGTCAAATGATATTTTGTGGGGCACAAATCGTGTTTTGTGTGCTAAAGCAGACACATGAAAGAATGTTTTCCTTAAGCAGACAAAGACCCCACAGACAACAGGAGCTGGAGCATTAATTTGGCTTGCTCTGCCTCACTATTCTTTGCTAACTATGTGCATGTATTGGTTCACCTTACATAACGTTGCTAAGTTCTGATGTGGTAATACTGCCGTTCAGAGAAACTCATCAAAGACCTTCTCGTGAAGTTCCTGTGGTAGATTGTCACTTCCATGGTCTCGCCTCAGGTCAGTTGGCGCACCTTGCTGTTTTCTTCAGGATTGAACTACACCTGCTGGTTTGTATATGGCGATTGCCTGCCGAGAGGACTGGTCTGAATCTACTGGCTCATGTGTAGGGTTTTCTATGGGACTGAAGTGCTGCCAAAGAAGATTGAGCTTGCCACCAAAGAACTATTACTAAACAGGCCCACTTCCCCCATATCCTGATAACTTTTCTCTTCCACTACCTCTGTGGGGTGGTGGGCTATAGCAGAAGCTGAATGTTTATTAGCATAGGCTGCAAAAAACGTATGCCTGTATGTGTGCTTGATCTCAAAAGGTGCAGGGCAGAGAAGAGCGCATAGAGCCAAAGTTTATGGGCCCATGTCTAGACCTTAGGACAACACCATGGAGAATCACCGTTCTCAGAGGATGGGG
The DNA here is from genome assembly GCA_028551405.1 of Uromys caudimaculatus. Taxonomy (NCBI): domain Eukaryota; kingdom Metazoa; phylum Chordata; class Mammalia; order Rodentia; family Muridae; genus Uromys; species Uromys caudimaculatus. The sequence continues at coordinate 57,042,166 of CM052701.1, forward strand.
AGAAGGAAAAGGAGCTGAATCCTGAAAGGGTCAGGGTGTGGGTGTGTCTGGAGTCCGTATCAGATCCATACAGAGGCTAAGGGCTTCTGGGAAGACACAACCATCCTAGACTTGGCATGGAAAACATAAAACAAAGTCACAGAACAAGCTCTTCTGTCAAAATCTTCAGTTTCCTGGAAGGCTTCCTCAGGCTAAGGTTCATCAGTCCTCAGCAAACCTTTCTGGTAAAGAGGGTGTCAGTACCACAGAGCCGAGCTGTGAATCAGCTGAGCTATCAACTTCCTGGAGGTTGTCACTCAGCCTAAGCTGGGCTCAGGTCTCACTGAACTGGCTTTTCCAGAGTGCAGACTTGGCCAGCACCCTCCAACACTTCCCTGAAAATCTGAGGCATCCTTTCCTCCTCTTCCCATTTCTTTGCTTCTTTGCTTTATGGTACTGACAGTAAAGCCTAGAAATAAAAAAATGAGACATCAAGGGCTAAGAAGAGGTTGCCTAGCTTTAGCACCAGGGACAACAGGAAAGCTATTTTGCCCACTACAAGGAGAGTATTCAAAAAACATTGGCCAAATGGATGGAACCAGAGATCACCCTGTAAAGTAGACTAAGTCAAGTTGACAACCAAATATCTAGTGTTTTCTCTTGTTTGTGGAATTCAAAGGGGAGCTAAAAGTAAAAGCTGACCTTTGATGGTTATACCCATCCCTAGCTCTTCCCTGTAATCCTTGCTTCCTAGTGAGTGCTGAGTGAAGGCCTGTGCCTCCTGCTCCCACTGCCATAGACTAAGCATGTCTCTTTGCCTTCTCAGCCATAATGGACTGTGACCCTCTCAAACTGTGAGACAAAATAACTCCTTCTGATCTTAAGTGGTTTCTTCCAGAAATTTTGTCACAGTGACAAGAAAAGAAACTAATACAGAACAAACATGAAGATTCCATAATGAGAGCCAGTAATCTGCACACTTAAAATGTATACTAAAAAAATTAAAAAACAAAAACAAAACCACTAGGCCAAGATGAGGCCGACCCCACAAATACAAATGCATGACTTAAGCATGACTCTGCCCTGCAGGCCCTCCCTTTTGGACTGTTTTTTATGCCATAGTTCCCATCACTCCATACCCACCCCTGGCACATGCCATGGAGAGTCTCTAGTTCCCATCTGGAATGTTCCCCATTGCTCCTTCTGTTTTGCATCTTCTAAATTCAATGTTGATTCCATAATGTGCCTTCTACAGCGGTGGTTATGAAATCTGATTACAAAATAAAAAGCTCTCTGATAAACTTACTTTATAATTTTCCCTCCTTGTATGTTAATTATACAACATGCATTCTCATGCATTCATATTGCAAGCTTGGCTCATACTCATTCCTCCCTCTTGCCCTCCAGATCTCCTGAAGAACTTTGTCAATGTCTACCATCAGCCTCTGAAGACTGCTGAACTTGAAATTTGGGGAGTAAGGCTAGAATCTCTGCCGGCTGCTGCTGCTGCTGCTGTTTTGTGCTGCTCCCACAGACCTTCATTTAGGAAGCACTGGTCTATGAAAAGCACTTCATACTTGAAGCACATTGTTGTATTGTTTAGCAGTTATTACTATTTTGCTACATGTGTTTCTCCCATTAATCCACCCTCACACCCGTCACCAGGGATAAGGCTTGCTTGCCTTCATATAAAAAGTCCTCTTCAGCATTCAGAACACAATGAACACACAATACATCATTGGTGCTATAGTACTATGCATGAAAAGGAAGGGAATGGGTAGCAGCAACATACAGTATTGATAGTTTCTTTCTTTTGCTATGATTCTGTGAAGAGCAAAGCCTACATGTGACTAGAAAGATGGAGTTGGGGGTGATTAAAGAAGGAGTAACTTCATGGTCAGCACATAGCTGAGAAGCACAAGGCCTTGTGTTCTATGGGAACTCTTAAGTGCAAGAAGGACCACTGGGGGTTCGAAGGCCAGCAGAAACGTTGCTAAGGGTAATCATAGCTATCGTGTTGTGATTGTTTACTGATGCTCTAAGCTGTTCACCTGACAGGAATGTCACTGTTCCCATTTCAGAGATGAGAAGAGTGAGTTCTAAAAATGCTAGATCTTTATTCAAGGTCACCAATGACAGGGTCCATACCTGATGTGTTTAACCTCTCTGTTTCTTAGGGTCATGTGTCCTTCTTTTCTTGTCTTTCTCAAGAAGACAGCCCCTACCACGGCTTTCTCATGTACTTACCCTTCATCCAGAATAGTCCCTCTATCTCTGCCACTCTTCAAGAGACCCTCCTCTTTATGACTTTTAATTAAAATTTGACAGAATCAGATTAGCAAATAAATCGGCTACTTTGAGTCAAGTGTTCATCCAGAATCCAATCAACCATAGCTGGGGACAGGTGTCTCCCAGAACCCAGGTTGGTACATGAGAACTGACAGTATGTGCTTTATATCAGGACCTCTCTTACAATCCCAGAAGCCAAACTCTGCAGTAGGCAATGGCAGCCTGCTGCTTTTCTCATATGTAGATCCAGACTAATAATGGTACGCCCCCCCCCCACATTTCTATTTTGAGTCTCAAAGGAGATAATTTATGTCAAATGCATAGAACAGAGTCTGACACGAGAACTTCTGTGAATGGTATGTTCATAACGCAAGTTGTACTACAAATCACTTTTCTCTGTCTTACCAGCCTGCTATGCCCCTGACTCCCAATTTGCTTTGTGTTACTGACCAATCCGTTACAGGAAGGTATGCCTCAACAGTCAACAAACTTGAACAGTTCTGGAATGCATCCCTGGACAGTTCAAATTGTTGCCTCCATTAAGCAGGTGAAAGGGCATGACCCTGCTCTGAAATGTTCTGAGTTCTTCCAAAATGACCCAAAGCAAGACTGATTTTTGTATTTAGGAAATAAATCATTAAAACTAAGACTTATGAAAGGAAATCGTGCTCACAGAAATGAAAATCAAAAATGCCCTGCACTTCACTCTGCCCCTTGAGTCTCATGTTTTCATATAGCAAGGAGACAGTTCATAACAACTATGAGTAAACAAATAAACTACATGTGCATGCTACAACAAAGCAATCCCACCAAACCAACCTGAAGGTTAAACGTTTCAAGATTGTGATGAGTCTGAGCATGATCCTTCTAGAATCTACTCAAGTAATGCTTTGTTTTTAAAAGGCATTTAAGCTTACAGATTTGATAAAGAATAAACAAGGCATAAAGAGGATCGCACTGCCTGAACCACTGTTCATACAAACAAGGGACTTCTCAACTCTGCTCTATGCCATCATAAAAACAACACCCCGGACCTCCTGGCAATGGCTTATGGGTAAAAGTGCTTGTTATACAAGCCTAATGAGTTGAGCTCTGATTTCCAAAATCCATATGAAGAGAGAGATTTGGGGTCAAGCATCTGCAACCCCAGCACTCCTACACTGACAGAAGAGGCAGAGGCAGGAGAATTTCTTTGGGAGTAAGAGACTGAGATTTCTCAGAAGCTCGTGAGGCAGCTGGCCTAGAGCACACAGCAAACTGGAAGAAAACGAGACCCTGCTTCAACTTAGGTGGATGGAGAGACCCAACTCCCAAAGTTATCCTTCGATAAAGTAGACACCAAGCTGCTATTACTCACTGAGGGCAGGAGATGTAATGGTAGCACCCAGGTCTTCTGACTCTTGGACCCCTTGGTTGGCCTATTGTGTCTCTCCATAGTGTGTTCTGCATACTGAGGAAGGAGACTTCAAACAACAAAAGAAACTGTTTGAGAACTGGTACTTCTTTCCCAGTGTGCTTCTGAATAAGCTTAGAAGCTGGGCTTCACCATGTTCTTCATCCTTCATGAGGCACGTTGCTTATTAGGGCTCTGAACAAACCCACCAGAGACCTATGCAATGTGTTCCTCAAAACTTACTTAACTATAAATCTTTGGCTGGTATTATTTGTTAATATTTCATAGGAATATTATCTAGAAGATGTTTTTGACTGTATTAAAATGTTTATATACTCAAATAAAATTACATTTCATTTCTCCTTACCTAGTCCTAGTTTTTAGCTCAAACTGATCTCTAGGCATAATAATTCTAAATAAGATTCCTGGAGCTGAAGGGCATTATATAGGAAGAGAGCCGAAGCAGGCCTGGGGAAGGCGAAGTAAATGCAGACTGAAGCTCCTCCTACCTGCCACTTCCCAGTGGCCTAAGAACTTTTCATGGCCTTCAGTTTTTCTTTCTACCTAGATAACTTTTCATTTGTCCAGAGCTCCGTCTCTGGTTTTAAAAGGAACATATTCTTCCACCTACCCCTGACCTATGACTTTCCCCAGGAAAGAAACTCTACTTAATCTTCAAGGAGAAATTCTTGTTGTTTCCAGGGCTCAGAGTTTGAAATATACGGTGGTAAGGTCACCTGTAATGTCGGGAACAATGGTTCCACGTACTGGGAAAAGGGGGAAAGTAGTTAATGGGCTTTCCCAGAAACCTTCACTGAGCATTAGCCAACCAAGCCATTGAAATCCACCATACCAACAGAGTGAGCCGTTATGGCATCACAGAAGTTCATTGCCTCTGACCAGTTGCTGTTCTTTCCCAGCTGACTAATAAGGCATCTTCCCTAAAGGAGTTCAGTGTGACTCCTTTGCACCATAGATCAATAATATCTATATTAAAGTCATTGAGCTGTGTTGAGTTGCCAGTTGGCTGCACATATGTCACCTGGTGGGATCAGGACATAAGATGCCCAAATACACAATCCTGCCATTTGCCACTCTCACCATGTACTCCTTGTTCCCCTCAAAGGGGCCCGCAAATTCAGCTGACCTGCTGGCAGATTTCACAGACTCTCATTCCAGAAAGGTCCTTCTCACCCCTGGAGGAAAGAGGCTGAAGTCCCAGAAGCACCAAGAATCCCCTGATTAGACAGGCCTTCCTGGTCCTCCTCCGTCCACTACATTCACTGCCCATAGCTCACCCTGGCGTTTGTCCAGTCAGATCACGGCAGGACTGTCCACTCTTTATCAAAGCATAAGAATAATTCCCCTACCTCTCTGGGTGTTTATTTTTAAAGGCAAAGAAGGAAGGAAGGAAGGAAGGAAGGAAGGGAGGGAGGGAGGGAGGGAGGGAGGGAGGGAGGGAGGGAGGGAGGAAGGAAGGAAGGAAGGAAGGAAGGAAGGAAGGAAGGAAGGAAGGAAGGAAGGAAGGAAGGAAGGAAGGAAAATGTAGTTTTTAAAGTAATTTCCCACTAGAGCAGCCTCAACTATGACTCTAGCTTTGGGTGAAGAAAGTGCTCAGAGTTAAGTAAGTTTTGAGGAATATTGCTTTTCTTCCCTGCCATCCACTAATAGAGGCGCATGAGCTTCTCTGCCTATGTCCTTCCTAGAGCAGTCATTTCAAAAAGTTCTTCTGGCCCTTAGTCTCATCCTGAGCTAAGGAAGAGTCAGATCTTGGCACATTTGGGATCTTTTAGCAAATTAGTGTTTTCCTTCTCACATGATCCAAAATGGTGGAGGCCCCACAATATCTCTTTCCTACTCTGGTCTCTCTGTTACACTGATGAACCAGCCTGCCTCCATCTTAGGCTTAAAAGCCATTTATAGTAAAGACAAACAACATTTACTCCTGTTTATGATTAAATCTATTTCTCAAGGATTGGGCTATGTCCCACCTGTAACCTTAACTACAAATGGTTCTGTAGCCTGTTCTAGGAAAGGGCAACCATGCTTTTGTTTCAAAAAGTTGTGATGATTATCATGGGACCCTACCTTTGTTTTAAAGGGTTATTATAACCACATGTTCTTACCTTGTTATATTCTGCTTCTGTAACCCCCACCTATTTGCCTGCTAAATCCCCCACTTGGAAACCCCCTACCCCTGAGCTGTAAAAACCTTATATTCACCATGTCTAATGCTGAGCTCTTGAACACTATCTTTAGGAGGAGGCAGCCTGCATACAGATATAAAGCTTTATTTATTTAATTACTTGCTTGCTTTAATTAATTTGGCTATGATGATTTGGGCCAGTGGTCTTTCTTCTCGAGGTTTTGGGATTATCAACAGCAGAACAGTGCTCCCAGGATCAGTCCTGGAGCTTATAAACAACCTGTCCATCAGGACATAGACCAGCTTCTCTTATGACCCAGAAGCAGAAAAGGTCCAACTTCTTGAGCAGGTATTTCTTCCCAAGAGGAACCATCTTAGGCTATCATGAGTACAAGTGGAGTGGTGCCAGTAAGGAGGCAGCTCCTTTTCCAAACCTCCTGCTTTCCCTAGCCGGGATTGCCAAAGAGACAGTCTCATTCATAGTTCCTTTAAGGAACTGGTGCCTGAGGGCAGAGTGCTAGGGCAGAAAACACCCAGTCTGCTGTTTTGGTCCGTGGGAATAACACAGTCAATACTGGGGGCCTTTAAGCACTTCTGTGGGAAGCCACCATTGTCTCCTCTGTCTTCATCTTGCTCAGAGAAAAAGCAAGTCTGACTATCTAAAAGTTAGAGAGTGAGGCACTCCTTCTTAAAGATTTTAACTTTCAGGTTGGAGAGGTGGAAAGCCTCCATGTGTTTCTTGGATGAAGAAGGTGGGATAGATTGCCAAAGGTAGGCAGAATGTAGCAGGACCTGTTGGCTCACATTCTTCTAGGCCTCTGTGTCTTCAGAGATAAAGATATCCCTTACCTCTGGGCTCTAGGGCTGGAAGGGGGAGCTCCCTGTATTGGAAGTGTGCTTTTGACCTGCTTTGAGAGAGAAAGACAAAGAGAGGACAAAGATTGTCTTTCTCTTCGTACTCCATTGCTCCTGACTGTGACTCTAAATTTAAACCAGATCCTAAATTATGTTGACTCTAAAAGACAAGTGGGCTTAAAAGGAAAAGTGCTTCATCCAGCAGCTGATGGAAACAGATGCAGAGACCCACCGCCAGACAATAGGTGGAAGTTGGAGAGTCTCAAGGAGCAGAGGGAAGGACTGGGGCAATCAGAGGGATCAAGATACCAGAAGACCTACAGAGTAAACCGACCTGGTCCCATGGGGCTCACAGAGACTGAACCACCAACCAAAGAGCATGGAGGGGTTGGACCTAAGCCCCCTACACAGATGTAGCATATATGCAGCTTGTTCTTCATGTGGGTCCCCTAACAACTGCCTCTGACTCTGCTGTCTGCCTTTGGATCCTTTCCCATAGCTGGGCTGCCTTGTCTGGCCTCAGTGGGAGTCTTGCTGCATCTTGATATACCAGGGTGGTTTGGTACCCATGGAGGGTCCCCCCTTCTCTGAGGAGAAGAGGAGGGGGAGCTGGGGGAGGAGTGTGAGGGTGGAACTAGGAAGAAAGAAAGGAGGGGGCTGTGATCAGGCTGTAAAGTGAATAAATAAACTAATAAAGTTTTCATGGCAGCTGGGGAGCTGATCCTGTACCACAGGGCTTCATACCCAAATAGCACTGGGAGAAAGCTAGCCTCCCAGGAGTGTGGACAAGCTTGTGAGTGGAGGTAAGACCAGCACTTTGCTCTGAGGAACCCTTCCGGAACCCTCAGGACAAAGGGACTGAGAAGTGGCCTGGGACAGGAGCCTTCCGGTTTTTGTCTACTGCTGGGGTCCTGAGCCTGTGCCACAGGGTTCCATACCCACATAGTGCCAGGAGAGAGCTGGTCTCCCAGGAGTGCCAACATGCCTTTGAGCACAGGCAAGACCACCACTTCTGTTCAAATTCCTGGCCCAAGAGGGACCCTCGCAGAGCCATCAGGACACAGGAACCAAGGTACAGCTGGGGACAGGATCCTTCTGGTTTCTTTCTGCACCCCAGAGCCGACCCTGTACCATAGCTCTCCAAACCCAAATTCCTCTCAGAAAGAGCTGGTCTCCCAGGAGTACTGACACAGAGGCTTGCAGGAGAGAAAAGCCACAGTCAGAGAAAGGAAGACCAGCTAACACCAGAGATAACCAGATGGCAAAAGGCAAGGGCAGGAAGATAAGCAACAGAAACTAAGACTACTTGGCATATCAGAACCTAGTTCTCCCACCACAGTAAGCCCTGGATACCCCAACATACCAGAAAAGCAAGACTCAGATTTAAAATCACATCTCATGATGATGTTAGAAGACTTTAAGAAGGACATAAATGTCTTAGTCAGGGTTTCTATTCCTGCACAAACATCATGACCAAGATGCAAATTGAGAAGAAAGGGGTTTATTGAGCTTACACTTCCATGCTGCTGTTCATCACCCAAGGAAGTCAGGACTGGAACTCAAGCAGGGCAGGAAGCAGGAGCTGATGCAGAGGCCATGGAGGGCTGTTTCTTGCTGGCTTGCTTGCTTCTCCTGGCTTGCTCAACTGCATTTCTTATAGAGTCCAAGACTACCCGCCCACAGATGGTACCACTCACAAGGGGCTCTTCCCCCTTGATCTTTCCCCCAGAGAAAATGCCTTACCTCTGGATCTCATGGAGGCATTTTCTCAACTGAAACTCCTTTCTCTGTGATAACTCCAGCTTGTGTCAAGTTGACACACAAAACTAGCTAGTACAATTGACCCTTTGTCAACTTGACACAAACACAACACTGTTAAGCCTCGACCCTTACTTCCTTATTCATCCCCAAGATATAAATAACTTTAAAAGTCCCACAGTCTTTGCAAATTCTTACATATTAACATTTCAGTCCCTTTTAAACATCCAATCTCTTAAAATTCAAAGTCTTTTTACCATTAGAAGTTTCTTAACTGTGGACTCCACTAAAATACCTTTGTCATTCAGTAGGGAAAATTTATCAGGGCACAGTCACAATCAAAAGCAAAAGCAAACTCCAACTGTCCAATGTCTGGGATCCACTCACGATCTTCTGGATTCCTCCAAGGGCTTGAGTCACTTCTCCAGCTCTGCCCTTTGTAGCACACACTTTGTCTTCTGGGCTCCAGATGCCTGTACTCCACTGCTGCTGCTGTTTTTGGTGGTCATCTCATGGTACTGGTATCTCCAAAACACTGCTATCTTCCACTGCAACTAGGCTTTTCCATGGTGCCGAGCCTCACCTCCTTTGCATGACCCCTTCAGTCCTGGGCCATCAATTGCAACTGAGGCTGCACCTTCACCAGTGGCCTTCTGCAGCCTCTCATAGTGCCCAGGTCTCAGCTGCTCTTCATGACTCCTTCATGCCTTCAAAACCAGTACCACCTGGGAGACTCTTACACATTACCAAGTCCAGCCACTGCACAAGGTACAACCCTGGCTATCTCTGGAATGCAGCCTCTGTGCTCTCAGAAAACACTTCTCAGAAGATTTCACCCTATTGATGCTGGTCTCTTCCCAATCACAGCCAATTTCCCAGCTCCAGCTAACAAACATCAATAGTCCCAATAAGCAATGGTTTTGCTTTAGTAGTTCTGGTATCTTGTTAATCACAGCTGATTTCTTCCAAAACCACAGAATCTTCACAGTCAAAATAGCAATGGTCATGACAAGAGTCTTTAATCTTCCCTCTGAAATTTCACAAGCCAGGCCTCCATCTTCTGCACTGTTCTCAACATTATCTTCCAAGCTCCTACACAACATCCCACAAAGTTCTTAACACTGAATGGATCTCCTAGCCCAAAGTTCCAAAGTCCTTCCACAGGCCTCCCCAAAACATGGTCAGGTTGTCACAGGAATATCCCACTTCTGGTATCAATTTGTCTTAGTCAGAGTATCTATTCCTGCACAAACATCATGACCAAGATGCAAGTTGGGGAGAAAAGGGTTTATTGAGCTTACACTTCCATGCTGCTGCTCATCACCAAAAGAAATCAGGACTGGAACTTAAGCAGGGCAGGAAGCAGGAGCTGATGCAGAGGCCATGGAGGGATGTTTCTTACTGGTTTGCTTGCTTCTCCTGGCTTGCTCAGCCTGCTTTCCTATAGGGCCCAAGACTATCAGCCCACAGATGGTACCACCCACAAGAGGCCCTCCCCCCTTGATCACTAATTGAGAAAATGCCTTACAGCTGGATCTCATAGAGGCATTTTCTCAACTGAAAGTCCTTTCTCTGTGATAACTCCAGCTTGTGTCAAGTTGACACAAAACCAGCCAGTACAGAATATTAAAAGCAGTAAGGGAAAAAGGTCAAGTAACATATAAAGACAGACCTATCAGAATTACATCAGACTTCTCACCAGAGACTATGAAAGCTAGAAGATCCTCGGCAGATGTCATTCAGACCTTAAGAGAACACAAATGCCAGCCCAGGCTACTATACCCAGCAAAACTATCAATTACCACAGATGGTGAGATCAAGATATTCCATGACAAAACCAAATTTACACAATATCTTTCCACAAATCCAGCCCTGCAAAGGAGAATAGATGGAAAAAGCCAACATAAGGAGGAAAACTACACCCTAGAAAAAGTAAGAAAGTAATCTTTCAACAAACCCAAAAGAAAAAAGCCACACAAACATAAAAATAACACTGAAAATAACAGGAAGCAACAATCACTATTCCTTAATATCTCTTAACATCAGTGGACTCAATTCCCCAATAAAAAGACATAGACTAACAGACTGGATACATAAACAGGCATTTTGCTGCATATAGGAAACACACCTCAGTGTCAAAGATAAACACTACCTCAGAGTAAAGAGCTGGAAAACAATTTTCCAAGCAAATGGACCCTAGAAACAAGCTGGAGTAGCCATTCTAATATTGGATAAAATCGACTTTCACCCAAAAGTCATCAAAAAAGATAAGGAAGGACACTTCACACTCATCAAAAGAAAAATCTACCAAGAAGAACTCTCAATTCTGAACATCTATGCTCCAAATGCAAGGGCACCCACATTCATTAAAAAAAAAAAAACTTTACTAAAGCTCAAAGCACACATTGCACCTCACACAATAATAATGGGAGACTTCAACACCCCACTATCAGCAATGGACAGATCATGCAAACACAAACTAAACAGAAACAGAGAGAAACTAACAGAAGTTATGAACCAAGTGGATGTAAAGCTAGCTATAGAATATTTCATCCTAAATCAAAAGACTATACCTTCTTCTCAGCACCTCATGGTACCTTCTCCAAAATTGACCATATAATCGGTCACAGAACAGACCTCAACAGATATAAGAAAATAAAAATAGTCTCATACCTCCTACCAGATCACTATGGATTAAGACTGGATTTCAATGGCAACAACAACAGAAAGCCCACAAACACATGGAAGCTGAACAACACTCTACTCAATGATAACTTGGTCAAGGAAGAAATAAAGAAAGAAATTAAAGAATTTATAGAATTTAGTGAAAATGAAGGCACAACATACCCAAACTTATGGGATACAATGAAAGCAGTGCTAAGAGGAATACTCATAGCTCTGAGTGCCTCCAAAAAGAAACTGGAGAAAGCATATACTAGTAGCTTAAGAGCACACCTGAAAGCTCTAGAACAAAAAGAAGCTAATACACCCAAGAGGAGTAGACAGCAGAAAATAATCAAACTCAGGGCTGAAATCAACCAAGTAGAAACAAAAAGAACTATACAAAGAATCTACAAAACCAGGGGCTGGTTCTTTGAGAAAATCAACAAGATAGATAAACCCTTACTCAGACTAACCAGAGGGCACAGAGACAGAATCCAAATTAACAAAATTAGAAATGAAAAGGGAGACATAACAACAGAAACTGAGGAAATTCAAAAAATCATCAGATCCTACTACAAAAGCCTATACTCAACAGAATTAGAAAATCTGGATAAAATGGACAATTTTCTAGACAGATACCAAATACCAAAGTTAAGTCAGGATCAGGATCAAGACTACCTAAACAGTCCCATAACCCCTATAGAAATAGAAGCAGTCATTAAAAGTCTCCCAATCAAAAAAAGTCCAGGACCAGATGGATTTAGTGCAGAATTCTATCAGACCTACAAAGAAGACCTAATACCAATACTCTTCAATCTATTCCACAAAATAGAAACGGAAGGAACACTACCCAACTCCTTCTATGAGGTCACAGTTACACGGATAGCAAAACCTCACAAAGACCCAACAAAGAAAGAAAACTTCAAACCAATTTCCCTTATGAATATCGATGCAAAAATACTCAATAAAATTCTCACAAACTGAATCCAAGAACACATCAAAACGATCATTCATCATGATCAAGTAGGCTTCATCCCAGGGATGCAGGGATGGTTCAATACCCAGAAACCCATCAACGTAATCCACGACATAAACAAACTCAAAGAAAAAAAACCACATGATCATTTCATTAGATGCTGAAAAGGGCCAGGCAGTGGTGGCGCACGCCTTTAATCCCAGCACTTGGGAGGCAGAGGCAGGTGGATTTCTGAGTTCGAGGCCAGCCTCCTGGTCTACAGAGGGAGTTCCAGGACAGTCAGGGTTACACAGAGAAACCTTGTCTCGAAAAACCAAAAAAAAAAAAAAAAAAAAAAAGTTCGGAATACCCAAGATTCAATTCACAGACCAAATGAAGCCTAAGAAGAAGCAAGATCAAAATGTGGATGCTTCAGTGTTTCTTAGAAGGGTGAACAAAATACTCACAGGAGGAAATACAGAGACAAAGCATGGAGCAGAGACTGAAGGAAAGGCCATCCAGAAACTGCCCCACCTGGGGATACATCCCATATACAGTCACCAAACCTGGACGTTATTGTGGATGCTGGGAAGTGCTGACTGACAGAAGCATGATAAACTGTCTCCTGAGAGGCTCAGGCAGAGTCTGACAAATACAGAGGCAGATCTCACAGCCAACCATTGGACTGAGCGTGGGGTCCCGGATGGAGGAGTTGGAGAAGGGACTGAAGAAGCTGAGGGGGTTTGCAGCCCCATGGAGGGAGCAACAGAGTCAACTGGCCAATCCTACCAGTGCTCCAGGAGACCGGACCACAAACTAAAGAGTATACATGGAGGGACCCATGGTGCTGGCCACATATGTGGCAAAGGAGGGCCTTTTTGGACATCAGTGGGAGGAAAGGACCTTGGGCCTAAGGGTGTTAGATGCCCCAGTGTAGGGGAATGCTGGGGAGGGAAGATGGGTGTGGGTGGGTGGGTGGGAGAGCACCCTCATAGAGGCAGGGGGATGGGGAAATGGAATAGGGGGTTTCTGAAGGGGAGACCTGGAAAGGGGGAAACATTTGAAATGTAAATAAAGTAAATATCAAAATAAATAAATAAAAAGTTTTCACATGTTCCTCTCCAGGCACTAATATCTGATGTATCATTTTTTGTGGGTCAGTGGAGGTTGCCTAAAGAACTAGGGCTGCACTGGGTCTACATAAAATGTTCAACTGAGCCATTTGGGTGCAGAAAGCACTATGGGGATCATAACTACATGACAGTGTGCTAGAACAAACTCGTAAATAGAGCATGTATAAAGCTCAAGGAAAAAGAGCAAGAAGAAACTCTAACTATAATTACTTCTTTAAGAAATTTTGACTCTTTCCATTCCCAGGGTTCTCTACAATATTATTAACTCCAATGTACAACATAGACCAGAACAGGCTTTCCTGACCATGGATGGACATCAGTGTCTCTTAGGCAGTAATTTCATTCCAGCCCATAGCTTTTGGTCCCTGTTTACCCTACTTCACAAGAGAAATCGGGGTTGGAGGCAAGGAGTGGAGAGTGGCCCTTATCTTTCAATGCCTGACTCCACAGTCCTGTTCTTAGAGTCTCCCTAAGACAGAGCAGACCAGGACACCCCACAGTGGCAAGCCTCCTGTTGTCATTATGCATAGGGCAGAAAGAAGACAAAAAGGCCAACTGGTTTCCACATGTGGTTCAAAGCATACATGCATCAGAATCACCTGGGAAGTAGGTTAACAAATGCATATTACCAGACTGGAATATAGCTCAGTGATACAACACTTACCTAGCATGCATGAAGCCCTAGTGTACATCAGTTGCTACCACGAGGGGGGAGGTAGCAGGAGGATCTCTTTCCCATTCCTAAAGACTTAAGGCAGCTCATGATGTGTCTGTATTCCATAGTACATTCCATTACAATTCAGTCTAAACATCAAAAAGAAGAGCACATGTTACTTATCTCCCACAGACCTTAAAAACTGGTTGGGTCAGGCCGGTCTCCAAAAGATCTGCCTGGAGGGTGGGCTTTGACCAACTTGCCCCACCACCCTTCAGGCACAGATAAAGTGGAGAGATGAAACCGGCTTAGCGAAACTGTTGTGCTTTCTCCCATCTGTTTACCATTTTCAAACCATCTGCTTCTTCTCATGAAATATTTTGCCTATTAAGGCCCCATAGGGTGCTGATTAAACTTGTGTTCTAGACCCAAAACACCAGGAATTAAATTCTGATTTCTTAACTTATAACCTGATTAAAACACTTAACTCTTTCCATACCCCAGTTTTATGTAATATTAATAGCTAATAAGGCACAGGGCATAGCACCCCAACACAGCTAAAAGATACCAGAAACATGCCACCCCTAAACATGTTTTTGTTTGTTTGTTTGTTTGTTTGTTTGTTTGTTTGTTTTGGCTTGATCACTTGGAGCTGGTTGGTTTTGAGAAACTGCAGACACAAGAGGAGTTAAGAAATTGTCCTAGCCACAGTGGGATTGTTCCTGCTTGCTCCAAGAAGAGGAATATGGCAGCATCTCTAGTGATGCAATCAACAAAGAAAGCATTGGTTCTGATCCTACCTGCAGGAGCCACCCCTGACTCCCAGGCTGCCTCCTGTCCCCCAGCCATCTGCCTTTGTCCCACATGTTAATGGTGCTCAAGTCTGAAGCTTCCTTGATATGTTATCTCGAGATTGACTCATTTCTCTGGATTTTCTTCCCAACTCTGGTAATGCATGCGTGATAGACAACTTTTGTGTGTGTTTCTCTTTTTAATCTCTCTTCTTGCAGAGAATGCCTTTAAAAGAAAATATTTTTCCTCCTACATACTTATTATTATCGTCTTGAGTATTACACTAATTAATATAGATGATGGCATTTTGACCAATGCAGATAAAGAATTCAATAGTAATGTATAGTTGGGATCTGAAGCAGAGACTGGGGTTTAGGAAGTGTTAACTATCTTCCTTTTAGTTTTATTTTCTCTGCTATGATCACGTTTAAGACAGTATGATTGGTGAGCTGTTCACTTCACTATCATGGGTGCAGGACAAGAGGCAATTGCATAGTCACAGTCCTGGGCCTATTACTCTAATACTTGATCCAATCAGTCAAGGTCACTCACAACCCTTGAATTTATACCCACATTAAGGTCATGAAGGACTGGGTTGTCCGTGGAACCAGCCATGCGTCTGCGACTGTGAAATTTGTCATCCTAAGGAATTTACTCTTAATTCCCATAAGGAATAAACAGAACTTTGACCTCTGCTGTCTGAAGGTTTGCTGGGACAAACTGGCAAGGATGAAACAAGAAAAAAGGCATGCATTTCTATTGGCATGCAAAGAGAATAGCATTAGAAAAACCACAGGAGTGAAATAATTCCCTGGCCCAGTGCCTCTCAGAAACTTTGTGCTTCTTTTTTCAAAAAGGGCAGAAAGGGTAGGGAATGTGGACAATTTAAAGGAGTACAGGTGATTTTCGGGAAACACTTGTGGGTTTGGGAGAGTTTTGCTTGAGTGTTTAGTTTGTGCTGGGATTGAACCCAGCACCTTGTACACACTGAGCACACACTCTACCATTGAATAACATACAGTTCCAACCCTCCTTGGGTTCTGACCATACGATAGCCAGAAGCTATCTATTTGGCCAGCAGAACTCACAATATTTTGTAAGTAATTATCTATGGGATTGAAAGGGAACAATGGACAGTAACGTAAGTCTGCCCAGCTGTGTGGACAGGAAGCTTCAGTCTTTACTCCTGAGATAGAAGCTTGAAAGACAAGAGTTCTCCAAAGGAACCACAGTGCAGTATTTATTCCTTAGGCATCCAGACTTTGTGTGGGTAAGGATTTGTAGAAAGCCTCCTCCTGCTCTGATTAAAATAATGGAAGGTATGAGAGATATCCATTTGGGGATAGACAGCAGTCTTGGGGTGAAGACTTCTGAGTCCCAGCTTCAGCCTCCAGTAGAATCAAAGGAATGTTTTAAAACTGATTCCCCAGACAAAAATCAGAGAATCATCTATAAAACTGGGCCACAGGCCCCTCCGAGAAAAAAATGTTGAGACATCCTTCCCAAACTGACTTAATCTTATATACTTCACCCCACCTTTCCTCCCAGGTTCCCAGTTACATGTTTTGTTGGTTTTGTTGGAGCACAGAGTTGGGTGGGTATGGACTGGAGTTCAGAGGGGATGGATACAATCAAAACACAATGTATGGAATTTGCAAAGAATTAATAAAAATAATTTTTAAAGACATGGTATCTACCCAACACAAATCTGTTATCTCAATAAAATGCAAGCAACACTCAGCACAGAACTGCGTGTGGTAAAGCATGCCCTAGCAATGAGATTTGCTTTCGATAATTCCCTTCTTGCTGTTTAGAAACCCATGAAGCTTACTACGAGCCCTAGACGGGAACATCGTTAAAACTGCCGAAGCATGTCGGACTGCGGTGTACCTGGATTACGAGCCATTAGACTACCTGGAGGCAATACGGCTCGGTTTTCACTGTGGGCCCCCAAGAAACTGTCTACTTATTAAATGACAAACATTCAAAATATGATGCCGTGGGCACTAGAAGGCACGGAGGGCATTTAAGACTGACCTGCTAGCCACTTGCTACCTACCTGGGTTGGAATAAATAATGCAAATCCCTTTGAGGTTGAGTTGTTTACCTGGGACACAGGGAGCAAGATACAGAACTATCTAGGTTACAACTTTCCTTGACTGTAAGTGCAGAAAAGTCATGACGTGACAGATATATCATGGAGAGCTCCATCTCACATAGCAGGAAAGCAATGTTCAGGTCTGGGCCACGTCAGTGCCAAGCAGCTCGCCTGCCTTTGCTTTGATGGGTTCTAGCCTCCTCCCTCTGTGTTGGCTTCTTCACAACTGTGGCAATTCCAGGTAAATGTCAGATCACCAAAAGTTAGAGGGAGGGAAGTCTTTCTTTCATCAACAAGAAAATCTTCCTCTACTTGTGGTCCCCATCCTGCCATTCTTTCTTTCCTCCCTCTGACATCATTTGATCACTCTGAACCAATCACGGGAAACAGATGACATAATGGGTATGAAAGACTATCCTGCCCTTATTCTTGCACTATGAACAGGGTCAACTTTGCTGAGGACAGGGTGATGAGAGAGGACAATGACCTCCTAAAAAATCCAGATTCTTAATAAGGTGCCAGCTATGCTGGCTGGTGTGCAGGCAGTCAGACATGTCTACATCACTAGATAAAGGTCTTGGGATGAACAAATGGACAGGTGAAAACAGCCTACCACATCACCTGCATTTGAGAATAATAGTGACTTGTATTTTGAAAAGTCATGATATATTAGTTATTTTGTATAAAATACATAATTTAATTAGTGTTCTGATGGTAGGTCCGATTATCATACCCACTTCACACTTAAGAATACTATGCTGAGTCACAAGTAGGAGAAGAAACTTAACCCTGGCAGAATCTACAGTCAAACTCAGTCTAACTGAGTTCAAAGCCCTCCTCTCCCTCATTGATTCTCTCTGAGCTACTGTGCTGAAATGCAAGTCAGATGCAGTATTCCTTCACTAATAGCATGAAATGTATACATTTTTGGACTTCAGACAACTAAACTCTTTTTGTCAGTGAGGAAACTTTTCTCCACTTCTGGTCCCCATCCTACCACTCCTCCCCTCGTCTCTCTCAGACCATAACTGACTAATGGACTGAGCAAGGAGAAAATGGAATGGACACCCTTGGGAAGTCAGCATGCTCTGGGCCTTGTGCAGTGGTTGACTGGAGAGGGAATATGTCAGCCTATCTCACTACTGAAGTACTTATAGGACTTGTGCAAAAAGAAATGACTGTGGACCCTATCAACTGAAGGAACGGAGACGCAAAGCCCACCATGCTCACCTCTGAGAGACTTCAAATGCTGCTTCCTCCAGGAACCCATAGGCCTAGCCCCTGCATCGCAATGGACTTCACGAGTCAGGAAACCACTGCACCAGAGAAGGCTAATCCCGTTAGAAAGCCTGGTCCTTCTCTTACTATCTTCCTTTATCTTTGACCTCCAAACCAAAGTCTAAAATGTTATGAGCTCCCAGGAGCTTAACATTCCCAATAGCTTTGGATGGAGAGTGCTGGTGTTCAAACTCAGAGAACTATGTGCCTACCCCCAGTTTTCACATCACTCCTAAGGCTGTGCCCCATATGCATGACAGAATCCTGCAAAAGGATTCCCAAGTCACAGAACACTAGCAGACCCAGATGATCTTTCCCAAGGGAGCCTGACTTGAAACAGAGGGTCTCTCTTTATGTCTCACCTATTTCTGTAGCACCAACTTTAGCATGAAGAGAGCATCTTCCAGAACACGCTCTGGGCAGGTTTGGGCAGTGGTACTTTAAACGAATTTGCTTCATTCCCATTCCTTGCAGAGGCTTGACTGGTAACAGGCTCTACATCTTGTTTGCCATCATTTGCTTTATCGAGTCTAGAAAGCTCTTCTTAGATTTCTCTGCAATCTGACATTAGTAAGGTTAATTTCATAGAGCCAACCCAGGCAACAATTTGGTGACATCAGTGATTTGGTCACTGTGAGCTCCTCTCGACCCAGCACTGAACCTCTACAGAAAAGCCCACCTGGAATCATACTTGACACTGACAGGAGTTTCAAACAAATAAAGAGTAAGAAAGACATCTTGCTCGGTGTCTACACACAGCCACTGCTTTGAATGTGAGTTATATCCTCTTCTTTTCCCTTTCTCCACTATATAAAATGAAAAGGAGTCAAAATACAGTCAACGCACAGAATTTCTGTCTGTGGTCTCCATGGTATGTGACATTACTTTCTATGTGACCAATGACGAGGGTTTTGCCTTCTCTGGATCCTATTTCTCATTTACACAAACACAAGCTTGGGTTTGTGACAGTTGATGTTGCCTCTCAGCTTGAAAGGGTGTAGAGCAGTGGTTCTCAACCTTCCTAATACTACGACCCTTTAATACAGTTCCTTGGGTTGTGGTGACCGCAATCATAAAACTATTTTCATTGCTACTTCATAATTGTAATTGTGCTACTTTTAGAAATCGTAATGGAGATATCTGATATGTGACCCCATGAAAGGTCTGTTCAACCCCCAAAGGGGTCTTGACCCACAAGTTGAGAACCACCAGTCTAGAATCATCTTGGACACTATCTTCTGGGCCTATCTGTGAGGGAGTCTGTAGACTGGATTAATTGGTGTGGCAGCACCATTGCCTGGGCTGAAATCTTGGCCCAAGAAAATGAGTAAGGACCAGCATCCATATTTCTCCCTGCTTCCTGACTGAATATGACATGACTAGCTACCCGGAGTTCCTGACACCTTGACTTTCTGGCCATAATGGACAGAAATCAAAATAAAACCCCCTTAAGTTGCTTTTGCAAGATATTTTGCTGCTGTGACATTTTATTTTCAGAATCACTTATTTATCAAAATTGCATTTAAACACAATTTGCTGTCTATGTTCCCCAAGCCCTGAGTCATGGGAATTCCCAGAATCCATCTGTCTCATGCAGGCTCAGAGCCATCTCCCTCCACAAGGTGTGGTCCATTCTTCCCTTCCTTTATCTGCAGGATCCTGCCTGCTTCTGATGTGTTGTGCAATGGCTGCTCTCTGAGAATAACAAGTACCTACTGACCTCTCAGGAAGGAGGCACAGTGAGGCCCCAGAGATAATGATCTACAAATGACCCAGCAGCCAGACTCCGCCAGACAGCCAAAGGTTCAATCAGAGGGACAGAGAGCAAACAAGTCAACAGAATAGAATGTGGGGTCCCCTAGCCTTGACGTTTGTAAAGTGTGGCTCCCAAGATTGGAAGGTTCCTCAGTGGCTCTGGCACCAGAGCCATGGAGAGACACATATAAGTGGGCCAGCTCCACTCCGCCAGAACGGGTTCACCTCCGACTCATACGTGCCCAGGTTTTTGAAGGAAGTGTCTACTGCCTTAGAAATAAACATTTTAACAGTCATCAGTGTTGTCTTCCCCTCCTCAGAATGAATCCTACACACTTCCAGTAAGTTATCCTAAGAAAACCCTTCTCTAAGGATCGTAGCCATTAGACCCAGGCCTCTCACATGACTTCACCTACTCTGGATTAAGTCTATAAAGAAGATCCCAAACACAGCCTGTGAGGCAGCTCAGTGGGTGAAGGCGTTTTGTTTGGTTGGGTTTGTTCTTCTTTCCCTTTGTATATTCACTTTACATTCTGATCACAGCCCCCTCCCTCCTCTCCTCTCAGTCACACCCTTACACCCCCAGCTTCTACTTACAGCTGCATCTCCCATTCCAGCATCTGGAACTGTGAACTTAGACAAGCTGCTGAGCTGAGCAGCCCTGTTCAAACAGCCCTAAGAGTCAGCTCCAGCACTAATAGGGCACCAAGGAAGTTGGTAGTAGCCAATCGGGACCCAGGCAGGGTCCAACAGGATTTTCAGAATATTTGGATCTGAATATCTACAAAGATTCATTTAGCTAAAGCTTGTCCCCTGGCTGGTAACCCTGTTGGGAGGTGGTAGACACTTGAGGAGGTGGGATTGGTTAGAGGATACACCCTGAAGAGTATTTTTGTCTGGACCCTCTCTACACTGCTTTCTCTCTCTGCTTTCTGTCTGTAATGAGGTGAGTTATTTTTTGCTTCATGCCATGATGCTCCACCTCATTACAGGCTTGGATGCCCCTAAACTATGAGCACAAATAAACCCTTCCTGTTTTAAAAGAAAATAAAATCATTCTAGATCTATGAAAACTTCAAAAGCATCACCGTACTGTGCTTCACAGTAGAGAAGGATACAGGAATCACAGGCAAGAAAGAGAAGTGGCTGAGACTGCATCGTATCTCCAGACATAGAACACTGGAAGTCCCAGAAAGACACTTACTTGGGAAAATGTTCACAATAGATTGCCAAGTGGAACATACCACACAGACATTTGTTCTATCTCTAAGTATCTCCATCTGTGTCATTGAAGAGCATTCTGGGAGTCTCTAACTGGGGCACCATCATGTCCACAGTGGTCAACAATTGGCCTGTGGCATTGGCCTTCTCCTGTATGACATCTCCCGATGCTGCTGCATGAGTAAATATCTCCATGCTACAGTGATGCTCTCTGCTTCCATTTCTGGTACACCAGAACCACAGGATCCTTGACAAGAAATCTGCTGACTCTGAACCACGCTCTTTTTCTTATCCTTGAACCCTTCATGAATGGACCCTGAAAATCATCTCTTTCTTTGAATGGTTTCTTTTCTACCTGGCCATCAGCCTCTGAAAACAGGCATCAGATCTGGTTCTTAGTGAGAAGGGGTCTTTTCCCACTCTGCCTTTGCTCTTATTCCCTCCCCCTAAACATTCTTGTCGTTCTTCATTTTGCAACACTGAGCATTTGTGTGAGTGTAAATACCTCTATTTGGTATTGCATGACCACTAAGGGAATGTATCTTAGGGTTAAAAGATATGATAGAAAGATAACAGACTTCTAAAAATGATATATGACCACAAAGTAGAGAAAGGTTGGATTCTGCTCATGAAGCTGGAAGAAGGAACCATAGCCACAAGATGCTGGCAGCTTCCTCATTCATTCCAAGGAATGCCGGTCGCTGAAAGGGTCAAACAATGTGATTCTCTCCAACAGACACTGGAAGGGAGCAGTGTGGTTGCCTTGATTCTTGCTCCTCAGTGAAAACATCAGCTTCCAAACTCTGGAGCAGCAAAGCAACACTTTTGTATTGTTTTAAGTCATGCAATCTGGGGTACCTTGTTATTGCACATAGCAAACTCATATACAAGGAAAGATGTTTATTCTGAGAACAGCCACCTTGGACTATTATTAATGACTGGGGTGGCAATAAGAATGGTTTTTCCTTAATCATATTTTCTGTCTTTTCTAACGAACACACAGTAACTTTTGTAGTAAAACTGAAACATTTTTCAACAAGAAAATCCTAGTGAGGCATTATATGACGGTCCTGAAAGGGAGATAGGCTGGGTTGTATAAAGGTCCTGGAAGGGTGATGGGCTGGGATCAAACCTGTAGCTTAGGGAGGATGGGACTGAGTCAAAGGAGACTGGCATGGAGTCTGAAATGCTACCATTATCATTTAGGGCCTTGTTGTCCGGAGATTCTGGTTAGAATAGCACTCAGAAACATCAGCATCCCCCCTCCCCACCCCCCCAACAAAAACCTGAGAGAAAGAATGTAGAAGTGAGCAAGCACAGAAAGAGATTTAAAAAAAAATTGAAAAGGAGCCAAGGATAGTGCCTGTGAGACCAACAACATTTGGGAGGGGGAGGCAGGAAGATGAAGAGCTCAAAGCGGTCCTGGACTACATGAGACACACACACACACACAGACACACACACAGAGTCACACACACACTCACACATGCACACACAGACACACACACAGACACACATACAAAGTCACACATACACACACAGACACACACAGAGAGAACACACACACAGCACACACACATAGCACACACACAACATACACAACACACAGACAGACAGACACACACACACACAGTGACGGAGTAATGTGTTGGGAGAGCTGTAGAAGAAAACTCAAACTCTTACCTGAAAGTGAAAGTGAGTCTCAGACACTGGAAACAGCAGGTCTTTTTGGATTTGTAGAAAAGAAGTCACAACAAAGTCAAGGTCAATGGACTGGCCTACCCTGAGGAAGTCACAATGCAGAGGATTTTACAGTCCCTGTGGCAAAGGCTGTGCAGAGTTACCTACCAGAACATTCCATCCAGGCCCTTCCTGGAAATAACCCTTTCTTGGGACTTTTTCTCACCCTTTTCCGTCAATAAAGACAACTGTCATAGACACTTCATTGTCTCATGGCCATGGAGGGGAAGGGGGGAGACACATTCTAGAAACAGCCTGCTCCAAAGAGTAATTCTTAGTCTTCTGGTGGCTCTATTAAAAATAAATGAAATGAGAAGAAATTCAACAGTTTATTTCATTTAATTAAATTATACTCACACTAGTTCAACATGTAGTCAACGTTTAAAATATAATGACATAGCTATAGCTTATTATTTCATATTAAATCTTCAGTATTGGATATACATTATACCTACTTTTATATTTACATTTATTTATACTAGCCATATTTTAAGTATTCAACAGCCCCATATAGTTTGCAACAACTAGACTACAGTTCTAACTAAAAGAACTAAGACTGAATCAGTCTGTTATCGATTACTATAACAAAATACCTGAACTTGATTACTGTATAAAGAAAAGCGTTTATGTGTCCATGACCACGTTGCTCTTAAGTCTATGTCTACCCTGATCCCGTTCTCCCAAGCCCCCACAGGTTCCTTGTGCTGCACACAGCTGCAAACGTAGACCACTTCAGATCCCTTAGCAGAGCCACAGAGAAAGTGTAATTAGGAGGATCAGCTATTAACACCTAAAAATAGCTGCAAAAGTACAAAATGCCAATCATTATAGAAAAAACTCAAGGATTTTCTCTCCTTATCCTCAGAGCACCAAAGATTAAAATGAAGACAAAGCAGAAACATGTTGTATATGTTGAAAGGTTCTATTAGCCAAAAGCCCCAGGAAACCCAGATCACAGCTGCGCTTTGAACACTAGTTGAATTGTGTTGGATTTTGCTGCTGCTGCTAGTCAATAACAAAATAAGATCTTATGCAAATGAGAACTAACTGTCCCAGAAACCCTGTGCTCTTGGGTTCCAATTTTTATTTTGCAAATGTTGTATTTGTGATGAGGTGACACTGGCCCCTCCCCCTCCTGCTTTCTACACTGTGAAGCCTCTTATATCCCAAGGTTCTTCATCCTTTACTATGTTTATGGACCTTGTTTATTTCCTTAAGCTCTTTTGACACTAAAAATTTATTGTGCCATGCACATTTATGTATGCACACACTCACCAACACAGATGAGTAAGTACACACACACACACACACACACACACACACACACACACACCTGAAGAGATCCAAATATAGAAATATCATACCTAAATACCTGAAGAACTCAGATGGTCTTCAAAACATCAGGAGCCACACAGTCACCCAAGCCTCTTGACTTTGTGACATTTGATTAAATTTCTTGGTGAAAAGAAAGGCAATGTCGTATTTCTAAAAGTCTACAGGATATCTTCAAGAAAGTGGAGCTTTGTGGCGGTGTTGTGGCGTCCTAGGGTGTGCACCAGGTGAATGTTCTTTCAGAATGCTACTTGGTCCGCTTTCTAAGCTTACTTGTAATCGGTCGTGGTTTAAAATGAAGCCCTAATGCTGGTTTTCTTCTTACCATGTCACTGCTTGCTCCAGAAATCATGTGTTTATGTCTGCACATGTGGGTGAATGTTGCCCGTCTAGCCGAAGAGTATGGAGCACAGTGGAAATTTAGCAGGGTGGCAATGACGAGCAATGGTACTGACTGAGCCCAAGGTGTCAGAGGTGAGAGAAGAGGAGAGGGGAAAGAGAAAAGGGAGGAGGAGGAGGAGGAGGAGGAGGAGGAGGAGGAGGAGGAGGAGGAGGAGGAGGAGGAGGAGGAGGAGAAAGTAGACAAGGAGGACAAGGAGGAGGAGGAGGAGGAAAAGGAGAAAGAGGAGGAAGAGAAGGAGAAGGAGGAGGAAGATGAGGAGGATGAGGATGAGGAGGACAAGGAGGAAGAGAAATAATAAACCAACAACCTGAATATAAAATATTTAGATAAAAGATGAATAAACTATAGAACTCAATTCTGATGGCCCCTGAGCCCTGCCTAGGTGGGTCCTGGCCCTTTTGTAACTAGTGTGGGCTGTCCTGGCTGTACCATCTCCCAAGAATGGAAGAAGGACAGAGACTAGCTGCTCCTTCCAGAAACTGGCCACAGTCCTGACCAGTGTTAGTACATGTTTCCATCTCAGCGGAACAAGATAACAAATTCAGAAGATTGCTTACATCTATATTCAAAGTCTTTTTTTTAAATGAGTATTTTCAGTATATTTTTCCAAGGCCTCTATTAGAAATGACTTGTTCAAGATCAATATTAAAACTTCTGTCCTGGGTTTAGCTTAGCACTTTCTTCCTAACCAGAAGAACACGTAAAATACTGAGCAGGAAGTGCCATGGAAATTGTGTTTAAGATGAGGAAATTTTCCACAAGACAATTTGTTTTAATGATCTGATTTCCAGCCTTTTCTAATGAGACAAAATAACTAAACACACAGGCAACGTGTAGAATGTGGATGGCATTGATCACGAAGGTTAGTCAGGCTCCTCCGATCGGGACTGCAAACCAGGAAACGAGGTGGGTAAAGCAAGGCCAGTGCTTTCCAACTGGTGACGTAATCTCTACAGGTAAAACGAGATGCTGTCTTGGTCAGAAAGCCAAGCTGGATTTTAGAACATGATGCAAGGCAGAACCTGTCACTGACTCACGCGGCACGGCACATATCTCTGAGCCTGGTGAAGGATTCCTGTACATATATATTATACAGGGACAAGAAGCTCTCTGTGTCTAAGAGGATTACCCCACTATGTACACCAATCTCTGAAGGTGAGGGATTCCCCATCCTCAGACATGGAAGCCTGAAACTGCCCTGCTACAGTCAGTCTCCAGTTATAAGAGTCCAGATACTGTGTTTCTAGAGAATGCTCATGACCACACATACCACACTCCACCTCTTCTGAAAATCAGTTTTTGGCCCATGGGGTTCAGGCACCTTCAGGAGGCTAGCAATGCCCCTGTTGCACTCAGGGTGGGATTTATTTCTTAAGGTCATCATGAGAATATGACCTTCCTGTGTTCTTTATATCCAAACGGACTGGGATCTAAGTTACACCTTCTTAAGAAAGGAGGCAGGTGGAGACAGGGGACGATGGGGAGGGGAATGGCGACTGTTGGCTGTCTTTCCCCTGGCGCAGTTCCTTCCTAGAATATTTCTTTTCTCCGCAACTAACTGCAGCCATGTCCCTCATGCAATCCAAGGTCAGAATAATGGTAAAGAACAAGAAAAGGGTTGCCTCCTCCCTTCCCAGATGTGCTATATGCTCAAGAGCAAGCACTGGGCATCTTTAAACTGCTGATGACCTGTCAATCTAAGTGCACTTTTTCCTTCACTCCAGAGGACAGGTGTCTGTGCTTTCTCTCTGCAAATGAGTAACTTCGGCTTCGTGCAGAGCGAACTTCTGAACTCCAGGACCTGGGAAGGCTTTGTTTTAGATGCTCCTTTGACGTTTCCCACCACTCTAGCCCTGCTCATGTCACCCAACAGGTGTTTACTGTTCAGAGTGAGCTACCTCCGCCAGAAACATCAGGACCTGAAAATCCCATTCTCCAGCCACTCCTGACTCCTAGAAACCAGTTCGAGTCTGAGACAGTCACCCTCTTACTCGAGTTAACAATATTCAAAATACTGAGACTGTTGTTCATTTCAGGCAATTCAAACCACTCCTGCCTCCAAGACCCCACAGTAAAAACACAAGTCTTAGCTAAAGAAATAAGTTTTCACCAGAGGATGAAGTAATGTGAGACACAGTTAGCTCATTTCCTGGGACCCTAAATATATGCTTCTTTTTAGCAGACCTAGAAAATGGCACCTCTGCTGTCCGCACAGTCTTCTCTCTACTGTCCCAGTCAGGCTAAGTATCTGAAATTGTGTTAGTACCTCAGACAAATACTCATACCTGTTTAAAGTAGAGTTTGAGACCCAGACCACAATTCTAGTAATGGCTTGGTCATGAGATTAAATTATATACCTGCACATGCTCTCTGCCCCCAATTGTGTGTTGGGCATGTGGAGGTGAGGGGAGTGCATGGGCTAAAATCCTCTTACAAAACCAACTTAGAAAGTCAAACTTCTTGGGTTGTTATTAGAAAGACCCAATATCCAAGGACTAACACCCAAATACTTCATATAAGAATTTCCCATCCCTTGCTAGAATGGGTCAAAGCCTTCAAAAAGAGAACCGTTGGGAAGAGATGGTAACAAAAGTACATTTCTAGCCCAATCTACTTTTTTAATGGAGAGAGAGAAGGAGAGACAGACAGAGAGAGACAGAGACAGAGACGCGTGTGCACAATGCCGGCCCTGTGCTATAATAGACTAGCATGACTCCGACCCGCATGCTAGCAGCATACTTAGAGCATTTCTACTTTCACTTTCCAAATAACATGAAAGTGAAAGCCTGTTGGCAAGGCCGAAAGAAGTCTGGGGCAGTGATTCTTCTTAGGTCATTGTAGAGATGCTTGGATCTTGAGACAGAGCAAGGAACTGCCTGTAAATGAGCCGAGAATCTAATCTCCATAATGCTCAGGGTAGAAACTTGTAGCTTATAAGACACTTCAGAGGTTAGTGCCATCAACCATCGATTTAGAGTGGGTTATGTATCCCTTTCCTCACTAAGTACTTTTTAATGACTAATGACTGACAAGCTCAAATGTTTTGGATACAGAATCTAAGCTGTCACAAGTGGATGTTATAGCAAATGGGTAGTTAGTTTTTGTTCCAGATTTGCTTCTCACAAGTTGTGTTCAGACAAGTGACTCGACCCCTCTAAGTCTTAAGTTCCTCATCTACAAAGCAGGGGACCATGACAACTGAAAATCAACGCAGTGTTTTGTGAAGATGAATGAGTTGTGCCTTCCTCAGAATAGCTTCTGATGTGCATGAGTCATTTCCTCAGGAGGAGGCCGGAGAATCAGAAAATGTGGAGATACAAACAAATATTTTAAACAAATTATTAATGAGTAGATATTCATTTTAAATTATTTTACTCCATCACAGCACCCAGATCAATGCAAATTAGCGTGAAGCCAGACTTTGTGGTTTATTTGTCTGGTTGGTTTTGCCTCCTACTAATTTCGCCTGACGGTGTAGCTGACTTTCCTCAGGAGCCCAGAGTTACCATGTCCTTTCTGCTTGGCCCTCTTGCTATAACAGCTCCAAGTGTGACCTGGGACAAAGGGGTCATGTGTATGATCCAGGACAAGCCCTTGGGAGTTGCTATGCCAGCAGCTAGTTATGGGGTAGGTATGGCTCTTTGGGCCTCTTTAAATGAGAGTCTAGTTTTAATGACATCTCAGGCCTCTAATTTGCTTGGATTGTGATGGAAGTTCTATGTTTATATGTTGAGTCTGGATTGCACATGTACCCCAAACTGGCCTCAAACTCACTATACTCCTGCCTCAGCTTCTTTCATGTTGGGCTTTGTTTGGTTGGGTTTTTTTTTAATGTATTTTACTTTAAAGAGCAGGTTTTAGATTTGAAGCAAAATTGTGTTGAACACGATCGCTTCTTCTCTACATGGGTAGAGTATCTCCCTCCAGAGTGGCACATGCCTGACAACTGATGACCTAGGCCATTATCACCCAGAGGCCATGGTTGACATTAGAGCTCTATAAATTTAAATGACTATTCAATGTCTAGTGCCCCCACATACATGACAGTGTCTTACAAAGTAGATTCATTGCCCTATGCTACAGCTTTACTTTTAAAAACAAAATACAAGGCCTGTTTGTGAGTCCAGGCTTGTTATCGTAGCATTTGGGAGATGACAGCAGAAAGTTGATGATGAGTTTATGATCTATGTTGAATTCGAGGCCAGCCTTAATTCATGAGACCCTGTCTCAAGAAAATAAAAACATAAAAATAAAAAGAGTGTGTGTTTAAACCCCCCTCACATCCCATACACCACTAACTGTTCTCCTATTTCTCCTTCCTGTCAGTCCAAGGGAGCAGAAAAATGGCTCATCTCTAAATTCACTCTGACAGCTAACTCTTCCATGAAGGAGCAAGTCTAACTGCCAGGCGCCATTGCCAGGCAGGTCCCAGGCTCAGGACCCACAGTGATCACAATATCCACAAAGCGATTCAATTTCACTACTTTTATAATCAGACCAAACACGTATTTAGGGTTGGATAGATGACTTGGTGAGTAACCATTTGCTGTCTGAGCATGAGAACCTGAGTTCAAATTCCCAGGACCCTTAGGTAGATGGTGCCATTTGTCTTCAGTCCCAGTTGCTTTCTGGCAAGATGAAAGACAGAGACAGGTGAATCCCTGGAAGATCAAGAGCCAGCTAGCTCAGTTTACACAATAGTGAGCAACAAAGAGACCTGATCTCCAGTAAGGTGGAGAGGAAGGACTGACAACCAAGGTTTTCCTCTGACCTTAGATACATGTAGGAACCTGTACTCACATACAAGAGCATGCACATTACACATGCATCCACACATGTCATCCCTGTGTACACACGCACACACACACACACACACACACACACACACACACACACACACACACACACGCACGGAGACACATAGGCCTATTTAATAATGAATAAATAATAATAGGTACACTCTGGATTATATTCACCTTTTGCCACTGTAGTTACAAAATGTGTTTTTTAATTTTTATGAAAGAGAAACGAGACTGCTGGATTTAGAGGGGCTTCAGGAGGGGGGTCTTAAGACACACAAATTGGCGACATTGTCTTCTCTTTCCCTCTACTCTTTTGTTTTCTTCCTTTTGCTATTACCAGGCAAAACTCACAGCAACACTGAGTTCTACAAGGGTTGTGGTTGGTTTTTTTTTAAACAACCTTCAGCATCGATCATACAGAACTTGTTTATTTCATGTGCCTATCATAAGCCTCCTCCAGATTTTTCACACCCTCTTCCCAGATACAAACTAACAGTGTCACAGCAAATAACAGCACAGTGGGATCACACCTGCATGGGCCAAATTAAGATCTGCCACAGGGTGACTGCCCTCTGGGAGCTGTTCTCACTTCAGAGGCTCTTGTGAGTCACATGCAGTGCCACCGATCACACTTCCCACAGCAGATGGCCATGGTTTTTACTGACTAACGAGCAGGATCAATGACTGAATACCTCACTGACACCTGGTCTCCATCCACACTGGGAAGCTGTAATGAAGTCTTCTCTAGCATTTCCTATCTAAATCAATACAGAGGAGAAAAAAAATTTAAAGAAACAAGATAAACCAAAAAAAATGACAGTATTTCCGATTACATTGAATTTTGTGGGGGTTGATATTGAGAGGTTATTTCCACCCAAATGTTTGAGCCAGTTGCAAACTAGGCAATCATACAAACTAATCTAGATCTATTCTTGCAAGAAACTGTAGCTCAGTTGGCATTTTGTTCCCCTAAACAATGCAGTTGTGATTTGCACAATCGAGTTTGCATTGGCTTTGTTATTTATAAAACATACATTGCGTGTGGAGAACACAGTTGCCTGCTCTGTGATAACTGCCCGTCTTAGTCTCACTTAGAGCTCGCTCTCTACTTCTAAAGCCAGAGGGCACAAACGAAGCAGACATAGAAAACCAATCACTCAAACCCTCTGTGTAGTTTCATGTGAATATTGTCTCTTCTTAAGAATGCCATCCTCTGTTCTCATGTCAAGGAGAGATAATCAAACTGAATTGAAAGAGAAAAAGAAAAGGAACTTAAGCGTGTACAGGATGGGTACACTTTGGCCCAGCAACAGCAGAATTGGCTATTAGAACACCAAGGTCAAAATCGAGTCATTTGTGGTTGTATGGGAAATTGATTCCTTTGGTTTTCATTAAATAGAAAGAGTGAGAGGTGTGGGGCACGATCCCCGCCTCCAAAATAAAAGCTGGGCGAAGGCACACACGTACCTTCATCCTCGGTGCTTTAGGGTGGACATTGGAGATTGCAGGAAGTCTCTGGCCAGCTAGTCTGGCCAAACGAAAACCATCAGAGTCGGTGAGAGACTCTGGATTGAGGAAATGAGGCAGAGAGTGATCCAAGCCAGCTGGCATCCTCTTCTGGTCACCACACGTGAGCACAACCACACGTGAGCAAATGGGAACACACACATGTGTATAGTACAAACACAGCAAACACACATACAGAGAGAGAGGGCGAGAGAGACAGAGACAGAAAGACAGAGAGAGACGGAGAGACACGGAGACAGAAAGAGACTTTCCTTTTAAAGGGAAATGTTTCCTTACAGAGTTTAAGGATACACCTGCCCAGTCTTTAAGAAATCACCCCCCCCACATTAATTTCCTGTGATTTTCCCTACTACTCACACGCAATGGTCTATAGATTTCAGGAGTTTTTGTTTCAATACTGTGTTTATCGCAGCACTTTTTTGAATGCATATTGAATTGAACAGTTTGGGGTTTTTGTTTTATTTTGTTTTGCTTTGGTTTGTTTTTTACCCAGAAAATCACACCTTTTCGGTTGTCCTGGCCATTTGAATCTTTCTGTAAACTGCACCCCCACCCCAGGTTTTACCCACGTTCCTTTGCAGGTGATAAGTGATTAAGCAGAATGAGTTCACTGAGGTATACAATAGGAGTTTTAAAAATAGTGTTTGTGTGACCAAACTGGTTTTAACTTTGGAGTTGGTGCTGTTAGACTGTGCTGTCAGCCTCTGGAAAGAGGCCCGGTATTGAATTTTAATCACTTCAGCCCTCTTTTCAATCCTACTTGTCCCAGGCACCCAGTGGCAAACCTGAGGGTGTGTGCTAATTGAATCACACCCAAAGGGAAGAGTGGGTGGGAGGAGCTGGAGCAGACTCTTGAGAACCAGAACCTCCCCGCCCTGCCAAGGCAACTGCGAGGCGCCCTGATACACACCGGAGGGTGAGGAGAGGGTGTGTCCCCCAGGACTGTGATTCTGTTCTTGCTCTCCCTAACCTCTGCAGATTACTTTTCTTTAGGACCTCCTCTTTGTTCTCACCTCCCCTCTGGCTCAGGACTCCGCTCAATTGACCCTTTGTATCCCTAGGCTGGACCTTACTTCCTCTGAGAAACTGGTCCTTCCTCCATGGGTGTGAACACAGCTCCAGGGGTGTGAACACAGGGTGGAGCATCCACCCCAGCAGCACCCACCCCGGGCATAGGGGAGGGAGTCAAAGCACTAAGAGTCCTGTGTCTGGGGCAAAGTTCAAGCTTCAGGCTCTGATTCTTTAAAACTCTTCCGAGGTAGGTATTGAGCCCGTTTTTAAGACATCTTGGGGCTGAGAGCCAAATTCAGTCTAACTCTAAAGTCAGACTTTTAGCTACTGAGTCCATGCTGTCATCCAAACGTTGGTAAGAAAGAGTGATACTGTCTGCTACCCTTGAACAAAGTAGACTCACCCAGTTGGTATCTAGACGGGCACTTCTCGTACATCCTCTCACCTGCACCTTACAGGGATGTGTGTCTGCTAAGCAAAAGTCAGACCCCAGCCCTCTCTGTTCTCTCGCTCAAGGAATAAACATCATGAGACCTTTTCTATGGTTTAGTATAGTATATTATGGGATGGGATGATATGGTGTGGCGCCATGCCGTGTCATACTGTATCATATCACATCATATAAAACCATATCATACATAGTATTCTGCTCCGTATATTGTAGTATAGTTCATTACATTATCACGATTTGTCTATCCTGCTAGCATCCTAGAAGATACAGAAATCTAATGTGGTGCCATTTAGAGACACTGTCTCTGCCTATGTGCTCTACAGGGTCAATAAATACAATTCCGCCAGGCCCTGGTTAAAAAAAAAAATCACAGAATCACACAGCAATTTCCAAAGCAGCTAAAAACAAGAATGTGTTTCCACATTTAGGATCTGTACTTGGAGTGCTCTAACACAACACAGTGTAATTACCTTCATAAAATGCCCTTTGAAGACTTGGGGATAAATAAGCTAGCAGAATGACTGTCTAGCTTGCATGAGCCCTGGATAAACCAGCACTGCACAGGCCAGGTATATCTGTAGATACCTCCAATGCCAGCACTCTAGAGGCAGAGGTAGGAGGATCAGAAATTCAAAGTTCAAGGCCATCCTCAGCTACATTTTGAGGCCAGTTTGTGCTTCATGAGATTTATTTAAATACAAACAAACAAAATGACTTCTGTAGAGAAGATACCTCAGAGCAGTGGAGCATGACAGACCCTCCTCCAGACAGATACTCCCTGAGAGGCCTCCAATGTACACAAGGACAAAGTCCAACTCTAACCCCAGGTCTGAAAGACAGGAGCGAAGGTTCACCTCTCACATGGACATGCCCTCCTAGCCTTGGTCTGAGGTGAGCCACCGCAGAGACTGTACCATATTCGCAAGCCTATGGCTCCACAGGTGACAGTGTGAAGAGAGTAAGACACTTTGAAACATCCAGCCCTAAATTCAATGTCTGTTGTTGTTGTAGTTGTTTTTAATCAAAGTCCTCCTTTCATGACTCAGGGATTTTTGAAAGAAGTGCAGACTGTAAGAACCACAGGCACTGATAACTCCAAAGAAACAGTGTCTTCCAGCCATACACCCGCGCACGTGTGCGCGTGCACACACACACACGCACACACACAAGCTGATGCACATATGAACTTATGGAGACCGAGACAGTACAAATAAAACCTGTACAAGTTCAAGCCAGACAAAATCCCAGGCAGACAAAAGGAAGTGGCTACAAAGACCCATTCCTAACCAAGAAGCTATTTGCAATTGATACCTCCTGGGAGAGGGAAAATCAGTTTTTACCAATGGAATCTACTGAGTATATTAACCACACTCCAGGGCAGGTCCCATGCTCAGGAGTAGGTAGACAACACAAAATAGACTCCATGATTTGTGTGTGGTTCATTGATTTTTTTGTTCTGGTTTTCTTTTTCTTTCTTTCTTTCTTTCTTTCTTTCTTTCTTTCTTTCTTTCTTTCTTTCTTTCTCTTTTTTAATAGAACATGAATTTAGGTGGGGGTGTAATAAGATCTAGGATCAGTTAGGGTAGGGGAAGGAATATGATCAAAACACATTGGATGAAAAAAAAAAACTAAGAGGCCCACAAATAAAATAAAAACCCATGGGTCAGGTGCTGGAGGCAAGGCACAATGGCTAAGGGCACTTACTATGCTTGCCGAAGAGCTGAGTTTGATTCCCAGCACCCACATAGTGGCTCACAACTACTCATAAATCCAGTTCCAGAGGATCCAACACCCTCTTCTGACCTCTGAGGTCACATGATACATACATATACATGCAAGCAAACAAACAAGACTGTGGAGCAACCAGCCACAATCACACAAATAATGAGGCATGTACCCTTGCCTCGGGGACAGAACCATGGTCAGCAACCATGCCATAATCTCTCCCCGTTCCACCCTCTGTCTATTCACTCTCCTCTGGAGCCCAGTGCCCCATGGATGCTAGCTTTGTCTTACAGATCCAGGACCATGTTGGGGGGGCTCATCTGGGACAGTTCAGTGTGTCTCCATGAGGACAGAGATGTCCTAGCACTGAAGTGGCAATCTCTGGAAAGGAGAGGTTTTTTAAAGTCACAGCATATTTATATATTCATTTATTTGCTGACTTGGTTACTATCCATGTACTAGACATGTGAGCTCATGAACTCTCAGTAACAAGAACAGTGTATGACACGATGGAGGCATCTGGTAATTATAACTTAAAAGGATGATTAAGTCTTAGGCAATGCCATGTAGATTCCCCAGGCATAGCCAGTTGTCAGGCCAGGTCTGAAGGAGGTGTGTATACCCTGTACGCATGTCTGCCCTCTAGGGTGACCTGGTATTCTAAACAGGCTAGGTATAACTCCACCTTTGTGTGGTTACCAAGCAAGGAGAGACAGGAGGCAGAGCAAGCACACAAGCCAAGGGCACAGCAAAGAGCAATTACCAGGAGGAATGAGAGTATACTGTAAGAAGTCAGGTACCCAGCAGGCTATGGCTGGAGGCCAACCAGACAGGAGGGTCCAGCCATGAGAGTACACAATGTTATGATACCTAACTCTCATTTTCTAGGTAGTGGGGGATTCCTAAAGTTTGGAAGCAGAGAAATAACACAGTAATGCAACCATGCAATGGTGCAGGGAAAAATCAGAGAAAGGAGATCTCAAAATTAGCAAGGCCAGCCTATCATATAGGTCCAAGTGAGGTATGATGGGAACACGCACCAGTTTGTGGTTTTGGAGACAGAAAGGAAGTGACAATAAAAGAGAATGATGGAGGGAAATGTGACTCTATTAGATGCCACATGTAGATGCTCAGCAGAACCCTGAGGGTCTTGTTGAAGCCATGAAAAAAAAAAACAGAAGCACCTCACTTAAGCGTGGATCATATAGAAAAGCCAATGAAAGCAAAACCATTTCCTCCAAGAAAAAACATCCAAAAATGCGGCTGTGGTTGCAAAGGAGTCACACACCACATCCCTCATCCGAGTAAAAGGTCTGTAGGCCTTCATTAAGAACCCGATTGAGAGGAAGAAAGACTGAGTGGATCCTGACTGCCACAGAGACATGGGCTGTACCCAGTCAGAAGAGCAGAAGCAGCAGGACAGGGGGACAAGATGGGATATGAAGAAGGAGACACGTGGCGTCCAGTTGGAGGTGCTTCGTATGCACAAGGTGGGAGATAAAGAGGGAAATGGAGCTGACATGATTTTCAGGAGTTTAGGGAAGGCAGGTTGCTGAGGTAGGAGTAGGTGAAGCTCATGGGAGGTCTCAGGTGAGTTCTCTCTTGATCCATCACAAGTATTCCAACATTCTGGAAGAAGTAAGGGGGCTCTCAGGTCATCCAGGACTTCTCTCGGTGACTCCACCCTGTATACCGTCTTCATCTCTACCGTTTGCCTGTATCTGTTCTGCCCTCATCCTGCGTGACCCCGAGGCAGCATCACTAATGCCCAGGAGCATCTGCAGAAGAAACTTCTTCCCAGGCTCTGTGACAAGAACTGCCGATCTTTTAAACATTTTTCTCTTTTCTTTTATCTGGGGTGGGGGGTGGGGGTGGTCTTTCATATGTAAGGAAATGAATTTTAGAGTAGACTTCCTCTTGGACTTGACTGAATCCCCCCTGAAGCAAGTGTATATCAGATTCTGTTTTCCAAATGTGTAAGTGTACATTGGTACCCAATTTTAGAATCCTGTTCACTTCTGGCCCCATTTTATCAGCCTTGTTTTGTTGCTGTTGTTTCTCATACTTATTTTTGTAGGTTGTGTATTCTTGTAAGTGATCCTGAATTCTTTTCTAGGACAACATTGCACATAAACATGAGGAAATACACGAGATACAGCAGAAGGCAGTCTTAAAGTCCAGAACGTTGTGGCTGGGAAGATCACGGGATGTGACAGCAATAACGAGGGTGTTATTAGGCCAGTCCAGAAAGGACTTAGAGGCGCCAGGCAGATCTCAGTCTGGGCCACTTCTTTTTTCTGTTTACTGGCTGCGAGATGCGAGAGAGTCAGAGAGCTGGTGCTCTCAGTGCCCTCCTTGCATTTGAGGGGTGGCTTAACGAGGTAACCTGTGGGAAACAGCACTGCATTCTCATGAGCTGCTGTTATTAGCATGGCCATGTCCCAGACACATAGTAGGTAGGTCTCCCCTCTTGGCCACGCCTGCTGGCACGCTGACATTGCGAGAAAGCCCCCCCCCCCCCAGCCTTCCACTCCCTCTTGTCTCCCCTGGTCTACCACACCCACAGACTCCAAGCAGCTGTCTCTAACCTGACATGGATCACACCTCCGGAGCTCACCTCCACACCTACCGCCTCCTCCGGGGTGCAGTGCACACAGCTAGGTCCTCTTGTTTTAAATGTGCCAAAGTGCTCAGTAGTTTAGGGGGTTTCTGCCTTCCTTGCCCAGACCTAACTGTGTACCCCCACTGATACACACAAGACAGTCTCGCAATCGGGAAAGGGTCTCTCAGCAGAGCTCCCAGGGAACCCGTGGTGGTCTAGCTGGGTCAATTTCACAGCAACCCACGCTGCACCCCTCAGACCTAACTCTTGGGCTGGGAGAGATGAACGGCAGGCGGGGGCAAGGGAGAAGTGAGGGCGGCGCAAGCCCTCTGGATGCTACTGAGTAATGGGGCAGGATTCGAAGAAAAGCTGAGAGTGAGTGCCCTACGTTTCCTCCAGCCGGATGATAACATCAGCGCCTGTCAGGTGATTGGTGCGAGAGAGTGCGCGCGCTCGCGCGGGGGAGCGAGCGTAGGGAGCGCGCTCGCACAAACTTTGTGCCTGCGGGTGCGCCTGGGTCGGCTCGCCGGGCTCCGAGAGTGGCCGGCTCTGGGCTGCGAGGGCCGGCGGCGGCGGCGGCCGAGGGATGCGCCGCGCTCGGCCGAGCCGATCCCACCGCTCAAGGTGAGACGGCTCCAGGGGCGCAGAGAGCCGCGGCCATGGGAACCCTGGGCAAGGCGAGAGAGGCTCCGCGGTGAGTAGCTACCGCTCCTCGGGGAGCGCTGCACCTCTACTGGGGAGGGATAGCTCTGTGGTGTCCCCTGCGGTCCTCTCCAGTGGATAAGAGGAGGGATTAGAGGACGGGGCGCCTCCCTCGGAGGACAGTTGCTTACAGGGATAGACCATGATCGGGGGCCCAGGAGCCTGGTCAAGATTGACGTCGGGAGAGAAAGGGCATAAGACAGACAACCTCAGAGTCCAGCACACCAGGCCGGGAGGACAGAGTCGGGTCTGCTGGGGTGGCGAGGTCACAGGTCACCTGGACAGATCTGGAGTGGTCTGGGCCCAATCAAGCCTTTCACCTACCCAGCGCCCCACAACAGTCGACCTCCTTGGATGCTCTTCATCAGGGCACCCCCGGGAACTCCCACTCGCACATTTTCCGCGCTCCTGGCACCTGCTGCGGGCGCGGGTTTAGGGCAGCGCCACCTTGCGGACTCTCCAGACCTTTCAAGAGCGACCCACAGCAATGGCTGCAAGTGGAGGTGGCAGTGCTTGGCTGAACTTTGAGGAAAAAAAAGTTTCCAAATCAATGGTCTACAAATCTACACTCCCCCTACCTCCATCCCCACCCCATACTCTAGAGAGATGTTTGAGAGAATCTTGGGGTGACAGAAGGTGAAGGAAGAGTGACTGTGAACAGTCCAGCTCTTGGGCAGAAATAAGGGGTGGGGGTTAGGGGATGTGAAGAAATTTAGCTTTTGTCCTTAAAACACCAGCACCCAGCAACTGCCTGGACGCCACTTCGCCTTGGTTAGGGCCGAGCATGTTCTGTCCTTAACAACGCCATTTATGTGGACTCAGATATGACCGCACCATGCCTGACCTGAGTAACTATGCCCATTAAAATTCCCTGCTGGGCTGTACCATCCTCTGGGTATTCTCGACCTTACTTTGCGCTACACTGCAGTGGGTCTGCCATTGAATTAACTCTGTATTATTGGCAGCATGGGGCAGGACTGGAAGGTACACTCAGCAGAAACAGCCCTGTGAAAGCTGCCTTTTTTCTAAGAAGCTATGAGATGTCCCGGCTCTCCTCTGTTTCCCCCATTGCCCTGAGGATAACTGCCTGGGACCAAGTCCCCCAAACCAGTTCAGACTTCACTTTGAAACCTCTCCCCAGGCTCTGGGGGATGGGGAAGGCAGAAGCTAACCACTGCAGAGCTGAGAAAATACCTTGAAGTTAATGGTTTTCTTTCAAGATTTTGTTGTTGTTTTGTTTTAACTCCTAAATTTAACTAGAAACGTGTGGTTACTGTAAAAACATGACTTTGTAGCATTAGAGGCTGTTCATTCTTCGGATGGTTAAAGCACTCTCAAAACTTCCTATAATAAAGCACTGTATAAATCCTTACCTACAATCATCCCACCAAGAGGTGGGGGGAGGGGAGACTGTGAAGGACTTGGGGCAGGGATCTAACTTAGTGAAGAGTGTTTGCCTGGCATGTGACAACCTTGGCTTTGATCCCTAGCATCATGGAAAAAAATTAAGATATTTCTTTTCATTGCTTTAGTTGCATCCCAGTGGAATGGTAAGATTGTTCATTTTCAGCCAGGTGTGATGGGGTATATTTGCAATCCCAGCACCCAAAAGGCTGATGGAGAATTTCAGGCCACTCTGGGCTACATAGGAAGACCCCTGTCTCAAAAAACAAACAAACAAACAAAGGTTCTTTTTAAAAAATTTTAAAGAATGAAAGAAAAGAATGGAATGTGATCTGTGGGTTTTTCCAGGGCAGTCAGTCAGGAGACTGGACAAGCTTACAAGCCCTCAAAGTGTTGTTGGCTTTGTCCCTTCCCTAGTTTCTCATGCCCTCTGAATCGCTCCTCCCTGGACTAGGTTTACATACTTGTCTTTTTCTCTAGGAAGGGAAGGGAGCCAAGCCAGGAAGTGTGGCTTGGTGCTGAGGAAGCAGGCTGCTAGCCTGCTGTGCACTTGTGGCCAGTTATACCTCTGTTGCATAGCTGTAGATGTTGGGGAAAGGACTGTGAAGAGACTAGCCAGCTTTCGGGTCCTGAGGACCATTCTAGGGACCTGCTAAATGAGTAAGAGCTGAGATGCCGCCTTTACATCACTAGCCATCTTTCTGAAGCACCTGACATTTGTTATACACTGAATAAGCCCTTTCAATCTCTTGACAATCTACTCACCAATTCAGTGTAGTGACAAGCACACAGTTTCATGCAGAAAAAAAAAAGCCTACTAGATGAATAAAAGCAAGAGGGACCCCACATACTAGTCCCTGAGATAACCCATACAAACAGCCTTAGTATGTGTAGGACTCAGTTTCTATATCACAAAGTAGCATCTTTCTAGACTGTAGCTTCAGACACAATGCAGATCCCTGCCCAATGTCTTTGGAACATGGGAACGTACTTCGTGTGGACTGTTGCTGTTTTCAGGTTATCGTTTTATTCTCAGACACTGATCTGACTCTCTCAGGGCATGAATAAAAACCAGAGGTGGCAAAAGTTTGATAGATTTCTGCAGCACCAACCTGATCCTTCCGGAGTCAGTGGCTTGCGTTAGCAGGTTCCCAGTCACCAGAGTGACTGGCTTTATTGGTCCCAGTTTGGAACTGAGCCCCATGTACACCACAGCCTTATTCTCTGAAGTTGGAGCAGAATTGGAAGGACCAGGGTGACCCCTGGAGCCTGGCTGTGTGGGGTGGCCCATGTTCTGGGTACTGTCTTCGTGCTGGCTGATTTCTCCAAACCCAGGGAGGATGGTTGGTTGCACTGTTTGCTTGCTTGTTTGTTTGCTTGCTTGCTTGCTTGCTTGCTTGCTTGCTTGCTTGCTTGCTTGCTTGCTTGCTTTAACTAAGGATTTGGTTGGCCTCTTCTCAGTGAGATTTTTGCCTTGTCAAAGAAGCTCTTCCACACAGACCTGAAAGCTGCTTTGCCTTCCACTTTGCCCTCGGCACTCTTGAGACATTCACCTAGAAGTTATCAGGGTACACTCATTGTCTTGGTCAGATTCTCCTACTAGAGCTTTGCGTATTTAGGCACTGCGAGATGGCTTTATACAAGAATAACTAACATGCAATGGACGTGTATAATTTACAGAGAACGTTACAAAGGCTATCTCACCATGGTCTCCCCTGGCCTACTGTAATTACCTTATTCATGGGATAAGTAGATGGCTAATCAATGTAGGTTTGTGCTTATAATATGTGCTATGTTTCCGAAGTGTTCCCCCCTTCTCTTCTTTGACAGTAAACAATAAATAGCCAAGGGTACAAAAGGAAGAGGAAAACTATGTACATGCCAAAAAAGCTATTATTGAACCTTCAAAGATTATAGATGTGGGTTTCCATGTGTTTTTTAATAAAGAGGAAAATAAAACATACTGCATGAGACACCTTGCAGGGTGACCTGTAACAACCAGATCATGCCCAATAAAGCTAAGGATGAGATGAAGATCCACCAGACTCCTAAGCCATCTCCAGATCCAAATCATCGTTTTACATTCAGCTCTAGAGCAGGCAGCTCAGCTCAGAGCCAGCCCCTCCCCATTTTCTCTTCGTTAAGGATCAATGTAAAGACTTGATGGGATACTGTTTGCTGGTCTAAATGATTCATAGTGGTTCCTTGTGTTATCAAAAATGAAACCATTTATTAAGAAATGTAAGACATGCAGAGATGGCTGAAAAATCTAAATGCCACCCCTACTCTCTTCTTAAAGGTTCTTAAAGCTAGTTCTGGGGCCTGCTGCCCTTCTGTATCTTAGGCATTGTTTAAATGAATGAAACTAGTCAAAAAGGATGCTAACTGAACCAGTCCTTCAGACCCCAGGTCTGTAGCCTAGCAACTAGAAGCTAAGGGCCACCTTTTCCCTCTGCATCTCCTCTTCTGAAAGAGAGAGGCAGCATAGAGCAGTCCTTACACCAATGGGGAGAAGGCTATTGCCGCCCTGGAATCTCACCTTGTCATTTGCTGAGGAGATGTCTCTTTAACAGCCAACCAGTCCGTTCAGTGCTTTTGCCAAGTGGGAGGGGTATGCCTTCTACCAGCCCAGCTTCAGGGACTCACTGTCCTATCTCCTCTTCGCTCTGTCTTCAGAGCCTGGAGCCGCCAGCGAGACCCCCAGCTGCTCTGTCTATACTCACTTGAGTCTCTCTTTCCCCCAGGAAACCTTGCCATGGCTCCAGAGCTGGCCCCAAAGCAAGACTAGAGGCCAAATCAACCAACAGCCCTCTCCCTGCCCAGCCCAGCTTGGCCCAGATCACCCAATTACGAATGATGGTGTCCCTGGGACATTTGGCCAAAGGAGCCAGCCTGGATGATCTTATTGACAGCTGCATTCAATCTTTTGGTGAGTTGGGCAACTGCCCACCTATATACAGATTGCTGTGTTATTTTGTTCTTTGCCTTAAAAAGTGTCTTATACAAGAGCAACCTAGATTGTATTTTGGCTTTAAAAATAGCTTTTGGGCTTTTGAAATGTTGGAGACAGACTGCAGCACTTATGGCACATGACTATGTGGGCGGAATAGGTCGTGATGAGAAGTACAATTTGAAGTGAGAACTTAGTGAGCGGAGTTAGCATTTTCCTTGCATGGCAGTTTGTCTCATGGTGGGAAAAAAATCATAAAATGGTATTGGGTATTCTGTCCTCCAGTTCTTGGGGGTAGAAAAATCCTGAGTCTGTCTCACACCACCAAATAAAATTTGAAAACTTTTAGGTCATTTGGACAAATAAGGTCTCGACAGTTCCCCCTTACAATCTGGAATTGTGCTTGGGTTTGTGACTAGAAAATGATGGATTCATGGGTTGCAGGTCGAGGTGGGAGAACCTGAGCATGTGCGTACATAGGCTGGCAGTGTATGGTCCAGGTGCTGCCCTCTGTACTGCCAAAAAGCAATGCCCTGAAGATTTCTTTTATATTTAAGCATGTTCTTTTGATGGTTGCTTATGAAATGGTGACTTGAAAGTACTAAATATTGGGTTTGCTTCAAAAAGGGCAAAATTAAAACGGACAGATTTCAGTGAAACCTATTGATTCGGAGATTTTTCAGCATCCCCTGTGTCCCCCTTTCTATGTTCCTGCATCTCCCTC
The DNA here is from genome assembly GCA_028551405.1 of Uromys caudimaculatus. NCBI lineage: Eukaryota > Metazoa > Chordata > Mammalia > Rodentia > Muridae > Uromys > Uromys caudimaculatus. The sequence continues at coordinate 57,084,510 of CM052701.1, forward strand.
TGGGACGGAGATGAGTCTGTGGGGCTCAGCTCTGAAGCATCAACCCACCCCAGCTTGATCCTCCTGGAGAGCAGAGGGGAGGTGTGCTCAGCTCTCAGAAGTGGGGACTATTGGTGTTTAGGTCCAAACAAGGACCTTATTTTTAGACTTGGGAAAGACTTGGCACTTTGGGGAGATTCTTTTTGTGCAACTGCCTCAATTTTGGTTTAAAACAGTGCTTCTTAAACATTCTTGCACACATAGTCATGTGGAGGTATTTTTGTTTTGTTTTGTTTTTTTCAGTAATGCAGATGGCTAGGTCCCACCCCCAGAGTTTCTGCTTGAGTAGGTCTGGCCAGGGTGGGGTCCAACAATTTGCATTTCTAACAAGGTCCCAGGTGAGGCCTTGGCAGCTGTGCCCAGAACTCCACTTTGAGAATCACTACTTTTAAGTAGTGTTGGCTATAGACTCCTTGACTTTAAAAAGGAGAGGACTGAGTGTGTGACTCAGGGGCAGTGTTTACCTAACAGGCAAGGGCTCGAGTGCAGTCTCCATCCCTGAAAAAGAAAAGGCCATTCATTCTGTTCCCTGATTTATTTTTACCTGAAAGACTAATTCAAGATGAATTTTCTACTGCTAAGCCTCATCTTCAGCTCCAGATTGAATAACTTTGTGTTTCAAAATCATCATAGACAACTTATACATTCAAGGAAACAGCTAGAAGCTGGTGGAGAGCAGTGGCCATGTGGTAGTAGTTAGTGTTGTAAGCTAAGATACAAATGTCCTGCTCCTTGGCTGCTAATTGTATTTAATAGACCTGCAGCAAGCATAGCATAACTATTGCATGAACAAGGACCTTAGCTCTCTGTTTCACTGCTGAGAACGCTGGAACCATAACTGTGTTGATCATGTGATCTTTCTTCTTTTTCTACCAATCATCCAACTACCTGATGAGTTCAGACTGTTTTCTTACCTTTCAAATAATTGTGGCTTCAACCTCAAAAACACATGGCCAATTCTGGAGTCCTTGCCAAAAATAACCAATCATAGCACACTCCCCCAACCAGCCCTACAAAGGCAATGGTACATTGTTTTCTGAAATACGTTAAGGTGAAAAGTAGTGCTTTAAAATGCAGTAACTGTGTAAGTCCTACTGAAGCTAAAATTCCACGGGCCATTACCAAGAAGCATTCATTAAGTCTGTAATTATGCCTGACCCTGCACTAGGTGACACATAAGAAAAAGTCACAGTGACCAAGTGCCTATTTCATTAGCACTTATGGCACCTGTGAAATACCCTGTTCAGGAACAAACACAGACACACATATTTACACACACACACTCATACACACACTCACACACTCATGTACACACATGCAATAATAAATGAAGGTGTGGTGTTCAGGAACACATACACACACATTCACACACACACACACACACACACACACACACATTAATAAAGGAAGGTGTGGTATTTAGGAGCAAGTTCCTTGTACTAGGTTGTGTTTGAATCTGGGCACTTACTGATAAGGACCAGCCACCACCTCACAACCCGTGCGACACTGGCATGCTGTGGACAAAATCCCAGACTTTCTGTATTATATGTTACAGAATTTCCCATCACAGAGTTTACATGAAAGACACAAAAGAGCCAAAACCCCAGGGAGAATTAGAGGGAGAATTTGTGAGTGGGCCTCCTCTTGTTATCAGTTGACCTAGCTGTTGTGGGAGGAACTTCACACTGACCTGTGAAAAGCAAGTTGGAAGATAAAGACAACTTGAGTCATTCCTTTCTTTACTTCTTCCTACCAACCCACTTCACCTTCACAAAGATGCCGAGAATGTACTTCATGGAGGCTGTGCACAGCTCCTGCAGCCCCCAAACACAGGGGCTATTGTCATACACATTTTAATTACTTGAAACAAAACCAAGTGTAAAGTTTAGTTCATGCCACAACAGCCAGCCTTGCTTGATGGCCTCAGGTGGTGACTCCTGCTAGACAGAGTAAACAGACAATGCCAGTAGGCACAGGGAGTCTGACAACTGACCTGAGGAGAGAAACGGTAGGTAGATTTTTCTGGAAACTGGGGCTTTATTCATGTCTCAGGTACACCTAAGGGGTAATCTAATTACTGTTTAGAACCTCATGGGCATTGAGACTTGTAGACTGAAAGCTGTCTCTTGAGCATTATTAAGTATTAGTTGTCCAACTCTTCCCGAAACTGTTCTCTCGGGAGGCTGGAATTCAAGGCCTTTAAGGATACACATGCAAATGCAGGTGCTGTGGAAGGCCCCCAGAAAACCTCTCAGTGTCAGAAGGTTACAGATCTGTGATTAGAAACACCAAGCCTCCATTCCATTGCTTTACCCCTGTACCAGTCCACCCCTACCTTCTGTTTTAATCAGAGGGCATGCAACAGATCCCGAGTGTGGCTGCTAGTTAGCCCGTTCCGAGCATGGTGAGGCATATCATCACAGCAGATGAAACACCATCTGTTACAGAGGTTAAAGGCCTATGAGAAGCACTGGGGCCAAGTGGAAAACTCAAATACCCCAATTTACAAAGTCCTTTCATGTCTCCTTTCCGTGTAAGAGAACTCTGATAGCATCAGGGAACAGTTGCATACGTGCCCCAGAAAACACACTAGCAAGCAGATCCTCTGTGTCTAGATCCGGATGTCGGAGCCAAGGACAGTGCATCTGAGTGGCTTATATTATATGGGGCATTATTTTTTTCTTGGTGTTCCGTATGTATTGATTTTTCTTTTATATTCAAAACAACCCTGAAGTAGGTCGGGTATTATTATCTTCATTGGGTGAACAAGAAAAAAAGTGGGGCATCTGAGATCTGAAATAACACATCTTATACCCACCATCTAAATAGAAAACATGCTGCCTTTCTCTTCTGCCTCTGCCCCCAGAAGCCATTTGTACCCTGTGCTGGTGCAGATGTGGCTCACTCCCCAAGATAGGCCTCATATTCTCAGAAGAGATTTCATGTTGCACAAGGTAGGCTGGCCACCTGTGCTTGCTAGTCTGCAGGCCTGGTCTCCCTCAGTTAGAGACCACATTCCATTCAGTGCAAGAAATAATCAGACTTCACCTGTATACCATCAACTCTCTGGCTGAAATTAATTCTCGAGTCAAATTTATATTTGTAAATTTCCATGTGTGTGCATTGTACTAATGTTTCCCAATCCAGAAAGACCTTACAACTAGTAACACGTTTCTGTTCTATGGGCTAGTTGAATACTAAACTCTTTCTAGACCTTAATGAATTACAGATAAAACACTGTACCTATCTTTTCAAATAGAGCTGAGCAAGGGCAAACACATGCCTGCTGGAACCACAGTCCCCTCTACAGCAAAGGGAAGGTTGTATATTCCTCATCTCTCTGCAGCTTTGACTCTGCACCCTGAGGCACGGTGTACAGGAGACAGGCACCACACCACGCTCTATGGCACAGATATTTAGCACTGACAACTGTAAGCACCAAGCCACGTATATAAGGTCACATATATAAAGCCTTGCCTACTGCTGATAACAGGCCCCACGTGTAGGCCACAGCTGTCCCTGAAGCCTCCTCAGTGGAATTCCCCAGATTTACAAGGTTTCTCATAGAAAACAACAACAAACAGTCATTGGGGCACCTTGTCCTAAACACCTGGGGGTGTCAGAAGTGCTCAGCATGGCTGTTCTTAGCCCTGTGGAGAGAATTGGCATTCTTTGGTCAGAGAGCCCTTTACTGTGTCTCTGCTGGGCTGGTATCAGCCAGTGACCCTAAGATATCTTCCCTCTCGTGTATGACTTCTGGTTACTCTTGGGTCTGAGGAAGGAGATGGTTTAACCCTCTCCAACTCAAACTTTCCTGTGTGGTATTATCTGCAGGAGTCCCCCCCCCCCCAAGTACTAGGCAAAATCAGTCCTTGAAACAATGATGCATAAGATCCACAATTTCTCAGGAATTCTGGGTACTTTTCTTCAGTAGGTGGACCCAGAGGAATGACTCTTACTGCTGACTGAAAGACAGAAGATGTGCAGTAGCTGAGCATTTATGGAGCAAGGGCACAGTGAGGGAATGGGCCTTTACCTGACCTGACCCTGCTGGGCTTCCGCACAGCACTGTGCCTTATTGGTTTCCTCTCTTAGCTGATAGGGGACTTGGATTCAGAAGAAGGCAAGTACACATGCATGGCCCAGCTCATTGCTAGGCCAGCTGCTGAGACCAAAGCTCAGATCTGCTCTCTGAGGCTTGTGTTCTCTCTGCTGTAATAGAGTCTCATCCTGTGTGAGTATATTAGGCATGCAGGTTCCTGACAGACAAACCCAGAGGTTTGTGTCCAGCCAAGTCTTCCTGTGTTTTTTTGAGGACAGTCCCTCATGAACTGATATTGGGCACCATTTGCTCCTTGGACATCCCAGAACATGTTCTCAGGCTTTCTAGGAAAACACAAAGGACAAACACCTCTGAGAAGTAATGGAACAAGTAGGTTTTTCAATTTACAAACCAGTAAAGCTCTCAGGGAAGCCAGCCTCATGGGAGCATGAAAGCAGTCCAGCAAGGTTTAATGAGAGATGTTCTCTGCCTGGGAGCATGCTGGAAATCCCAGCACAAGCTATCTACAAAACTCACAACCAGTCAGCCTTATACTCGGGGGTGGGGGTTGGGGGGGGAGTACTCGACAGAAAGTAGATGTAGTGCCCACAGGTTCGTTCCTTGCTCTCAGAGACTTTTCTTCAGGCTTACATTTGCTGTTTTGGGGGATGTTCAGACCCGTTTCCGATGCTACAACAAGATCTCCTTCTCATCACCAGTCTCCAGAACCCACAGACCTTCCAGAAGAGGCTGAGCAGGGAGGAGCTGGAGAAGTGCTTCTCCTGAACAACAGCCAAATGAACCCATTTGCCAATGTATTTTTTAAGGCTTTCATTGGGAAATAATAGGAATTCAAAAGCAGTCTGTTCTGTTGACAGAACAGTGACTGGCTCTCTGAGAGCCTGAGAAAAGGGCATCTTATGGGCAAACTTACCTCCTGGCCCTCTAATTGTTGCCTCATGCCTGAAGCACTTGGTGAAGCTAGGCACTGGAGTTTGGGCTATATCCAAGCTGGGCTTCTGGCCCTGGGGAACATAGAGGAAAAACTGGAGAAATACCGCATAGGTTTCAGTGCCACCACAGTCTTGACATCCTTAATAATCCTTAATAATTAAATTAATTATTAATAATTTAATGATCCTTGCTGAATCAACTATAACGTTGAAAAGGGGGCATCTTTTCATGCCTATTGGATCTTAAAACCACATGGCCAGTCACGAGCATAAGAATCCTAAGAATGGACAGGATGGACATACTGTCAAGTGCTGAAGAGGTCGAGGATGAGATGGCCTGTAACTTATTTTCTCTTGTATGGATATGGAAGTGTGGCATTCTGGATGATTATCCAGCACACAAGATCTAACCTGTTCTATTTTGTCTAATTTTGTAAGCCAGTTGTTAAACATAGCCACCGTTAAAGATTCCATTATGTACATGTGTGCTGGAGAAGTCCATAGAAGACAAGCGTTGGAAATTGGTCACTTTCTAATGTGGTCATGTTTACTACTCTGTGTGCTTTGGAGAGTGTGTCCATCGTGTCTGTATGGTGAAGATGCTACAGAGGCTTTTGTTGCGTTGCAGTGCAGTGCAGTGCCTCCACTGGTCCATCTGCAACAAGGAAGGCTGGGAACTGGGTTTTGCTGGTGTATTCACACCTTGGGAATGAGGCATGGAGGAGGGGCTGGGAGCTTAGATTTGTATTCACTCCTTGGAAATAAGCAACATTACTGCTAGCACATTCTCCTCAAACCCAACTCGAGGTTAAATGCTTACCAGCATACCACCAAACCAAGGGTGCTTTCAGAGCAGTGTCTAGAGGGAAGGGACCCTCAAACCGGAGAATATTGTTCTGTATCATTCAGTTAAGAATAAGACTGACATGGTTTTGGTTCTTTCATACCTTAAGAAACCAGCTCTCCATGACAAGACAAGACAAGATGAAGAGATCTAACATCAACAAAGCTGGGATTTTCTTAAAGACGTTGTTATGGAACAAAGCTAAATCCAAGAGATTTTCATTTGTAATTGAACTAATTACTTACATGGTTTTTTTCCCCCTTAACTAACCTCTACACATTCTGCAGGATTAAGCCTTTCTTATTCTCAATTTCTTATACTTCTGAGCTCCACATATTATGAGCCATCTCTATCTGTTTGGGGCTCCATCTGCGTCGCTCAGTTGCCTTTCTTCCCACTGCATGTTGACAGCCTCACTGCTATGAACACGCAAGCTTTGCTAAGCAGGCTTTGTTTTCTTACTGAGTGTGTGTGTAGTGTTCCTGATCACGCACAGTCTCTTCATACCTGTTTGTTAGCCGCTATTTAATGCTCTCTCTCACTAGAGGTTTGGACCTGTTGATTTCTTGGATAGCATTTGCTAATGGCCTTTCTCCGATTTTCATCCCTTCATTAATTTTACTATTACAATATGTAGAAATTTCATGGTTTTATGTAGCTAAATTTGTCTTAGCTTTTTAATCCTTTCTTAATTCTAAACTTAAAATCTATATTCCAACCACTTGGGGAATATCTTCCTGTCATTTTAATAAAAATCTGAATTATTTTAATATTCAATGTATAATATGTACCATACACTCTTGGGAATGATCAGTAAAGTTTGCAAGTTATTGCTGGAGGAGAGAACGCCTTTGGCTTTATTTCTGGGATTAGCTTAAGGCCAGTCTGGTTTGGGCTACACCAGACAACTGTGCACAGATCACTCTGGCACTCAGAACCCTGGTCTGCCTGACCCTGTCACAGAAGGTTAAAATCAGTTCTGAAACCAAGCAGTGTCTGGAAAAAGAAATAATGCAAACTCAAATATGATATTGAATGTGAACTTGAAGGAAATCCTTCAGAACTGATGTATGAAGTGCTTAACTGTTTATAGAACCAATAGCCTTAGAAGACTAAAAATCTCAACTACATTTAAATCTCATTTTTCTAAATTATTTCTATAGACTGAGCCTATGTTGTTCCTAAGTAGGCCTTTTTGTGATGAGATACATAAAATGTTAACAGTACTTATCTAATCTATTTAAATATTCAAAGTATTATTTTACTAATAACCAGCCTCTGAATAATTATTGTGAACAGTACAGTGTTTACGTTAATGTTATATTATTTATTTAATTCACATTCTTTTGTTCCTATACCTACAAAGATTTAACTAAAACTCAAAATTCGTATTTTTAAAATTTTTTAATAACTTTTAAAAACCATTTGCTTCCCTCTGGGAAACTTCAGTTTAAAAAAGAAAACCATTGGGGCTGGAGAGATGGCTCAGAGGTTAAGAGCACTGGCTTATTCTTCCAAAGGATCCTGGGTCATTTCCCAGCACCCACATGGTGGCTCACAACTACCTATAACTCCAGTTCGAGTGAATCTGACACCCTCGCACAAACATACATGCAGGCAAAACACCAATGCATGTAAAATAAAATTAAAAATCATTTAAAAATTTCTAAAAAGGAAAAAAATTACAGTTCTGTGTCCTACCCCCACAAACAGTATTAACCTATGAACATTCTTGGGTTTATCTCGGCCTTCTCCTACAGAGGTACACAAATACTGTGAACCTATTGCATGCTTAATGATAAATTCTCCATACCTCTGTGTGTTCAATATTCACATCTTAACCAATTATGATCCCGTGATGAACATTAGTACTTGCTAAGAAGCATGCTAACATACAAGGTTTCTACTCTGTCCTAAAATTGATCCTAAAAAACTAATGCTGGCATAATTCCATCAAATACGGGACATAAAATTGAGGGTTGCTTGGCAACCAAAATGATGCTGATGAAGAATTAAAGGCGTTTCCAGAGAAGAAGAGTACTTATTTTCCCGATGCTAAATGCTAATTATAATAGCCCAGGGCTGATTACAGATAGAATAAATGAAAGGGAGAAATACTTTAACTGAAAATCTGAGAGGTGAGCTTTCTTCTTTGTTATGTGCAGTGAAAGTGGGTTAAAGGTTTGTGGTCAGAAACAAAGAATAAACTCCCTTGCCTCTATTATAACTTCCTAAAGGAGTCTTAAGAAGCAACGGGGTGGGATTTACAGCAGAACCTAGAAGAGGCTGAAGTCTGCTCAGTCCAGCTTCTTCTCCAGCGATTGTGAGGTGGTAGGCAACTACTAAGAAGGCTGTGCTGTTTCCATTTTAGTGCAGAACAGATCAGAGCTCTGGGAAAGTCACTGAGCATCTTGCTAGACAGTTGTACTGTTTGGCAGAAACAGCCGTCAGGGTGGATCCTGAACAGGGAGCACACCAGTGATTGATTGAATGAACAGAAGAATATGGGTACTGCAGGAGGAAGATAGGACAGAGACTGCTGGGTTTATCCTGAAGGAAAACATGGATTCATAGGAGCAAGATGGCCGTTGAGGATAAAGTCATCTGAAGACTCAGGCAGAAAATGAGAATTCTCAAGTAGAAGAGCAGAGAGTTATTCTGTCTCCTCTGAGTGATCTGTCGAACTGCAGTATAGGACTTGTTTGCATAATCTTTTGAACAGCCCCATTTTAAAGAGGAACTGAAGCACTCAGGAAACGGGTGTCCCCCTAATTATCATATGTGAGTACTTGTTAACATGTAGTCACACCCTACAGAGCACCCTTAAATCTGCTGAGCAGTTGGCTACTTCTGCATTCGCTTGCTTCCTGCATGAGCGTAGGGACTTTTTCTTACTTCCTCCCCTTCTTTCTTATCTTGGATTCCAACTACTTCATCCAAGAACTTCACCATTTACCTCCAGTCCTGGGCAACTCTGGCTACACAATAAAGCAGTCAGCATCTAATATAGTGCTTTCCAGAGGTCAGCCACAGGACCCACACTGCTGGTTACCCAGCTATCTTCAGTTCCTGCTGAGGATGAGTGCTCAGTCTCAGTGGTAACGAATGCACTCCCCTTACTCATTGTGCTTGTAGTCTCGCCCACTGCCTGTGTGCCCAATAGCTTAGAGTCCTATTACCTTGTCACCAACCACAGGTAGATTTAGGTAACTGAGGAAGTGTACCTTCATAGTGTCCCAGGGCAAAATATGAAGAAAGAAACTCTAGATTAAAAGAGATCAGTCCTGATATAAGTCTGTATGTATGCAGATAGGCTCATACTTTATAATTATATATATTTGTATAATTACATACATTGAATTTTGGATACTTAGTTTGATTAAGAAATCATGATTGCTTTGTTCATATATTTTCACTCTTTTGTGTTTAATTTTTACTAACATTAATATTATATACTAATGGTATTAGCATGGCCTTCCCATTCATACATGCATACGCTATACACTGATCAAAACAGTCCTCCTTGTACCTACCTCCACCTTTCACAACCTCTATTCATCATTATTGTGCCCTCAGCATAGAAAGCGAAAGGGGAGTGGTGTGTAGTGGTGCCCACATTAATTTCAACACCTGGAAAGCAGAGGCAGGCAGATGTCTCGGAGTTGCAGGCCATCCTGAGCTACATAGTGAGTTCTGGGCCAGGCAGAGCTACAGTGAGGCCCTGCCTCAAAAGAAGAAGAGAAGGAAGGAGCAGGAAGAGGAGGAGGAGGAGGAGGAGGAGGAGGAGGAGGAGGAGGAGGAGGAGGAGGAGGAGGAGGAGGAGGAGGAGGAGGAGGAGGAGGAGGAGGAGGAGGAGGAGGAGGAGGAGGAAGAGGGAGAGGAGAAGGAGGAGAAAGAGGAGGAGGAGGTGGTGGAGGAGGAGGAGGAGGAAGAAGGAGGAGAGAGAGAGAAGGAGGGAGAGAGGGAGGGAGAGAGAGAAGAAAGGGTCACTATTAGGAACGAGGACGGATAGGAAAAGAAAAGGAAAGCTAAGGCTGACTATGACCATAGTATGTTCTATGCATGTTTTATACATCATGGCATAAAATTTTCCAAAGGAAGCCTGTTATATTTTGTAATTGATGAACATTAATAATGGTTAGATAAAGGGAGGATAGGAAAGACTGATAAGGAGATACTTTGGTTACACACCATCAAAATAACTGCTCTATGCCCCATACTTGGCATCCAGTGTCATATCTGCCTGTACACACTCAGAATTCCTGGGTATTCAAAACGAAAAGGAACTGTAGACTTTAATATGTGCTTTTCCCTCTGGAAGCTCTGTTTTCTGGTTTTGTTTGTTTGTTTGTTTTAAGGAAGTAAGAGAATGCAGTACTTCCCCCAACATACACACTCAGTCTGGGTGATGGAAATGCCTTGGCCTTGGCACAGCAGGGCAGAGAACAGATCCACAGCAGAAGGCCATGGGAGGCCACATGGTTCTGTGGGTTTGGGACACGAATCCTGACTGTTACTTACCAAACGCTGCCCGCGACAAGCTGTCATACTGTACTTGGCCTCACCTGCAAACGCGGTTGTGAGTAAATGAAACATTTGAAAGGATGTCCTACGCTAGATGACAATAAGTTTGCCTGGGTTTGAGCTGTCCCAGAAGCAGATCCTGAGATGAGGGTTTGAACAAATCGGTGTGCTTTAGAAGGTAGGCTTGGGGAAAGCCGGCGTGGACAGACAGGCTGCTCATTGCACTACATCATCAAGTGAACGTCTGTTCTGGAAGCCAAGGTAGAAGATGCCCTCAATACCACCCCAGCCAAGAGAAACGTCCCACACACATCCCACCACCTCCCACAGTCGGTGCTTAGGGGATGCCTCTATTAAATTTCAGTATTAAATTTAAATTTAAATTTACCTTAGTATTACATTTCCAGCATATCCATTCAGTCTTCCACACAGGCGAGGGTGGGAAAGAGCCAGAGAAAATTGTTAGGTAGAAGTTGGCTATGTGTACACACTAGGATGGTAAAGCCGACAGGTACACAGCTGCAGACTCTGTAACAGTCCAGAGCTCAGTGCCCAGTGTTTGTGGGTAGATACAGGCTACCCAGATGGACTCAGAGCTGGTGGGTAGTAGTCTTAATGCATATAGTGCAGTCATAAGTGTGGATAGATGTGGCTCTGGACACTTCCATATGATGTTCACACCACATGCTGAATGCACAGAAAGTCATTAAGTTTCTTCTCAGAATGTTCACTGGTAGAAAACTGCCCAGGTTACAGGGGTGTTGGTCCCAGACAAAGAACCCCGAGGTCCAGTGCCAGTGTTGAGCTATAGTGATTTTATGTTGTCATCTCTTTTATAAAAAACTATTTTTAAACATTGTATTTATGTGTATGCCTGCTGTGTGTGTGCGTGCGCACACAGACACACACACAGACAGACACACACATCTACACACCTACACACCTACACTCCTGCCTGCCTGCCTGCCTGCAGAGGCTAGAAGAGGGTGTCCATCTCTGGAACTGTAGTTAAGGTGGTTGTAAGCTGCCATGTGGGTGCTGGGAATTGAACCCAAGTGCTCTACAAGAGCAGCCAGTGCTCTTAACCACTAAGATACCATTCCAGTTCCTCCCCTTAGTGAGCTCCTCGTCTTTCTATTGACTTGAAAATTAATACAGCAGCTGCGTGAGTCAAGGAGGCCTAAGGGCTGATCAGGGTGCGGCAGTTCTGGCCTGAGAGTGGAGAGACAGCACTTTGCGCTCACAAGCGGGACGTGAGGACTGGAATTGGGCTACTCTTAACTCACTCTCACCAAAAGCTACGTTCAAGACTTGACAAGATCAGCTCTAGGCTCCTATAAATTGAATGCCATATAAAGGAACATAGGCCTGATTCTCCTATTGTGACCACACTGTTAACATGTAATAAGAAATTATAAGACATATTATATAGCATAGAGCCAGATGTGGTGGCTCATGCTTATAGTCCCAGAACTGGAGAGGCTAAGACAGAAGGTTTGCCATAAGTTTGAGGCAGGCAGGCAGGCAGACAGGCAGACAGACAGACAGAGGGGGAGGAGCAAGGGTAGGCAAGAGAAAGACTCTGTAATTTTAAACTAAACTAATAAATAAAGCAGGATTACGTGACTGGGCAGCTGTGAGAGTAAAGGGTCGGTAAAAGCGAGCTCAGAGATAGCATGGTGCTGGAAATAGCAGACAGGGAATTTGAAACAGCTCTTAAAAATATGCTGGAGAATTCAAAGATACACAGATGGGGAATTTCAACAGAGACAGAAACAAAAGGAGCCAAAGGAAAAGTCTCGAACTGAAAAATAAAAAGTATCAAAAAGAAAAACTCTCTGGGTAGGTTTAGTTCTACACTGAATGCTGAGAAAGGCAGCATCAGTTAAGTCAAAGGCAGGTCATCATTTCAAAAGGAAGAGACCGAGTGATACCAACTCGAATTTCAGTGATGTAACCTGGGCTCACAGGACATGAAAGGATTCAAGGTAGCTGGGGATAAAGTTGAGACACATTATACTACCTGTTCTCAGGACTTACTGTGAAGCTGCAGTTTAATTAAGATGAGCAGGCATAAGAAGCAACTAGATCAGAGGGAGAGAATGGCAGCTTCTGGGGTAAATGCACACGCGGCCAAGTGCCTTCCACAAAAGCACCAGAGCAAGTCAAGGAGAATGGGTGTTCTTTCCACAAATGCTGATGTAACAAATCACACAAATACACACACACACACACACACACACACACACACACACACACACGCATGCACGCACGCACATATGCGCATGCACGCACATACATACATATATATGTTCATAAAGTATGCCACACATGAAAAATAACTTGAAGTGACCCAACATATTTGATTACAATAAGGCTCCTAGGAGGAAATAGAGGAGAATACTCATGCAAGATTTAAGAGGTATTTCTAGACAGGACATACAGTAACCCTAAACAATATATTTAACAAATTGGACTTTGTAGAAATCAAAAGTTCTACTTAATAGGTATTGATGAAAAAATTAATTCACAAGCTACACAATGAGAGAAGGTTTTTAGTAATACATACTAGGAACATTTTGATCATGTTAACATACAGTAGGATTCTAATTACCTTTGGGGCTGTGTTCATTTGCTGCTGGGGGTCGAACCCAGGACCTTGTACATACACGCTAGGCAAGTGTATCTCTACCACTGAGATTCACTTCCTCGCCCTATCCTTGCCCCAGGCTGGTGACTTACTTTCTACGCTAGCTCTCTGATGACATCAAACTGATTTCTGATGTGTTTCCTAGTATGTTTTCCCAATTAGAGCTGGCCAGCACTGTGTCTGCAACCTTGCTCAAAAATCACCCACTTACGCACTTGTCATCTGTCTGTTCCACTCATATCGGAAGCTGTGGGCATCTTCATGGAGCCATTTAGTAGTATGTAGACCCACCCAAGGGCAAGGCCTGGACGACACAGTCCAGATTAGTCCACCAGAACTTGACTAGTCTTCACATCCCTCCTGTAGGACTCGACTCTCAAAATTACAAAATCTGTGATTTGTCCCTTGGTGTCTTAGTTAGGGTCACTATTGCTGTGATGAAATACCATGACCAAAGCAACTTGGGGAGGGAAGGGTTTAATTCACTCACAGTTCCTCCATATAATAGTTTCCCATCAAAATCAATAAGGGCAGGAACCCGGAGGCAGGATGGTGCTGAGGTCATGGAGAAGTGCTGCTCACTGGCTTGCTCTTCATGGCTTACTCAGCCTGTTTTCTTATAGAACCCAGGACCACCGGCCCAGGAATGGCCCCACCCACAATAGGTTAGACCCACTCCATCAATTAAGAAAATGTACTAGAGGCTTGCCTTCAGCCAGATCTTCTGGAAACACCTTCTTAATTAAAGCTCCCTCCTCTCTGATGACGTATGTCATCAAGCTGACATAAACTAGCCAGCACAAGAGGTTTCTTGACATGGTGGTTGAGTAGTAGTCCACAGAATATTATCACTACTTTGTCACTAGAAAAGTAAATTTACTCACTGAAGTTCTGATTGCTACCTATTACAGATGTTTCTTTGTTGTTTTAACCAGTTTTCATTGTGCTTGTGTATTTTTCTGAAGCATTTAAGTCTCTAATAACATCATAGACGTGGCTTTCCTTCCCTCCACACAGGTGAGCAGGTATTTTAGTGTTGAAAGGTAGAAAAAGGGGAGAAATGTATCAAGTTGGGGACATGGTACTGTCCATCCACTGGGACTTACAATGAGACTTATGTCATTTTGTGTGGATTAGGCATAGACGTGGTGCTTACCAAATAACTGAAAAGGAAATAACCAGTTTCCAGCACTTTGCCAGGTAGGCCAGGCCAAAGCGTTGGCAACTTTGAGCTCCACCCTTGCTGCCTTCTTACACCTTCATGGGTATGAATTTCTTCCACTAGCAAATAAATGATCCAGCTCCTGCTGATGGATGTAGGGAGCCCTAGGTCTTTTACTTTTCTGTAGCCTTTAATAGCTACCTCATTATGCCTCAAGATTCGAGGCACAGAAGAATGTGAACACCAAAGTACCCAGAGCCACAATTTCAAATGTCTGAGCCTTCAAGTAACAAAATTAGCTAATTCAGCAAAAGCCATCCATTGTTTCCCTACTTAAGACAGTACATACACACAGGGATGCTTACAGGCTCTCCAGCCTCCTGTGGTGCCCATCTCGGGGGCTATGCAGTCCAGGATAGGTCTGCATACAGAAATTGAAATGATGTCTGCATTCTTTACAAATGACTTGTCTCAAGCTACATCCGTGTTTCAGTTGGTGAGGTGCTAACAACACAAGCATAAGGACCTGAGCTGCAGCAGCGCAAGCTGTGACCTCAGCAACCAGGAGGTGGAAATGGGGGATCCCTGGGCTCATTCATTAGCTAACCTAGTGGACTGCTAAGCTCCAGGTTGAGTGAGAAACCTCAGAAAGCAAGGCAGAGAGCAACTGAAGCCTCCTGATGTCAGTCTCTGGCCTCCAGATGCACGAGCTCATGCACCGCATTGAGACATGTATATACCGCACTCACACTAGACAACAAGCCAACAAACAAGCAAATACTTTGCTAGGAAACTTAGCACTCATGTTATAAAGTACACAGCCTGTCTGGTTTTGGCTTGTTTTCTTTTATTTTGTTTTACAATACTGACGATCCAACCCAGGGCCTGGCACATGCTAAATACTTTATGATTAAGCCACAACCCCAAACTGTCAGTGTTTTACAGAATACTAGGTCAGAGGGTGCTGCTTGCTTCACTTGGAGGAACATCTGACTTTTTAGCTTCCAAGAGAAAGATCAAGCAAGAGCCACTTCTCAGTGTAGTATGTGAAGTCCCCAACACCCTGACCCTGGTCTTCCTTCCTGTCCATCAGTCCCTCCATATCAAAACTTACTGATTCAACCAGCTAGGCTTCCTTCCCCAAACACACTTCCATCTTTGTCAACTCCAAGCATAGAAACGATTAATTCCCCAACACACTTACTTCCATCTTACTCTGTCCTGCAGGGCCAAGCTCCAGTGTCAATCACCCTCCTTCTGGAAGCCTAGTCATCTCATCTTGTCAAGTCTGGCTTTCCCTTCCTCTGAGGTGCCTTAGTGTTTTGTTCGTAATTCCCTGCAGGCCTTCAGTGTCTCCTGCACTGTTTTATTGCCTCTAGCTCCTGGTGCTCAGCTTTCTGGGACGACACGATCTTCATTATACCTGTGGCCCCACTTTTGGGGCTATTTGTTCACCACACTTTTTGAACAAAGAGCTTTTGAATAATTCCAAGCATGGAACACATTCATCTCTGCTACTTGGTGGTGGGCTATTACTACTGTGGGCTGTTATTTAACCAGAGTTTATATTCAAAACACATCATAACTAGGACAACCCCATCAACCTGAACAAATGCCTTTTGAAGCATCCTGAGTATCAGTCCTGAGTCTGTGCTTTTTCTAGATGAAAATGCTTCCTGCTCACCTCGTAAGGCTGTGCTGGTCAAATGAGGTAATTCTTAGGGAGCAGAAAGTGGTTTGCAGATGTTGAGGCTGCAGGTGGTCCTCCAGTACCCAGTGTGGGGCTGGATCCTTGGCCTTCACTGTCGCCCTGGTTACAGCTTCATTTCACTCAAAGCCACCTCCCTGGAGCAAACCAAGGAGCTGTCGAGCAACTGATCAGAACACCACAAACCCAAGAAATCTTGGAATCGACCCATTAACTCTCCCACATTTCTAAATATTTTCTTCTTCAAGCCAGCCCTCTTTGCCTTTTTTAGGCCTAAGTATCACTTTCAGACTTTTGAGAAATCTCATCAAAATGTTAAAACCTAGGAAGACTTTTTGAACATTACTGCAAATTGACTCACTTAAGGATATCATTTGCTATTGGGTATTGACCTTAAACTCCAGGATCCTTAATGATTTCTGAACGTCTCAGGCATTCTGACTCTCTTCTGTATGACATTGGGCTGTTCTGCCCAGATCTGTGAGTGGATTGACAATGATTAATAGACACTAAGCTTTCTTCTTAGTTCCTTTGTCTTTACAGTTTCCTGTCTGCTTTTCCAATGAGTTCTTCCTTAAGAATTGTGTTTGAGCCATTACTCGAGGTATGTCCCCTCCCATCTCTAAACTGTGGGAATACAAATCATTGGCTACTTCCTTCTCCGAAAGTAACTCTTTCCCACTAAGCACTGATTGCCTTTTAGGGTTTATTGGCCATTTCCAGTCAGTGTCTCTTCTTATATGGTTTGTAAGCAGTAGACAAGGGATTCTGTCCCTGACTGTCTGGCCCTGAGGGGGTGCTGACCACTTCTGAGCCCCAGTTTGCTCATTTTCACAGCTTGACAGTGCCCAGTCTCACTTCCCTCAACATAGATGTCCAGGAGAGAAGGCAGACTTTGGAAGGAGGCACTGAAGTTCCTGGACAGAATTCAAACCATAGGATGTCTCTGTGATCTGTGGGTCTCAAGCATATTAGTGGCCTGACACTTGTCACATACGCACACGAGACCCTCACTGAGATGTTGAAGCCTTCCCTGGCTATGGCTAACAGCCACCCTCTCCTTCTGTACTGTCTCCTCCAAGTCTCACAAAGCCTCTGGGTGGTTGGTATTATTTTCACTATTAGTAGGTGAGAAATGGCGGTGATGAGATGTGACTTATCATGACTAGTGTGTGAGACAGCATGGGGATTTAAATCATGGTCAGGGCTATAAGATGAAAGAGCATCCTTTGGCCGAGCCTTGAGGGCGTCTGAAGCCGGTCCATAAAGGAGCATATAATATGATAGATGATGTGGCTGGATGTGCTATGCACATCTCATATTCTCAATGACTGCACACACACTGTTTCCATAAAAGATCATACTCAAGAGTGGAACAAATAACATGCCAAAGGTCCCATAGCTACAAGGTAGCTGCACAATTTTGTCCTATATAATAACTTATTATAATTGTAGGATTTAACTTATTCATACTTAGTATAATCTTGAATTGCCTTTTCAAAATTCTAGGACTTCCTTGAGGGTAAGGAAAGGGTTATGTTTACTCTCCTGTCAGTTCCCAAGGAGCTCTAGTATCCTGCAGTATATACCACACTGAAACCATTTCTTTCACTCAAATCCAAATCCAAATGCAGATATAAACCAGCTCAATCAGGGTCTCGTGTGCTTATGTGACAACTGTCGGGCCACTAATACGCTTGAGACCCACAGATCACAGAGACATCCTATGGTTTGAATTCTGTCCAGGACCTTCAGTGCCCCCTCCCAATGTCTGCCTTCTCTCCTGGCTACATCCCTGCTGAGGGGAGTGAGAGTGGGCACTGCCAAGCTGTAAAAATGAGCAAATGGGGCTCAGAAATGGTTAGCACCCCCTCAGAGCCAGACAGTCAGGGACAGAATCCCGTGTCTATTGCTCACAGATTGTATAAACCTGAGCAAGTGACATGGTCCCCAAATTTTAATCCCTTTTCCAGATGTCATGAACATCATTTATTGATACTTTGTATGGCTGTGTTGGCACAGCATGAGAACACAGGAAGAAACCCAGGTTTGTCAGCAACAACAACAAAGAACAGAGGTGAAAGGGAAAGGCTAGAGCTGAATCTCTTCCAACAGTGCCTAGTGGCTCTCCTGGGCTCTACCTGTGCGGCTGGGGGAAGCTTGGTGATGTTCAGGTTTGTATTTCAGCTGTTTCCATAATGCAATCATGTGACATCAGTTCATTACTCAGAACATTGTGAACCACAGTCTCTCTGAGTTCTTGGCTAACTGAATAGTGGCCAGTGTCTTCCTTTCTATGGAAGAGCTTCCCACCAGCCATGCAATTCCCCATTTAGATCAGCTGCCCACGTCTTCATGCAGCCTTCTTCCCAACACCACAAGTTCTGTGGGGCTCATGGGAAGATGCAGGTAAAACCGAGTACTAGGAAGACTCTTGCCAGGAACTAAGTGCTCTGGAGACCGCGTTTGAGGGCAAGCCAAGTACAATCTCAGTGGCCCAGATGGTGTGACAGACCAGAGTGGAAAGACACTCTTGAGATTGTTAAGTGTCTCTGAAGATCATAGTCCTGGTCCAGAACAATCAAGGAGCAATAAAAGCAGATGAAGAAAACAAAAACATCTTCTAAATCTTGCTAGGGAAATAGGGACCACTCAGCATTCATCACAGCGCTGCGAAGTTTAAAAAGCATCTGTAAATAATCAATGAAATGTAACCTAATCCTATTGGTTGACAAAGAAGAGGGGGTGCTTGCAGAGTAGTTTCTGACTATGGTAGAGTGTGCTCGATGACCTTTACCTTACATGGTGTGTGATGGGTTTTTCTACAGAACCGTTGGGGTGGTAAGATGGCATTTGGTCCCTTGCTAGTTCACATCAGCATTCCTGCTTGCTGTAGGCTACTCTGTACTACATTATCTATCATCTAGGCTATCTATCATCTAGGCTTGTCAATCTGATAGGTTCGAGTTAACACATACAAAAAAACATTTCTGAAGAGGCTGAGATCATGGCAAGCCAGTAATTCACAGATGGCCCTATATTATTTCACTGACTAGGTATGTGAAAGTTCTCCTTTTTAGTACCTGTGGCCTGCAGACCCCTCCCCAAGGCCTAGAGTTTTATTTTATTTAGGAAAAGCCACAATTACACATCATTTTACAATTTTAATTTTTCACCATATATTTTGATCATATTATTTCCCTTCTGTCAACTCCTCCCAGATCTTCCCTACCTCCCTACTCACCCTCCCAAACTTTATGCTCTCTCTCTATCAAAAAAAGCAAAAAGCAAAACAAACAAAACCCAATAAGACAAAGAATACCAAAACAAAACAAAAAAGCACACACATGGGGCTGGAGAAATGGCTCAGTGGTTAAGAGCACTGACTGCTCTTCCACAGGTCCTGAGTTCAATTCCCAGCATCCACATGGTGGCTCACAACCGTCTGGAATGGGATCCAATGCCCTCTTCTGGTGTGCATGAATACAGAGTATATATATATATATATTAAAAAGCACACACACACACACACACACACACACACACACACACAAATATGAAATCTGTTTTGTGTTAGAAATGCCTAGAATTTAATAGAGAAGAGAGAAGTGAGAGGAAGAGTACTGGCCCACATTTCCCACCCAGTTTGTAGTTCTGTCTTCTTCAAGTCCCTTGACTGTTGCCCCACCAGCCACTTTCTGGCAGTTCTCTGGTTCTCTCTGGAAAGTTGGGACCTGGCCTATTGCTTCATTTTGCCTGCCTAGGTGCATTCCTAGGGCTACAGTGGGATGGGTCACGGCCTGTTTGCCAATGAGGCTGTGTCAGAGTCAACTTCCTTTGAACCAAATCAAACTGTGGTATACTAATCAGCCAGGTAATTCCACTGTTTGATGGGTGCTAGGAGTGGAAGGGAGGCACAGTCTTCCAACAGTGGTGCTGAGAGTCTGAAGTCACCGGACTAAACCAGAGTCAGCTCACCAGGCCCTCCCTCCTGTGCCACTTCCGCCACGGCACAGTCTGTAGTTCTTTGCACTCCACCCACTCACTCTCAGAACTATGTCCAATTTGTACACTTGCTAAGGACAACTTCCCTCATGACTTCTAAGACCCCTGGTTCCTCAGATGTGGCAGGTCCAAACTCAGGCAAGCAGCCCCTCAGGAAAACCAGCTGTTTTGTTCAGCAGAGGCAATGCAGCTAAAAAGCCCTTTCTCACTTTGGGCAATCCATGCACTTGGTTAGACATTTATAGACTGCAATCACTCATCTAAAAAATCTAGGTCATTCTGCTTCATGCCTCAGAAGCAGAGCATGCCCAGAGAGAGATTTGTCTGCTGGTGCCTGGTTTGCTGAAGAAATAGAGAGCATTTCCCCTGGCCATTCAGGATACTGTCAGCTTAGGGAAGCCACCATCTTTATCCAGTGGCCACTGACTCATAGGCTGTCATCACTCTAGATGACCCAGACAAATGGTACAAGTAGTAACTACCTCCTGTGGTCATAAACAGTTGTGGGTAAATCTAAGGCTAGAATCACTGGGGGAAATCTTTAGAGCATATTCTGTAGTTCTACAAAGAAAGGTGAGTCTGTATAGGTGTAGCTGTTCTTTGGGGAGCTGGGGGAGGGAAGAGGGGGGCACTGGTAGGAATATCCTTGGTGGTTAAATTTTCAGGCTTTTCCTAACACTTTACTACCCCAAGGAGCAGTGCCAAGGAAAGTACCCAATGCTGGGGACCAAGGTCCCTTCCTGCTAGGTATTCAATTCACCAGCTCCATGACCATGACTGAGATATGCCTCCATTCTGTATCCTTAACATCAAATCCATGGTCATCCTAGGGACCAGAAGTCAATCCAGATAGGGGGGCTAGAAGAAGACCCTAGTGAGCATCAGCCCTTTAAGCATCACACGTCTGATGACAAGATTTTGCGTGGATTGCCTGTCCTTCATCTGACTTTCAACACCTCTTTCAAGCTTCACTTCCCAGCAGTGGCTTTATGTTGTTTCCCTGAGATAGCCTATAATGAGAATAGTTACACCACAGAAATACACAAATTCTATAGACCAGGAATCCTTCATCCCTAGGAGAGCTGTTGAGAGCAGCCATACTGACTGGCAAGCTTGTCCTGGGTCCCACTCACCCAGCACAACACTTGGTTTCTCCACACTGGTCTCCAGCCTTGGAGGGCTGAGGACCTTTAAAAAATTAAGGTAACATGGATTATATGTTTTAAGCTGCTAAGGCAGTAGAAGCTATGAAAGTATATGTAACCACAGTCCTTCATATACACTTGATGTCTCCGATGTCACTATCAGCATTAAAAGTCCCTGAACCTGACACAAAACCCAGAGAGTTTTGGGAGGACTTTCCTGAGTTTCGAGAATGCCATTGTCTTGTTGTCAAGAAGCAGCATTTGCCCATTGTCATATGTTCAGAGTTCTGAGTATGCCTGTTAGGGTCTGCCTGGATCCAGGCTGCCTTCATTTCTGGGATACTGATCTCCTCTGACAGGTTCAGTCTTGCCCATGGATTTCTGATCCTGGCTTCTCGGATCCCTGGATGAAGCATACTTGTTATGCAAGCCACCCCCACCTCCATGCGTCTTCCTTCTCAATATGCTGATTTCTGACATTCTGCCTTTGGTACCCTCAAAATCTTTCACACATCAAGATGTTTCCATGGAAACCAAAACAAAGGGGACACAAATACTGTGCGTTATAGTTTCTCTCTGGTGTTGGTCACGTGCCTTTGTGCTTCCTGTCAGCTTTGCAGTGTGGCATTTTCATCTTATCCCTCAGACATGTCTTGCCGGGAAGCCACCCCTTCCCTGTTAGCCAGCTTGGGAATGTGGAATGCAGCCTTTGCTGGTGTTTCTCACAGAATTCAGACCACAAGGAAGCAGTCCGTCTGTCTAAAGCTAGAAGCTTATTTAAATCTGAGGTAAAACTGAAAAGGAAGACTGAGTGAGGTGACTTAGACACAGCTAGTCCTTGGCATTCCAAGTCACCTTGCAGAGACCTCCTGAGGTCCTCTCTGAACCAGCACAGATGTGAGGGGTCTCTCCCTTCCCCTAACCCTCCCTGTGGTGTCTGTTCCCTTTCTTAACCCTCCCTGTGGGGTCTCTCCCTTCTCCTAACCCTCCTACCATTCAGCATGGTCCCTGTGAATCCTCTTCCTAACATTTGGTGCCTAAAACTATTGGTCTATTAACAGTGGTTCCTTCTTCAGCTAGATTCAGAACTCTTTAATGACAGAATTTCCTCAGTACTTCAGATATCTTCTGGAACCTAGGACATTGTTCCTTGAAGAATAGTTTCATGATCAATATTGGTTAATAATATAAAAGCATGTTTTTTCCAGTGCCAGGCATGGAATCCAGGGCCTTGTATATATTAAGCAGGTGCCCTCTCATGGATCGGCACCTTTGGGCATCCTGTCATCTCTTTAAAATGTATATATAGACCAGTTTGGGAGTCATGTGTCTTTATTGGTAGATGCTCACCCACTGACCTGTAGTGCTTTTGAAAGGAAAAACAGTGCATTAAATAGAAATGGAGAGGAAGGACAGTTGAGAATCTGGGATTCTGTAAAGTATAGCTCTTGCCTGTACTGGAACTGGTGGTAGAAAGTGGATTGTTGGCTCATACACAGATGACTCCAGAACCCACATACCCACATGGCTTCTGTTCACTCCTTCAAGCAAATGGCCCACAGGTTAGATGTGTTTCATTATGATATTTCCCAAGAAGTATATGTCCATCATTCCCCAGGTCAAGTTGCAGAGAAGGGAAGAGTGATGTCTTGCACTCCACTGAAGTTTCAACTCCTTTAAGAATTAGCAGCAGCAGATGGTAGTGAAAATTATGCACATTTTATTATGCATTGCACATTTTGCTTATTAGAATTTTTCATATGACACTCTGCATTTTTAAAAGCCTAAAGATGAAAACAAAGTCGAATTATTCATTGAAATATTTAAATCAGCTTACAGCAATTACAGCAAACTATCAAAATAAAATCCAGCACCCGGGAAGGTAGATAGATCCTTCTGACCAGCATCTTGAAGAAGTGTGCTTGTTCTGTGGGATGAAGGCAGGAAAGGAATGCTCCCTTGGTGAGGTTATCTAGTCATCAAAGGTCATGTGGGGGAAAGATGGTGATAGGGCAAGGGCAAGAGACTAAGCCAATCTCATTGAAAAGGGGGAACCAGGAAGGGAGAAGAGGTGACACCCTGTCTAGGTGTACAGAGAAAGTACTTCTCTCTGTTCTTCCCCTCCCTTCATCCCTGCCATCCTTTACTGAGTGAGCCATCCCCACAAAAAGCATGTGGGATTCACAAGCCACCATGTAGGTAGGTGTGTCACTGAGACTGTAGAAGAAGGCGTATGGGGGAGGGGAGGGGAGTGTGAAGATGCTTGTGAATCTTGGGCAAGATGCCCTAGCATCTCTTTTTTTTTTTTTTTTTTGGTTTTTCGAGACAGATTTTCTCTGTGTAGCCCTGGCTGTCCTGGAACTCACTCGGTAGACCAGGCTGGCCTCGAACTCAGAAATCCACCTGCCTCTGCCTCCCAAGTGCTGGGATTAAAGATATGCACCCCCACTGCCTGGCTCGCCCTAGCATCTTAAAGACAACATCCAAGATCAGGATGGAGCAACCATGGCATATACGAGACTTCTAGAAATCATCAGAATACAAAGGTCATATACGGATTGGCTCTAATTAGACTTTCTTGCAGCATTTCTAGAACCCAGAGCCAGAGGGCTGAACATGTTCTTAAAGCTCACTTGAGTCAGCTTCACATTTAATACATGAGTCCCATGGCCTGATAGATGGCCACACAGCACACAGCCGGGTATGTAGGAAATCAAGAGGGCTCTGGAATCAAGCAGACTGGGCCAGATCCTGCCCTCTATGCCCCATGGTCTTTTTGACCTAGGACATATTACCCAGCCTCTACCCTTGAATTCCTCCCCTGTAATTTGTGAACTACATGTTGAGTTGTTCTGAGAATTAGAAATCACATGGCCATGCTTAGCACAGCCTTGGTCTGCAGAGGGCGTTAGTAAATGGGAACCACTCTGCCAGAATACTCTGGGTATCATCTCCAGATTCCAAGTCCTCTGTGATGGGAATACTTTCAGCATTGGACGTGCATATCATTGGGCATACTTTTCTGCCAGCTGTTAAGCCACAATTCTGTTTTCTACAATGTCTGTCCCTCAACTCGGTGCTACCTTTTGTGATCTCACAGAACAAATCTAAACTTTCCAACAAGTAATATAAAATATTTGAAGACACTTTCAGCGTCTGCCTAATCTTCTCCATGGTAAGCCCTTTTAGATCTGTGAATCCTTCCAAAGACCTTGCATGATCTCACTGAGGGTCCTTCTGGGATCCTTCCATCCTGTGTGAGCAGCCATGGAAAGTACTTGCCAGCCCTAAGGAAATGTGGAGATAGCAAGCCTTAGGGGCAGTCCATCCTGAATAAATTTGTGTGACTATGGTAGTGTGTGCCTCTCACAAGTACAGTTTGTAGCCTCTCCTGCCTTTCACCACAGTGTCAAGGGATATGACCTCTACCACTTCTTTGAAGAAAAACATGTTATAAATCATGTTGTCAAATGCTGCATTGAAAAGTTACTCCCCATAGCTCTCGTTGTTTCTATTGTATTGTTGTCCTCATTTCCCCTCTGTCCGTCTAATGCTGCTCATGTGACTTGAAGTTCCTGCCCTTCAACCTTAGACTCTAAAACATGACCTATTTAACCAACAGAATGAGGCAAGAGACAGAGGGCCACTCCCAGCATAGTTTAGGAGGCCTTGGATATTTCCACGAAGCTTTCAGTGTCCTGTCATCATGAGAAGAACCTACTCATACTAGCTGACTGGTCCAAGGAAGCTGAGACCTCAGCAGAGATATCTGTATCAACCAGCACATGAGCATAGTTCCATAGATGTGGGCCATAAAACATACATACAGAAAACAGTTCCAATCCTATCTTACCAGATTATAAATTTCAAAGAATTTATGGTTGGGATATTTACAAAACCATAATCGGGTTAAATGAATGTTTCATAGAAATGTTTTTACCAAACTGCAACTTTAAAGTTTAAAAAAAAAAAAAAAACTGGCTAAGAAGAAAATGAGTATGGGTGAAAAGGCTAATGGCAAAAGCCAAGTGAATTAGCAACAAGACACAAACCGTCAGGGGGATTCCTATTTGGCACAGTTCATGTTGTTATCCTGCCCATGTTCTTGGAGTGCCCACCATGTGTCAGCACTAGACTGGACTCTAAAAATAGACTGGGAGTTGGGGAAGCACAAGGCTCAGGACCCAGAAAATCTCTATTCTGTTGAAAATTTAGAAAGCTGAACATTTTAAAAAGACCAATGGGACAACGGGATCATATGTGCTATGAAGAAATTCAAGCAGAGTAATGGCTACATTAGGTAGTCAGAGGAAGAGCTCTTATGAGATGATACTTATGTGCTGTGACAGATCCAGTGGGAAAAAGATAACATTGAGGCCCATGGCAAATGCAATGGCCATAATTGAGCAGCAGGCTCAGAGTGTGTGTAGTGGAAGCAGAAGTATAGAGAGGAGAAAACATCTTCAAAAAGAAGTGGGCTATATTCAAAGAGGCCAGGACATTTAGAGTTCTGCCAGCCACCATAAAGACAATGTAACTTGAATTGTTCTAGGAATGTGACCTGATTTTCCAGGCTTCAGGATCTGTGTGGAGAAGAGATTGTGGGTAGAAAAGAGCGGAAGGGCTGGCCAGTTAGCTTGTTGCATCACGGTGTCTACTCTAGAAAGACAACCAAGCTAGTGAGAAGTGGGCAGGTTACAGGTGTGTTTTAGAAACACGATCAAGACTCACTGATGGGTCAGGTGCTAGGGAAAGGAAAGAACTGCAAGAGAATTCTAGGTTTAATTTTAATAACTCAGAGGGTAGGTGGTAGTGCCATTTCTGTAGACAGGGAAGGGTGGAGGAGAAATAAATCAAAGAAGTCAAGCGTTAGTTCTGTCTGAATAAGTTCACTTGAACTTAAGCCTTTATGGAGATGATGCCACTGGACATATTAAGTCTGTGCTTCATGCTGAAAACAGAAGTTGGCAGATATTCACATAGAGAGGGTGTTAGTCAGAGCCTAGATTAATTCATCTAGGGAAAGAGTTCACTTTTTAATTTAAAATTTAAGAAGTTTTCAATTTTAAAAAAATGTTAGCAAAAAGAAGTGGGAGGATTAAAGTGTAGCACAAGCTGACATTTAAGAGCTTAGCAGAGGGAGAGGAGACAGAAGAGGAGCCTGAAAGAGACGTGACAGAGTGTAGAGAGATGGAGCCAAGAGAAGAAAGCCTTCCGGGAGGAGACTCATCAGTGTGGCTTCAGTTGGACTGAAGACTAACTGAATCATGAAGTAAGATGAGGACAGGGAAGCTAATGAAGTGCGGAACTGGTCGATAACCTTGGAAATGAAATAGTTAGCCCAGTTATCATGGCTCATGCTTGGGATCCCAGCAGTGGGTAGGCGGAGGCAAAAAGATCTCCAGGCCAAGACCAACCTAGGCTAAGTACAGAGATACTGTAGAACCAACTATCCAACAAACAGACTTGTGGAGACAGAAGTTGAAATGGAATGGTTGATAAGTGGCTGGAAGGACAAAAGGGGTAACCCTGAGATCTTGAAGAAGAGGGAAACAGAAATGCAGAGATCCAGGATGGATTTACTTTTAGTTTACGTAGAAAACATGGGAGCATGTGGCATAATGTTGATACTGCAGGCTCACCAGGGTAAATAAGCTTAGCAGCCCTTGGAAAGAGGAGATGGGAACAGAGAGAAGATGTGGACTTCCACATGACTTTCCATGGTAAAGGGGAGGCAGGCAGTGAGGGCTGTAGAGAGCCAGTAAGCACTCGAGATTTCTCAATGACATGTGACTTTAGATCAGCGTTTGAGGATTCAGGACTTCAGAGATCATGTCCTGTACTTATAGTTCACTGAACCTGAAACAGAATGAAAATGATCACCACTTGTACAAAGTATTTTAGAAAGCATTGTAGATGGACAGTAGTCAGATAGATGGATGGATAGTGTACTGGCTGGTTTTGTGTCAACTTGACACAAGCTGGAGTTATCACAGAGAAAGGAGTTTCAGTTGAGAAAATGCCTCCATGAGATCCAGAGGTAAGGC
The DNA here is from genome assembly GCA_028551405.1 of Uromys caudimaculatus. NCBI lineage: Eukaryota > Metazoa > Chordata > Mammalia > Rodentia > Muridae > Uromys > Uromys caudimaculatus. The sequence continues at coordinate 57,111,629 of CM052701.1, forward strand.
ATTTTCTCAATTAGTGATCAAGGAGGGAGGGCCCCTTGTGGGTGGTACCATCTGTGGGCTGGTAGTCTTGGGCTCTATAAGAAAGCCAGCTGAGAAAGCCAGGAGAAGCAAGCCAGTAAGAAACATCCCTCCATGGCCTCTACATCAGCTCCTGCTTCCTGCCCTGCTTGAGTTCCAGTCCTGACTTCCTTTGGTGATGAACAGCAGCATGGAAGTGTAAGCTGAATAAACCCTTTCCTCCCCAACTTGTATCTTGGTCATGATGTTTGTGCAGGAATAGAAACCCTAACTAAGACAGACAGACAGACAATAGATAAATATAGATAGATGATAGGTTTAGATGATAGATAGGTAGGTAGATAGATGATAGATATAGATAGACAGACAGACAGTTTTACTTTTGGAGATGAGAGTGGAACTGAGAGATGTTACACCATAACTACCCATTCACCAGCAGTCATTCCCATCCTTAGGTCCAATAAGTTAGGAGAAAAGACGGAGATTCTAGAGAGCACAGTAGCCATGAGGGAAGGACTAACCACCATGGCAACTCATCCAGGAGGTAGGAAACAGGTCAAAGCAGAGAGGGATAAGAAAGAAACAACAGGACTTCTTTCTCCTCTCATCCCTTGCTGATTATTTCAAAAAACTAAACCCAACTGGAACCCAGTTAGCAAGTGTTCCTGACTAATGAGATTCATGGTGAAAGTCAGTGAGTAGACAGGGTAGGGACAAGCAGCACAGCCCCTGACATTTCATACCATAGAAACAAAACCAGTGCTTGAAACCACTCCAAAGGGCATCTTGACACTCAATGCTACTGTATAGAACACAGCTTGCTACCCAATGGGATATGGAAATACCCAGCTAGTGGTGCTTTCTGCAAATCATCATGGACCCTCAAAATCCACCACTTCTCTTCATATGTAATGTTTACTTTCATTTCACCACGGGGCCCTTAGAAATGGGACAGCTTGGACTCCAGGCCCCACACTTGCATGCCCAAGATCAGGACACAGCCCTAGAAATGCATCCAACTAGCCATGTGCCTTTGTAAAAATTTTGAAAGGTATTTATTTTAACTGCATATTAATCCTGTGGCTTCCCACTCTGATGCTAGAGAAAGTTCCTCTCAACCTCCAATTGCATAAACATTGAGTTCCATAAATCCTACAGCTACCTCTGCTCTCCATCTGGACATAGACTTTATCCCTTTGATGAGACTCTATCATCTTTGGGGCAGCTTGATTCATAAGCAATTGGGGATAGACAAGGGGTACAGGAAGATGGTAAAATCCCAGAGGAAAGACATGGCGAAGCACTGGGCAGCTGAAAGAGAGCTGTGTTTGAACAGCCCTAAGCTGTCTGTCCCCTGGAGTTTTGAAGGAGGGTCAGGGTCTCCCCAGCCCCCACGCCATCTCTTTCTGAGAGACTCACATGCTGTTCTTTGCACTTTCAGATGCAGATGGAAACCTGTGTCGAAGTAACCAACTGTTACAAGTCGTGCTAACCATGCACCGAATTATCATCTCCTCGGCCGAGCTGTTACAAAAACTCATGAATCTATATCCTTGGGCATCAGAAAGCGTGCTGCTACTTCACGTGTGCTTTCATTTTAGTTGATTCGGAATAAACATGAGCAGAAAATGCCTTTACCCATCCTTTTAAGGGTATGGATGTGTGTTTGAGCACTTGTGTGTGTGTGTGTGTGTGTGTGTGTGTGTGTGTGTGTGTGTGTGTGTGTGTACACGCACGTGCACAAACCTGTGTGTTTACAAACCTACATGTCTGCACCTGTGTGTGTAGCCTCTTTTAGGTAGGACAATATTATTTATGCAGATTTCTCTGTGTGGTAGATGGTCAAGAAAGCCAATATACAAATGCAAGTAATATTAATATCGACTGTTAATTTTTTTAAAAAAAATCTTTCATTATACATTAGTCGCCAATCATATTCATCCTGTACAGGCAGACGAGGACATTGTGAATCTTGAATGATGCATTTCTTGAGGGACTTCATATGAGCTCTTCAGCCCTCCTGGGCTCTGAAGAAAGGTTCGGCTCCATGATCTGTACTACATGGCCTTCTTGGTCTAGGCTGTGGCACTGACTGTGGGCTGGTTAGACCTTGCTGGATGCGAACCTCCCATGGTAGGGTATGGAAGTTGCTGGCTTTCTCCTTCAAAATGCTGGTGATACGGTGAACTGTTGTCCTCAAAGGAAAAGTGCAGTCAGAGACATGAAACCGGTTAGCTAGCATCTGAGGCCCAGGTCTCTGGGGCCGAGTCAGGGCATGTGACTGTGCAAATCCTTTTCCAGGAAACACAAGAAACACTACAACCTGGCATAGAAAAAGGAAATACAACAGCCCTTCTCTAAACTGTCATGAAGCTGTCTCTTCCATCTCAGAGACCAGGGTCCCAGGGTAGAGATTCTTGTGATGAGTGGGCACCGCCTCTGCAGAGTTTCAAACCAATTCAATCTGGTTTTTTATGACTCCATGCACCAGCAACTGTGACCACCAGCATTAAGCACTCCTTCCTCAAAATGCGCTGGCCTGCGGCCTCGGGACTGCATGTACTTGAGTGGCCTCCTTTGGGGCACCATTGGGTACTGTTTCTGTAGCAGCCCCTACACTGCCCGCCCACCACATCCTCCACACTCCACCCCCACCCCTCTGTGCTCTTGCACAGCCTTTCAGTGGCACCTGCTCACCAGCCATGACACATTCAAATGTCCCTCGTCTAAAAATAAACTCTTAACCCTTTTCCCCTTTATTCGACTGTTAGGATTAGAAATCTGGTGTGAAACCTTCTTAAATAGTCTGCCTTCACAATGTCCAGTCCCCACTCCCGAGCACTGCTAAGCACAACTGCGGCTCCCAGCAAGCACTCAGACTTCCCTCCGGTGTTGCTGTGGTCTCCCAGCTGCCAGACCCAGTGGGCATTGCTCATACCTTCTAGAAGCACTGGACATCACGAGAGCCCATGCCTCTGAGGCCTTTCCCCAAGGAATTCTGAACTGTACCTTCCCATGTCCTTCCCAGGTCCTCATGTGACCTCTCCCCTGAGCACATTTGCACACGGGGTCTTCTCACTCAGAAGCCTTTTATGGGTAGTTTCACACAATGATGTCCTCCACCAATCTGTGGGCCCAAGATGACTTTTAAGTTTACATTTATCTATCATAAACTGTTTTCTCAAAGGTCTGGACCGGTTTGTCCTGCTAACATTTTAATGTATTCAAATATATTTGTTAGCTTGCCCCTTGTGTTTTTATTTTCCTTAACTCCACTTAGCATACCACTTTCTCTTTAACCCTACATTGGCTCTGGAGTTTCAAATGTAAGCAACAATACCATTGCCTAAACCAGGAGCAGCAGGCCCAGTCTTGAGCCAGCTGCCTTTGCCATGGCCCAGCAGCCAAGGACTGGCAAACTTCCTCCTGAAGGATGCTTGGAAACTTCCTAGTCCGAGGGCTGCACAAAACACAGCCTCTGTGCACAAATACTGGGAAGCTAGGGAGGAGGATACACAGCAAAACAAACCAGCCACTTTGACTTAACATTTAAATCTTAGCTCTTTCAAAAGAGGGGTGTGTGTGTGTGTGTGTGTGTGTGCGCGCGCGCGCATGCGTATGTCTATGTTTATGTGCAAGCATGTGTATGCATATATATATAATATATATATATATGTATTATATATATATATATATATATCACTTAATCAAATGTCCAACACTGAAGTTTCAAACCTGTGGCTCCAAGATGCTCAAAATCATTGAGCTGTACATGGTTTCAAAATGCACACAGGCCTTCCTTGTAAACACAGCACTGTGGTTCTAGGAACACTGCATTTTCTGTATTTAACTCAAATTTTTAAAGGTTTCCAGTAGTTTCACACCTACTGTGAGAGGGCCGATTCTACTCCAGTTCCGTGATCTCAGCTGGTTGTTGCTGGACCTCTCACCAGCCAGCTGTAATTCACTGACCTCTATATTGCAATTCTCATGTCCCCATTGTTAAAAGAGAAAGAAGCCATAGCCTTGTGGGATAGACAGAGAGAGGTTAGCTTGCTCTTCAATCTGTCAAGAAAAAAGATAGCAGGTCACACCCACGTTCACCAATGGACTAGAATTCTCATCTGATTCTTAAATAAACAAATACCCTTGCCTTGTACCTCAAAAGTCACTTAAACGCTGGGATGTTCTTTTGTTCTTTCAAAATATTCATAATTATAAAGACTGATAAAATGCCCTTTGGTTGTATTTTTTTTATTATTCCATGGTTTTGTCTGTCTTGCCATGTAGTATACAAGTCAACTAATGCCTATCGTGTGTGTGTATGTGCGTGTGTGTGTGTGTGTGTGTGTGTGTGTGTGTGTGTGTGTGTGTAATGTTCATGGTATTGCTTTTTAATTTTCAATGCATTTGAATATATAGAGGTAGAGGGTTCCCTAAATCACTGCCTAGATAGTTATTGCATACGTCAGTTACTAGACAAGTTTTAAAAGATGAAAGGCATCTCTTTCTAACTCATTCATTCAGTTGGGCTCCTAGTCACTTGAGCATAGGCAAGAAGCAATTTGCCCACATTTTAGGGGTTGACTTGGTAAATATTTCCAATGTATTTTATGGTCTCTGTAATACAGCCTCCATTTTCCTTAACCATGACCCTACATATAAGGATGCACTGGAGAAGAATTCTCCAGGAATTTGCCTGAAGATCTGCTATTTTGTCAGGTAAGGTCTCTGTGATTTTGAGACCGTATGGAGTGAGATGAGACGAGAAGCTGCTGCCTACAATTCTGCTCTTGCTGATCTCCCTGCCTCTCCCTCCCAGCCTTATGTAGGCTTCCTCACACTGTAGGCTGCCTCTGGCACTGTAGGCTGCCTCTGACACTGTAGGCTGCCTCTGACACTGTAGGCTGCCTTTGGACACTGATGGCTGCCCCCTGGACAGCAGAGACCTTAATATTGGAAAGTCAGCCAAACAGTGGATTTCCTCTAGTGTACCTGTACTTAAGATTTTTATTCGTATTCTTCTTAGTTTCAAGAGTTTGCATCAAGAGAAGGCTATGAGGATAATCAAGGGTCTCTGTTTTCTTCTTTATTTTATCCTTAGTTATTGTGGTAATATAGCTCATTGAACATTTTAAAAATTCTGAAAACAGTATAATAAATACTCATAACCAACTACCATTTTGTATAGATCCTTCATGAAGTTTTTTTTACTTCTTTCATTGTTTGGTATTTTTACTAGTTTTTTTCAAGTTTACATAAGGTTGTTAAGGTTTATTCTTCATTTTGAAACATAAATGTCTTTTTCACTGCTTTCTGCCTGCTACTCCTACCCCTCCATCCCCTTGCTTTAGCACGCCTTTAATCCCAGCACTTGGGAGACAGAGGCAGGCAGATCTCTGAGTTCAAGGCCAGCCTGGTCTACAGAGCAAGTGCCAGGACACACACATATATACGCTTTTATACTGTATAGCTTTAGCTTAGCTTTCTGTTGTAAAGACTGATCTCAAGTTTTTACAGGTTATGATAAACATTACTTTCATAATTATATTAACATGTAATAAAAATATACTTTACAGATACACATACCATTTTTAGATAATTGCTTGTCTACATGGCATGTCTAGATCCTGTCTGGGTTCCTTCATATGATGTGCCTTCTCTTCTCAAAACAATTTTCGTGTGGAGACACTGAAGCCTGCTAGATGGTTTTCTTCCCTCCCTGGAGCTCTCTACCCTCAGATCTTTTGCCACAGGACAAATCTCGCTCTGTTTTCTTTTGAGTGCTTTTTTGTAGACACAAATTCCTTTGGGAATCTGCCTAACTGTGAGGCCCAGGGCTCAGGGCTCTTTCTTTTTCCCTCCTTGTAGGTATTGGATAACAGAATTCTGGATCATGTTCAAAATGGATGCCAGCTTGACCAGCACCATGGAAGAGTTTCAGGACCTGGTGAAAGCCAGTGGTGAGGAGTTCCACAGCCACCTCATCGACACGACGCAAATGTGAGTGTCAAGGTTCTGGTGGGTCCTTTGAAACCACATTCCTCTAGTAACCTGAATTGTGATGCTGGGCCTCTCACTGCCTCCACCTCCAAGAAACTCAGACAGGTGTGTTTGGAGAGCCCCACCAAAGATAACTTGACATTTAATAGAAAAGCAGAGAGGCCACCCAGTAAGGAAGTTGCAAGGGATAGGAGCAAAGAGCAGAGGGAGCCAGACCTGACTAGAAGGTAGCCATCCCACGAGAAACTGAAAGCCTTGTGTCTGGGCTAGGGTCTCTTTAGTAGTTAGGGCAACAAGCACTCCTGAACTTACATGGACTAGGAACTATTACAGAATGTCTCAAGCAGAGATTTAGAACATTCACAGGTTTCTGTGAAAGACCGTTCGACTCCCAGAGCTTCAAGGAAACTGGGGGGTATTTCACATCATTCTTTGAGTTCCTTATTTACACAGTTGGCTCACTCTGGAAAATGAGCCCTTCTTAATTTGGGGAAGGATGGCATACATATTACATGCTGGGGTTTTTAATGTGTGGTCAATTGTTTTGCAATAATACAAATTCCCAAAAATACAGAGTTCTAGAACTGCAGCATTGGAGAGATCAACTCACCCAAACTCCTGGTTTTGGCTGTGGTCTGATTGACAGACCTGGATCTGTGACAGACCCGGGTCTGTGACTGGTCTCCATCCATCAACCTATTGCTGCCATCTGTTTTGACACAGCTCAGATGAGAACTCGTGGTAGAGTTGTAGCTGCCCTGCAAGCACTGCTTGTGATACCCAGGCACAAAGGGATGAATCCAAAGCCACATTCCCCTATCCCAAAGCAGTCTGTTCGTCTGTTTGGTCCTCTGTTCTCCTCTGCTTAGAATTATATAACTTGGTAGATAAAAGAGATTTTTTTTTTTTTACCCAAAAATATCAACCTTTTCATTTTAAAGATGAAAACCCTAGAGCCCAGGGCCACTTGAAAACCTCAGTCTTCTGTCCTAATATTTCCTCTCACGATGTCTTTTACTGTGCATTCTTTAGAATTGCTAATCAAGGATATTTCCTGACCTGATATATTTAAGGAATCATGAGTTACGTTTTCCTTTGCCAGGCATTTGAGAGTCGTGAGTACAGGTGGGGAAGAGGTCTATAGAATTTGTATCTTTTCCCAAGCTTAAAACCAGGGAATCTTTGTGTCAAGAGTCAAGGCTCTCCGAAATGCCTTTTTAGAAACCTAAACCTGCACCCTGCTGCCTTTCAACACTGGCTGCTTCCCTCTGCTTAGTGTGAAACTAAAACTAAGAAAGACTCTGGGGTGGGCTGTGAGGACATTGGGAAATAATTGGGTCATTCTAGGCTCGTTAGTTTATATGGTCATTTTTTGTAACTGGGGACATTGGAGGGAAATGACTTGTTCTGCCCAGTGTGACCACATGTTGTTGCCAGAGATTTCTTGAGGCATGATGTCTTCTCCCTATTCTTTTCTGAGCTCTTCTGGCATGAAAATTAACTCCCTCTTACAATTTCCACCAACAGTCCCATAACCCTAACATGAATAATGGAACACAGAGAGACATCGAAGGAGTAGACATACTGAAGTCAGAGGAAGAGCCAGGAACAGGGCCTAAAAATGCCCCTTCCCACTGCCCTCCTGTCTCTCTTGCTGCATCCAAAAGGCCCATTTCTTTGAGTGGTTGTCAGAAAATGCAAGATGGACTGGGGGAAACTCAGTTAATGCATCATGTTTGCCAAATGGAGCTAGCTAACTGTGCTTTGGGAATTCTGTGGGTAACACTAGTATGCTTACTCAGGAAAAGCACTTGTGACTGACTCTTTTTTTCTTCTCCCTTTCTTATTTACTCACAAAAGTAATTCTCGAGACTGGTCCAGGAAACTGACTCAGAGAATAAAGTCAAATACCAGCAAGAAGCGGAAAGTGTCCTTGCTGTTTGACCATCTGGAACCTGAAGAACTGTCTGAACATCTAACCTACCTTGAATTCAAATCCTTCCGAAGGATATCTGTACGTAGACAAGGGGCAAGAGGAAACCTACTCTGGGAAACTTATGAATATGAGCCGAGAAAGTCAGCAGCTAGTTTCTCTCCTAACTCAGCATGACCTCTCCTTGGCATGGCCCTGGAGGACTTCTCTAGCAGGCAGCCTGGGATCTGCAAACCCAATGCCACCAGAATTCCTTTGACTGCCCATGCTCTGTTCCCCACCCCAAACCCTCTGTGCTCATGTACCACTCTAGCATTCACTCAGCCTATCAAGCTATGGCACTGGGGGATTCACATGGTATACTGTGTGCATGCTTATCAGAGGCACACATATCCTTCACCCCTGATAATCATTAGACTTTTAGAAAATTGTTATGTAACCTTTTACCAAAAAAAAAAAAGAAAAGAAAAGAAAAGAAAAGAAAGAAAGAGAAAGAAATTGGAATAGGTTTCCTAAGAGTTGGAGTTCCAGGGTACGTTTTGAATGGCTCTGGGAGATCCTAAAGCTAAAACAGATGTGACCAATTTATTCCAAAACTTACCTAAATTCTTAAAATGGCGCCAACATGGCCAACATTATCGTATTTCTAGAAGCAAACTATGCTAACTCGTGCTGTTAGTGTAGCCAAACAGAGCAAAGAGGGAAGAAGGAAAAGGGATTCAGCATCACCATCAGGGAGGGATCACAGCACACCCTGTTCTCACTGTAGTTCTCACAGCTAACTCCGCAGGGTACCAAAGAACACTATCCACATAAGAGAACTTGTCACCCACCCAAGAGAACTTGCCGCCACATTAGATGCAACATGCTGTCAGTGGCCAGCGTGCTTTTCTGAAGCATGACACACTTATTCCATGCAGGGTCCCCTCCCACACACAGGTACTGTCTTCAATTTTGCTCTGACACCAGACAGTACTGTTCTGCCTGACCTAGAATGACCTGGGCTCCCAGGTGCAGGATGGAGGGCCAGGGGGATGACGAGCAAAGTCTGCACGGCTTATTAGGGTTGGAGCTCACGTGTCCCAATCACTCAGCACCAACTTAGTGAGCCTAGCTCTGTGTGGGCGGAAAAGAGCAAACCAGATCACAGTGGTTACGTCATACCTTCTCCCATAACATTGATATCCTGTCATCGAACAACCAGGAGCCCAGGAGGTTCCACTTAGGACTGTCTCCAAACACTCTTCTGTGTGAACTACCCAGATTCCTCGTGGGCATCCCTCAGAATGTTGGGCCCCATTGTGAAGCTTCAGCTGGCGATTTTCCATTTAACCTACCTCGCCTGTCCCAAGGCTAGACAGATGGTCTCTGAAAAGAGACCATTATCCCACTGGAAATCAGAGCTGTGCTGGAGACTGGCAGAGCAGCCCCTGGCCTGTGTGTGCAGTGTCTGTTTTATGCCAGTTCTTGGCTGGAGCAGGAGGAAGTGACTATCAGTGTGAGACTAAATCAAAACCAGCATCTCTGGGTTGAACAGTGTTCTGTTTACAAATAAAAGCTTCAACCTTCTATATTTTGAGTGGCCTGTCCCCTTCATAGCAGGCTATTTCAGCAGATTCTTGTTTGCTTTTGTTCCTCAAACAATAATTTTCCACCCAACATAAAGCTGTAGGAAAATGTCTCTCTGCTGTGATTTCTTTGTTTAACACTTTCTGGGAGAATTATATTGCAGGGATAATTCTCTCTTTAAAAAGAAAAATAAGACAAATAGGTTGAACATATTTCTGGTGAGAAAGAATACAACGTATTCACTGGAGTGAGGGTGACAGCTTCCTCTTAGAACAAAGATGACCTTTGCTTTCTGTAGCAGTCTCACAGTTTTTCTGAAGAAAGCTTCTGTCCTGCTCCTTAGATGCATCTGCCCACCAGCAGTCACAGCATCGTGGGTGGGGATTGGGTAACAGGCATCTGTTTTATTTAGGCAAGGCTGGGCATGTATTTAGGGGGGTTACACATTCATGTTCTCTCTCTCTCTCTCTCTCTCTCTCTCTCTCTCTCTCTCTCTCTCTCTTCCTCTCTCTTTCCCTCCCTCCATCCATTTCTCTCTTCAAATGTGTGGGTGTATGCGCACATGTGCGCACACACACCTTAACAAAGCTAAAGTTTATTTTCCACCATACTACAAGTCTAGCAGGTATCAGTAAAGGCTGGCTGGAGTAGCCAGTCTTTATCTGATTGGGAACTCCCATCGTCTCCAGAGCAGTAGAAAGGAAGGATGGCAAGGCATGCATTGGCACTTAGATCAGCCTTGATGCTTCGAGAACATCCTCCAAGTTATTTTAACCGCACACACTGGCTTTCAAAGTACAGAGTTCAGCACAGCACCAGAGCCCCCATAGAAGTATTCCTGGAGACTAGGTTCTTCTTTACTGTTGAAGCTAAGAGATTTTGGGGGCAGGGACATGGCAGCTATAATCATCACTTAGACCAGACTGTCCAGAATATTTCAGCCTCACACATGTAGTCCCATTGTTATCCATAGTTAGGAAAACATGGCCACTGTGTGGTTAGATAGCCATGTTTCAGGTATCCTTCTCACTTGGCTTCTGCTCAAGTTTGTGAGTACGAGGTAGTTTAGACAGGCTAGTGTTAGCATGCTAATTCTCCTATTAGCACTACCTCACATTTCTGTAGCTCCATGAAGAATGGAAGTTCTTCTATACCGTGTGCTATCTTGATTCTTATAGCAGGTTCATGTCCTAGATAGGGAGGCTTTATGATCACAGATTTTTAGATAGCAGGTGGAGATATAAATTGTGTTCTTGACCTGTGTTCTTCAACTGAAGATTCAGAGCTGGAACTAATAACCATTTTCTATTATAGTGTGCTCTGTTCAGAAAAGAAAGAAAATGATCTACTCAAGTATGCTAGTTGGGCTCAATGATGTGTAGTCAGGGTTTCTATTCCTGCAGAAACATCATGACCAAGAAGCAAGTTGGGGAGGAAAGGGTTTATTCAGCTTACTCTTCCATGTTGCTGTCATCACTAAAGGAAGTCAGGACTGGAACTCAAGCAGGTCAGGACACAGGAGGTGATGCAGAGGCCATGGAGTAATGTTACTTACTGGCTTGCTTGCTTCTCCTGGCTTGCTTAGCCTGCTTTCTTATAGAACCCAAGACTACCAGCCCACAGATGGTACCACCCACAAGGGGCCCTCCCCCCTTGATCACTAATTGAGAAAATGCCTTACCTCTGGATCTCATGGAGGCATTTTCTCAACTGAAACTCCTTTCTCTGTGATAACTCCAGCTTGTGTCAAGTTGACACACAAAACTAGCCAGTACATCATCCTTGTATCCCAAATGGACCTGATGTAGAGAGGCCCGATGTGATCTCCCTCCCATCATTCTTTTTGGCCTGATAGCAAAGATGTCAGGGAGGCAGCCATAGCCTTGTTTGCCCATACAAGTTCCCAGCCATCCCTGAGCAGAGCTGACATGCCTCTTAACTCCAAGAATACCAGTGCTCCATTCTGATGATTGTCTTTTTTCCCACCAGTTCTCTGATTATCAAAATTACCTTGTAAATAGCTGCGTAAAGGAGAACCCCACCATGGAGCGATCCATTGCCCTGTGCAATGGCATCTCCCAGTGGGTACAACTGATGGTTCTCAGCCGTCCCACCCCGCAGCTCCGGGCAGAGGTCTTCATCAAGTTCATCCATGTGGCTCAGGTGAGTGGCTGGATTGAGACATTCATCCTAGGCCATGAAGTAAATGGTTTATCCCTGAGCCTAGTCTGAGTTACATCCCTTCTGACCCACAGTGAGGATTGTGCATCTTCTGTTGTCTCCTGCATTCTCACCCAAGAGCAATGTGGAAGGCCACATGGGCCATCTTGAGATCAGGACCCAACTCTTTGGTGTTTTTCAGGACTCACTTTATTTTCACACAACTAGCCACATGGGCAATTCTCAACCTCACTGGAGCCAGACCAGCCTGAGTTGTCTTAGGTCCTTGGTTTGAGGCTCTGCTGGATGGCATACTCAATTTTTGAGGGACAGGGGAATAAAATCTTTACCTTAATAATCAGCCTGGCAATAGGATAAAGGCAATACAATTGTGATTGTTATGTTCTCCAACTCTTGGACTGTCTACACCAGTGATTCTCCAAGTTTGGAAATGGTCCACATGCTCTAATATTCACTAAAGACAGATCAGACATATTGTCTAAGCCTACCCTTAGTCTAGGGAACCATAATTTATGGGGTTGTGTCCAGAAGTTTTTGTTGAATATGTTCTCACTAATTCTTGGAAATCAACAATTGAGATGGTAGTCCACAGATCAGAAGCAACAAAGAGGGGCATGTGATATCCTTGCTGATCTTGCTCTAGTCTAGAGAAAACTGTTATCCTAACTATCTGGAAAATGTGCAGAGTAGCAATGTCAGCTTCTAAGCACTGCCATGTAACGACACGTTCAGTGATTCTGCTGTCCTCTGTGTCACAGAAGCTCCACCAGCTACAGAACTTCAACACACTGATGGCTGTGATCGGGGGACTGTGTCACAGCTCCATCTCCAGGCTCAAGGAGACAAGTTCACATGTCCCACATGAGATCAATAAGGTCAGTGAGCTGTCTTCTCTGGGGCCATTAGGGCCACACATCTCTTGTCAACAAGGTTAGTGACCAAGGAGGCAAACACCAAGGAAATCAAGATGGTTGAGTCACAGACCTGAGAGTGTGTGTGGCTTCAGTATCAATGTGCCCCTCTTAAAACAATGTGTGCCTCTTTCCTGTGTCTACAAGGTGTGCGAAGTTTGGCTACCATCCTTGTCATTGACTCCCTTGCCCAGCTCCCCTTACTTTATAATTTTTTCCCAAAATGAATAGAAATTCAGTTGCTCAACAAGTGCATTTATAGTGACAGCCTGGAACACTGGCTTACCAGGGCACTTGCAGACTGTCTGGACACTTGGATTTCAGAGTTGGAGATGTATTCTTTAGAAATAGTATTGTTGGGAAGAACCTGATCATTGAACTACGTCTCCCGCCATTTGCCGCAGTTTTATAACAGTTTTACTCTGGTGATGTCTCATGCACTGCCCTACATCATTAGTTAGATGTCATAGGATGTGCTTCATCCTCTTGTGGCAGAGTATGTTAGTGTAAGTACTACTCAACATGCTATAGTGAGCCGCGTGCACGGACAGCACGGGCTAGCTGACAATGGCTATTCAAGCACTGTTATCTAATGACTTTACTATTCACAAACAAAACCATCCTCCACTGGAAGAGGGGTTCTTTTTAGGGAAATATGTCTGGGTCTCACTGTCTCTATCCATGTACCCCATGTATTCATCCTCCTTTCAAGGAGTCCCTTTTGTTTCTGCTTTCATCGCCATGCTGGGCCGTGAGAAGCCTTACCCCTATGGCTAGGCAAACAGAGACATCTTTGGTCATTCTCTACGGTCTAACGTTCCTTAACACACTGAAGGATCACGTACGTATCAGAAGCCACAGAAACAGTAACAAAAATTACTATGCCCTACGTTCTGCCGTTCATCCCACCTTGTGAGTTCACATAGCTCACACTTGCCAGCAGTATTGGACAAAGGGGTGAGGAGGGAGCTCTTTTGTTGTCTCAGAGTGACTGAGTGGGCACAGTCTAAGTCTCTACTTCCTCACTGTAAAGAGACAGTTCTTGTTAGACACAATTCTATTAAAGGAATTTGACATAATACCTAATAAAGATATCTCATGGGAAAATATGACTGGCAAGGTCGCTCCACATCCTTGCTTCTGAAAACTTGGGCATTATTGCGCTTGGAGGATGGGGATATACAACTGAACCTCTGAAAGCCGGGCAGTAGTGGCGCATGCCTTTAATCCCAGCACTTGGGAGGCAGAGGCAGGTGGATTTCTGAGTTCGAGGCCAGCCTGGTCTACAGAGTGAGTTCCAGGACAGCCAGGGCTACACAGAGAAACCCTGTCTCGAAAAAAAAAAAAAAAAAAAGAATGTATCTGGCTGCTCCCTCCAGACAGAGGCCCATTGCAAGAACCCTGAGCCATAGAATAGTAACCTGCACTGCACTACTGCAGCTCCCCCCAAATAAAATACATCCTTTCCCAGGCCAGCAGCAAAGGTAGCACCTGTTGACCTCACGTGCCAACTCAGGGCAATGCTTCTGGGAGCTTTTAAGGACACCAGGAAAGGCAAATCATGGTTTAGGGTTAGGAAAAGCATTTATTATATACTGTATAGTCCTGAACTTTTACTTGTGGTGTCATATGCTTATATTAGTTCTAAAACTAAATCACTTTTAATATAAAAGGATACAACCCTATTAAATTAAAATTAAATGATACTGAGGAACACATACTTTGTTTGACTATCCTGACATTTGATGTAGCTGGAGTTTTAATTAGGGAGTTATAGTAGATACTAATTAGATGTATCCCTCACTGTCTAACATATGAGGAATGGAGAAAAATTGCAGGCATGAGAGTAAACAAGAGGCTGCTACTAGGCCCTGCAGCTGCACTGACCAGTCTGTTCTGCTTTGTAGGTTCTGGGTGAGATGACTGAACTGCTGTCCTCCTGCAGAAACTATGACAACTACAGGCGAGCCTATGGGGAGTGCACCCACTTCAAAATCCCCATACTGGGTGTGCACCTCAAGGACCTCATCTCCCTGTATGAAGCCATGCCCGACTATCTGGAAGATGGGAAGGTGAATGTCCAAAAGCTCCTAGCCCTTTACAATCATATCAACGAATTGGTCCAGCTGCAGGAAGTGGCCCCACCACTGGATGCCAACAAGGACCTGGTGCACCTGCTGACGGTGAGATCCCCATGGGAGAATAACTGCTAGGTACTAGCTATAAACTGGGGGGCGGGGCTGGGGGGAGAGGGAGGATTCTGCTTTCCTTCCCATATACTAGCTACAAGAACCACCATCTCCTCTTTATGAATGGGATACATTAGCACAAAGAGCAACTACACAGAGGAACTAACATGATTAAGTAATAGCAACCTCAACTTAGACTCAAGCTGGGGAAGGGGACCCAGGAGACTGATGTTGTTTTAAGCAGTGTGTCTTGCAGAATTCTAGGGGTCTTCTCCTACTCCTGCAAAAGCTGTCCCTATGATCATACAACCTAAGACAGAGTTGATCACAAGTGGAGACTCTCATAAAATACAGTAAGGAAGGAGTAAAACCTAGCCAAACAAAACAAGAAGAAGATGAGCTGTTCTTTAGGTCCTGCTATTCTCAGCTCAGATCTCTGTGCCTGGAGACATTCCAGCCAAGGGCAGGTATGGGGAGTGGAGATCTGGGTTTGTGGTGGGTACGGGGTGAGATCAGCTGTACTTCCTTCCAAAGCTGTGATGCTCCCGTGTGCCAGCTGCATGAACGTAGGCCTGTATTCTCCAAGTCTGCTCCCTACAGCTTGGGAGGTGATTCAAACTTCTCCTGTCCTGAAATCACAAGTTGAAACCTACTTCTATGTGCAGAGTGGAAGGAATGATAACCATGGTCTCTTCCTACCTCCCAGAGCATTCTGGTGGTGCCACAGGCTCCAGTCACAGCTCAGGTCCTGTTCTAGCCCTTCTTCTTTAATCAAGTGACTTTGGCAAGTGTCAGACACCAACATCAACTCTATACAGAAACATAGACAGGAAATCTCAATTTAAAGAGGACATCTTAGAACTTTGTCAGTATTTAAAGAATGTTCTAGCAAGAAAGAATTAATGGGTTCCCTTTTGAAATAGCAGGTATTTCACTAGACAAACCTTGTGGATCTTAATTTTTATTTAGAGAAAGAGAAATTGTATGGGTATGTATGTATGTGTGTGTGTATGTATGTATATGTATGTGTGTGTATGTATGTGTGTATGTGTATGTATGTATGTATGTATACCATGGTGCAGTATGGATATTAGAAGATGACCTTGTGGAGTCATTTCTCTTCTTGCAGCTTTTTGTGGGTTCCAGGAATTGATCTCAGATCTCAGCAGGTGTCTTTACCTGCTATGACATCTTACTGGCCAGCACTTAGTAGGTTTTCAAAACAAACTGCTGGGTCTGGAAAGATGGCTAATTGGTTAGGGACACCCGTTGCTCCTACAGAAGCCCATGGTTCAATTCCCTGCATCCACAAGGTGATTCACAAACATCAGTGACTCCTGTTCCAGGGAGTTCTAATGCTCTCTTCTGACCTCTACAGGTACAAAGCATGTACATCGTACACATACATACATGCAGGTAAAATATTCACACATACAATAAAATGGATAAAACTAAAAACAAACAAACAAAAACTCTGCTAAGCACCAAAAAGATGAACCACTGGAAAACTGAACCAAGACGGACACCTCAGCTCCGGGAAAGGCAGACAGCGTCCCAGCAATTAACAGTGTTCTGCTTCAACCTGCAGTTATCCCTGGATCTATACTACACAGAAGACGAAATCTATGAGCTTTCCTATGCCCGTGAACCAAGGAACCACAGAGCCCCGGTGAGTTTCTCATGCTAAGACTCTTGAGTGTGGCAGGGTTTAAAAGCTCATCAAGTTCCTTCTCCACTGGCCTTCCGCTGCTTACTACGTATATTGTTTCTGCTGTGTGCTCGGCTTTATGCAAAGCACAGAGAAAGCTGCTCAGCATACATGTGACATACAGTTCTTATCCATAAACAACTTATGTTTTAGACGAAGGGACTGCTGTGTGGACAGTAAATGACTGAATATAAGGAGGGTCTGAATGGTACAATCTACCAGGGACTTATAAATGAGAGGAGGCTGGGCCCATGGGGGCTCACAGAGCACCACCAATCAAGGAGCATGCATGGACCAGACCTAGGCCCGCAACACCTAAGTAGCAGATGTGCAGCTTGTGTTCACATGGGAACTTTAACAACTGGAACGGGGGCTGTCTCTTACTCGGACTCTGTTGCCTGCCTTTGGATCCCTTCCCCTAGCTGGCCTGCCTTGTCTGGCCTCAGTGGGAGAGAATGCCCTTAGTCCTGATGTAACTTAATATGCTAGGGCTGATTGGTACAGGGCGGGGGGGGGGGGGTGTCCCCTTTTCTAAGGAGAAGGGGAGGGAGGAATGGGGGAAGAGAGGGAAGAGTGGGACTTGGACGGAGGAGGGCTGTAAAGTGAGTAAATAAATTAATGAAAAGAAAACAGGAGGAGGCAGAGACACAGTGCTGAGAGAGGCACAGTGCTGTCTGCCTCCAGGTAAAGCCTGCCCAGGTCTCCTAAGACCGGGTGATGACAACTGCAGCTGGGGGTCATGTAGGAGCACTTTAGAAACCTGTGCTGCCTCTGCTGCTACGGCACACCCACGTATTGGGAAAGGAAGGAGCCTGTTACTCTGTATTAGTCACAAAGGTTTTCCTGTTCCTCTTTAGCCGCTGACACCCTCGAAGCCACCGGTTGTAGTGGACTGGGCCTCTGGAGTATCTCCCAAACCTGACCCGAAGACCATCAGCAAACACGTCCAAAGGATGGTGGATGTAAGTACCTGTTTCGGCAGGCAAAATCTGAGTTTGGACTGCTTTAACATTAGGATGTGGGGAGGAGAAAGGTCCAGAGTGATGAGACACAAAGGTGAGAGGGCAGAGACTGGGAACACAGAGCTGCTTCACTCCACACAGGTAGCATGTTTCAGAGGAAATAGCAACACGCTGGTTTCCAGTAGGATGGATTTGCCTTGCTTAAAAGCCCTTGCAGGGGAGCATATGCTTAAAAGTTATTGGTTGGTATGGGGCAAATGTCAACATATAATAATGCTAAGCAGGGGACTAGGAAACCTGGTACTGCTCCCTAACTCGCGAGGAGGGGGTCCATTTGCATGTGGCAGTCTTTATACTTGAGTCACACTTGCAGAACAATGAGGAGCACAGGATTCAAGGAAGGAAGCACTTCCAATTAGGTAGGCTGTGAGCTTCCTAGAGAAGGGAACGGCCCTGCAGGGAGGACAGAGTGGAGGGAGAACTGACCCATACTCTACACAGTGCAGTAACTGTGTGCAGTAGCCACCTGGGTAGCCTGTAGTGACTAGGACAGCAGAGGCCTGGGATGTGCCCTGGTGTGAGGCATGACTGGTTTCTCTGCAGTAAATGGAAGATTTTTTTTTTTCAGTCTGTCTTTAAGAACTATGATCTCGACCAGGATGGATATATCTCTCAGGAGGAGTTTGAGAAGATCGCAGCAAGCTTTCCATTCTCCTTCTGTGTGATGGACAAAGATAGGTGAGGCTGGGAGTGATCACTGAAGACCTCACAGACACACGTGCACAGACACACGTGCTGTCATGCCTACGTGATCCATGCTGGGAAGAGCGAGCCGCCAAGTGAAGGCCTCTCTCCCATAGTCTGAACTGCCCCAGACTGTGAAAGCCATGGGACTCCTGCATAGTTCACATACAAACCTCCCCATGCCAGCAGCTGGAGGAAACATTTAGCCCTCCTTCTTGATTTGGTGTTACAGGTTATGGAAACAATTCATAGTCGTATCAACACTTTCTGTGTTTGTCTCGTGGCTATAAAAGCTTTATCTTAGTTCTCCACAGAAAACCAATTGCATGACCAGTAGTTTCTACACATATCTTTCCTATCTCAGGCCAGACACCAGAGCACACCGCCTTTGCCTCTCCATACACACATTCTGCAGCACTTCCCTTTTGAGTCTTGAACACACACACGTTTGGCCCTTTCCCAGCTGTGAAGAGCAGTCAGGCGGCCCCTCATTCTCACCCTATGCTATCCTGTGCCTTTACTATGAGAACTCAAGAAAGCAGTCATAGGGAGAACAAAAGAAGGGTTTGTTCTGAAGGCCAGAGGCCACCCTTCCTCTACTCACCTACTTGCCTGTCATTGCTGCAGGGAAGGCCTCATCAGCAGAGACGAGATCACAGCCTACTTCATGAGGGCTAGCTCCATCTATTCCAAGCTGGGCCTAGGCTTTCCACACAACTTTCAAGAGACCACTTACCTGAAGCCCACCTTCTGTGACAACTGTGCTGGCTTTGTAAGTTATTCTTAGCCTGTGTTGAACTTGGTGAGTTGAACTTGGAGTGTGTGTGCGCGTGTGCGCGTGTGCATACGTGCGTGCGTGCATGTTTGTGTGTGTGTGTGTGTGTGTGTGTGTGTGTGTGTGTGTGTGTGTGAGCGCGTGCACGCGCAGGCACAGGTCAGTTTAAACTAGTAAAACAGTCATGGCCTCAAAATCTTCATATACTCACTCATTCCAGCTCAGAGCCCAAGAGAAAACATAGTCCTCTATAGTACAGGTTTAGCCTGTATCTAAGTTTTCCTGATTTTTTTTTTTTTCTTCCTTGGTGCATTAAAATTCTCGGACAAATGGTACAGAAATGTGAAATTTGGATAGACCTTTTAAAGGTGTTACATGCTGTTTCAAATGTTAGAGAATTAGAAATTGAGATGTCTTTCTTCTCCTTTCAAAAGAAATGAAGTTACCAATGTTCCAGTGGGTCTCTCTACGCCTACGCCCACAGGGACGTCCTGGTTAAATTCAGCATGTCACAGAACAGTGGGAGGGGAACATATCGGGAGGAGGGGTCGGTTGGAATGGGGGGAGGATAGAAGAGGATGGGACGAAGGGATGCGTGTGACTAGACTGTATATATACACAAGGGACGTCATCCAAAAATAAATTAATTTCTTAAAAATTGTATCTCAAAGATTACTTGAGTGCTGTTTGTCTTCTGTCCCGACTCAACTAATAATTTCTTCCAAAGTGAAGTTTCTGACCTAGGACTGCATACTCAGTCCTAAGGAGCCTGTTGGTCTGGGTTCATGCACATCAGGCCTGTGCTGGGTCGTACAGAGCTCTTGCATAGGTAGCAGCTGTCTTTGATCAGCAGTTTCTTGTCAGAGGAGCAGGACATGAGGGGCCCGCCAGGGTCCACCCACGTGATTGACAGTAGACTGAGGACAAAGAGTGAGTGCCAAGGCGCAGCCTCCCAGCAGACAGGTGAATGACATATGGCATATTCTCTTCTCTGCCTTGCAGCTCTGGGGCGTGATCAAGCAAGGCTATCGCTGCAAAGGTAAGTCTCAGCTTCAGGGACTGGGGTCGTTTCCCTTCATCTGAAGAGCTCGCCTTGATAACATTTCTTGTATGTAGTTGTTCATTTAGTCCAAACTTTCTTGGCTGAGTTCAGAGCCTTGCATCCACACCAGTTTCTGAAGAGCCCCCTGAGAGGGATTGTTGCCAGCCAAGAGGGGGATGCCTGTAAGACCAGTGAGGCAGCTTTTTTCCCTTTACAAGACCCTCTCTTTGCCTCATTTGCTCTGGAAATACAGATGGCTGTGCTCCTTGTAGGATAGATCCTCAGGGAAAGGGAATCACTTGTGGGTAAGGTTACTAAAGGCCCAGGTCGGTTTTTCCTTTTACCAGCAGATACCTCAGGACCTAATTTGCCAAGTCAGCATCTCTTCTCTCCCAGATGAGGAGACGCTGCTTGATTCTGAGACTCATTGATAACAAGCTCCAGGGCTTACCAAGGGGATTAAGTGTGATGAGATGATCTTCCCCGAGATTCATTAAGAACGTCAGGTGTCCTAGCTCGAGGCTAGACCAGCCAGGTCTGACAAAAGAGCCCTCCACCAATTTGATTGTGAGAGAGATGCTAGAGAAGTGAAAGACGTCTGAGTAGAGTGTCTTGTCTGCAGACTGTGGGATGAACTGCCACAAACAGTGCAAAGACCTGGTGGTGTTCGAGTGCAAGAAACGAACCAAGAGTCCAGCACTATCCACAGAGAACATCAGCTCTGTGGTGCCCATGTCCAGCCTTTGTCCACTGGGAACCAAAGATCTGCTCTACGGTGAGTAGGCATTGGGAATATTTGCTATGAATATGTACAGGGAGGGTCAAATTTAGAGGGTAAGAAGGATCATTGCATGTTGATATTTCCAGTTAACCTTGACCCCATTGCTGTGCCATGGCTGGCTTGTCATGGATTTTAACTCTCTGAGTGCTGTAAGAGAGTGGAAATTGGACATGAAAATCATCGGGTGCTATTGGGCACCTACACCAAGGGAAGATACTGACTTCTTGCCATGATTACTGGATCAAACTCTTGAGTAATTAGAGCTCTCAAGACCCAGAGTCCACAGAAGCATTTACAAAACATTCCTTCTATACATTTATCCTGCTATATTCACAAGTGCTTAGAAACTCTTGCTACATCGAAGCAGGGATTCTAACTTCTTCCTAGGAACCATGACTGTCTAGGTAACTTTTGTGTAAACAGAAAAAGATACTTTGAGGGCTGGAGGGATGACTCAGGCTAAGAGCACTTGATGCTCTTGCAGAGGAGCTGGATTCAGTTCCCGGTACCCATCAGTAACTCCAGTTCCAAGGGATCTGAAATCCACTCCTGACCTCTAAGGCCTGCATGCATGTGCCGTGCATACATACACAATACAGGCAAAATATGCATGTACATTTAAAAAATTTTTTAAAAGGGTGAAAAAGAAAACATGTTCTTTCCTTGGTGTGGATGGCTCCTGATGTAAACGCCCTCCTTCTACTCACGCCTGACACTGGGTATCTGAAAACAGAAGCTGCTTAGAATGTGGACTCTTGAGATAAAGGTCTCATTAAAACAAAAGTGGGAGATTCTTGAGTTCACCTTTGTCTGAGAGCACTAACAAATGTATCTGTCCACAGCACCCGAAGATGGATCTTTCATTTTTCAAAATGGAGAAATTGTGGACCACGGTGAGGAGAGCAAGGATCGGACCATCATGCTTCTGGGAGTGTCCTCACAGAAAATTTCAGTTCGGCTGAAGAGGACTGTTGCCCACAAGACCACCCAGACAGAATCGTTCCCTTGGGTTGGCGGTGAGACGCCCCCTGGTCACTTTGTGCTGTCTTCTCCAAGGAAGTCAGCGCAGGGCGCTCTGTATGTACACAGTCCAGCATCTCCATGCCCCAGCCCAGCGCTGGTCCGAAAGCGGGCATTCGTCAAGTGGGAGAACAAAGAGTCCCTTATAAAACCAAAGCCAGAGCTTCACCTCAGGCTCCGGACCTACCAAGAACTGGAACAGGTGCCTCCTGTCTCACTCCTCATTTTTTTTCTTAGCTCTCTCACTGAAGTAAAATCCAATAGGGAACCACAAAAGAGTGAAGATTCAAATCAAGATGATTACTAGGTTAAGTCAGCAGACAATAAAAAGGAAGAAAGTTGCCAAATCTAAGCCATCTTAGTGGCAAAGAAGAAAGGAGACATTAGCTTTAGTGATGTCTAATTTTACTAATGAATGTCTTCCTGCCCTTTCCCCTCAGACATCATGGTTTGTATCCTGTTTGCAGGCCTGTCAGTACATACACCACCATCCACCTAGTTTAGTGTGCCTATCTGTATACTATACAGTGAAGCTGCTCCCAAGGCTCTGGCAGCAGTTACCAGCAAGGTTCCCTCCTTGCCAGGCTCCCAGGAGAGTCAGAGAGCAATATGTCTGTCTTGATTTGGTGACTAGACTGAAGACCGTGGTATCAGTAGGAACATGGGACCAAAAAAGCAGCAGATTTTCTGGATGAAAAGATGTCTTTTACTCAAAGTACCTTTAAAATGCAAGCTAATTAGTCAGACGGTAGCCACCTTAGGAGAAACTGCCAATTGTTACCTTTTAGAACAATAAAAGAAATCTTGAAAACCGAACATGATAAAAGTAGAGGACTTTGATCTCAGATGCTAAGACATTTCTTTTGTTTATTTGTTCCTATGTTTTTAGTTTTTGTTGTTGTAGTAGTTTTGTTTTGCTTGCTTGTTTTTTGTTTGGTTTGAGTTGGGTTTTGGTTTGGTTTGGTTTTTTTGTTGTTTTGTTTGTTTGTTTGTTTGTTTGTTTGTTTTTGAGACAGGATTTCTCTGTGTGGCCCTGGCTGTCTGGAAACAACCTCTGGAGACCTGTCTGGCCTTGAACTCACAGAGATCTGCCTGCCTCTTTCTCCTGAGTGCTGAGATCTAATCTCAGACATTTCTTACATCAGTTGTCAAACACCACAACCTGTTTGGTCCTCTGTAAAATGCAGGGCTAAGAGTCCAAGTTGAGATTCCAATTCTTACATGTCCATTAGAGGCAGCACCCTAGTTGTGAAAAATGACACAAGGAGTGAGTGACCGGTCACCAGGGCCATGATCCCTGGTGATTTATTAGCTATTTCTCTTTTCTTCTACCTGCATCACAGAAACCTAAGAGCCAGAATTCTCTATAAGCATTTTAGAAGAGCAGCCATGTGCCCTGCTTTTCCATTAGGGTCCTGCAATGACTGGTCTTTAGTCTGACAGTCCTAGGCACAAGGAACAAGTCCAGTTAAATTTGTATTTCAAATAGCATGCAATAAGGACAGCTGATAACATGTTATTTTAGTTTATGTAATTAACTCTGAATCAGCATGGAACCAAATAACAAAGGAAACTAAGACTCTGGGTCAGATATGCCTGGGCTCTAAAACTCTGTGTCAGTATTTTCTGTTTCTACAAAATGTGTACCCAACACCTATTTCCAGGGTGTGGGTGAGGATAAGCACCCCTATTATCAGACAGCCATTCTGCTATCACATAGCAATATCAGGCTCACAAGTGATCAATCTCACATAAGTTAGTAGACAGAACTCTAGGTGATTTCATGTGAGAACGTAGAAGGCGCCCAATTAACTAGACAATGTACCTATATTTTATGATGCCCGTGTAAATCAGTCCGGCATAAGAACACTTCCTCAAAATCAGAAGCCTGGAAAACAACCAATTAGTTAGATTATTGCCATTAAAACACTACAGCCCAATTTAGGAGACAAAATTCTTCCATCAAAAAGGAGTGTTAGTTATCAGTAACAGGAGGTTATGAACTTAGGTTACATTAACTGTAACATCTCATTTCACAGAGCTTTGAAGCACTGCTTTCATAGTTCAGAGCAGACCAGACAACAGACTACTTTCTACCAAGTTATGATGCCTGCCTCACACTACCCAAAAGTTGTATCTTCCTCCACCCAGTGCCCAAGAACGGACTGTTCTGTGTGCTAGCCACTCACATCTGGGATCTGGTAACAAAGAGTAATTGCTATTTGTTCATGCCCGTGACAGTTAATGTGGTATTTTACACTCACGGCTAAATAACTACTTTGAAAATAGTTTACAATTCTTAACCACAGTGAATAGGAGATGCCAATCAAACATAATGCTCTTGATGCTGTAACTAATTTCCTATTCACTGCCGCTCTATTAACATGCCTTATTCTCATTTCCCTTTAGGAAATTAATACCCTGAAGGCAGATAATGATGCTCTGAAGATCCAACTGAAGTACGCCCAGAAGAAAATAGAATCCCTGCAGCTTGGGAAAAGCAATCATGTCTTAGCACAGATGGACCACGGTGATTGTGCTTAATCCAGAAATTCAAGGAACAGAATTTGCAGACAGGTATACTGGGATCTCACTCCAAAACTGATTGCAGAGGTTCAGCAACTTTAGATCAACTGACTTTGAAAGGGCAAAGCCAGCCACTGTTGTTGGCATCCTGGTTTTTTTACCTAAACTGTCTTTAATGTGAGTCACTGGGTTTCAGTCAGTTGAGTCAAAGAGAAGAAAAGCTCACGTATGTAAGGCATTGAGCATTCGTATTCTGACCTTTACTTTCTTTCTGAAACCAACACCAAACGTGTGCTAAAGTAAGACTACAGTTTCCTGATAGTGTCTCAGGCAGCCTGCTTTACTGATTCGTACTTAGATTGAGTCCCTGGTGAATCAATTGGCTGCCTTCCCCAGGGTTTCTGCAAACTGAGTTACTCTGTTCGACCCAAAACCTGCTCAACACCCTAAAAGTGGCGACTTTGACATGCCCACATTGTTTGTGAAACTGGTCCCTACTGTATTCGCTACCTCAGATCTCATCAAGAACCTCTTTCCCTGCCCTTCACTTGTCCCCTCCTCCCTCCCTTGCTTATAGGCACATCAGCATATCTACCTAGCAGTGAACGAGAGCTGTAGCCTGGTTTTAAGTCCAGAGCTTCTTAATTGAACTTGACATTGTCTAATTGCAGGCCAACTTATAGCTCTAGGTCATAGTCATTATGAAATACAAAATAAAACTCACTACCCACAAACAGCAATTACCATGTCATACACACAGCTAATTAGCTAAGTCAAACAACACAAACATGTTTGTCCAGATAGTCTTTCTATAGTGGATAGAATTAAGAATCTGTGACTTTTTAAAAGAAATGGTCTGTGAACAGTGTTTAATTCTTCATGTTCTAGTGTCTCTCTCTCTCTCTCTCGCTTTCTTTCTCTCTCTCTCTCTCTCAAGTAAACTATCATAAGGTTCTCTTTTGAACTGAATTTGTGCTTAAATTGTCTTCACTTTTATTATCTACAAATAAGCTGACGGCTGTGATGGCTTGAACAGCTGACAGCATTTACCTGTGCGTAGAATATGTGTCTATAGCATCAGACATGCATGGAGCTTGAACTTTCTCCTTTAGAAAACGCAGACGTGAACCAAACACCTTTTAGTCAATTACACAAAATCCCAAGTATAGTTCTGCTCATTATAAGGCACACTGCTAATGATGTAAATTGTTCTGCTTTGCAAAACCGTAACAGTCTCTGAGTATTCTTTCGTGAAGGTTAAAATCAGTGGGTTTGTCTTGTTGCCTGTGAAGCAATTCACAAACTCTCTTGTCAGCTTCCTTTTAGCTTTCAAAAACATCTCATCTGATTGTGTCCTTTCGGGAGACTTTGCTCCCACGCTTGGAAGGTCTGGCACCACACTAACTTGTAATTTAATATGCAGGACAAGCAAGTTGAGAGTATCATCTAACTAAAGTCCCAACCCTAGCTGGGCAATGGAGGGAAAAGGCCTTTAATCCCAGCACTCGGGAGGCAGAGGCAGGCAGATCTCTGTGTGTTTGAGGCCAGCCTGGTCTACAGAGTGAGTTCCAGGACAGCCAGGGATACACAGAGAAACCCTGTCTAGAACAACCAAAGGAAAAAGTTTTTAAAAGTTTCAACCCTACAACCAAGAGCACCAAGTCTACAAAGGAATATGAACTGCACATGGTGTCGCCCCCTAAGGGACTCAAATTATTTAAGAAGTTCCTTTGATGAAAGACCACTGCCTGTTTGCACACCATTTTGGAGCGTTTCAGCGACAAAGAGCTGGCTTGTGGTGAATGTGTCTCTAAACTTTAATGAACTGCTTTATACACAAATTTATCCTTATTCTACATCCAAACTCAGAAATTTGCAAAGCATGTATACCACCTGGTACATACACCTCTGGCAGGTGTAGAAATTATATGGAAATTTTTATGGAAAGATATGATTAATGGCCGACCTTTAAGTTTATATTTTTCACTTTGGATGTTTTCCTCTGCTACGCACTAGGACAAGTGTAGAGCTTAAGTTTTTAGACACTATCTTTTTCTTATTTCTCTTCCCCAATAAAGATCTCCCAGTGAGTTGTGTAAATAATCTGTAACATAGGCATTCAGAGGGCCTCAGTCATTTGTCACAGCTAGATGACTTACAGACAGCAGAAAGGACAGGAAAGACAGTGGGAGACAGTAGTTTCCTCCCAGATTCTTACATTCCAGCCAAGACAAAAGATGTTTGGAGTCTGAGTTGGTACTGTTCCTGCAGAACAGTAGGAGCAGGTGGATCTACGGATACAATCTGGGACAAAGTTGACTTCCTGCAGAGCCATAGGAGCAGGTAGATCTACGGATACAATCTGGGACAAAGTTTGACTTCACACAAGATTTCGTTTATCAGGCTGACTTGAAATGTTTGGGCAGATGGGTGTCTGCCAAAGCAAGGACTGATCCTGTCTGTGAACAGCTATGTCTCTGCTCATCTTCTCTGTTGAGTGACTCACCCCTTTACTGGCCACTTGTGAAATTGTCTAAAGATGTATACTGTAAAAGCTTGAAATGTACAAACTGTAAAATTTTTATACCTCTTGTATGTTTTCTGTGTCTCGTATTTATATCATAAAAGACATTAGATCCCTATAACTTCAGGGTCTTGTGTTTCTTCACTTCATACATATGTAGGCATTTCGTTTGAGTTTTTACTGAAATTCAAACCAAAACTACTCCTCCATCCTATTGAAAAGAGGTAGGTTTGGTGGGGAGGTGGGGGGCACCCTGGATTATTTGGGTTAAAATGTTCTACCTTTTTCACAGGATGAGGAAGTAACAGTGCAGGTAAGTCCACCTTCTAATGACCTCTTGAAACATCAAGTCTGTAAAATGCTCAACATTAATTAATTAAAAGGCCAAGGCTGTCATCTCCTGTAGCTCTTATCTAAATTCCATAGTTCCAGCTAAGCAAACCAGTAAGGAAAAAGGTAAAGCTGATAAAAGGTGGCTCAGTTTTGTGTCCAGACCCACTTAGCAATGCATCTCCGGCACCATGATTTGTTCTCTCCAGCCAATGTTTCTGTTGATGGGACCCATCCGGAGGATGCCAGCCACTCATGCATTCCATGTTGTGGTACATTTGGATTGGGGGGAGGAGGTGTATCTCCATAATTAATGGTATCTCATGTGAAATAATGAAGTCATTCCAACAAGCTGACCCTGAACGAAAGGTGAAAGTGCTTCTTGTCTACCCTCATTTCCAACTCACAAGTCTCACCACAAGTTCTGTCTTCCTTATATAGTAAATAAACCAAGAATCTCTCAGGATGTTTTCTGGCTATAAATCCTCATCATTTGCCACAAGTACTGGTAAATGATAAACACTCACTTCCCTCTCATGTCAGTTCATGTGGTCGGATGGTACTGAGCTCACGCAGCCCAGAGGAAAAATTGATTGCTACTTTAATTTGGAAATTTCCAGTAAGATCATGCCCACAGATGCTCATAGGTGGACAGAGAAAAGGGGGGTGGGGACAGAAAGTATACAAATAGAAAAAAAAACATTAAATTAAAAAACAAAGCAACAAAGAGAAAGTATCCAAAAAGGTATCAGGTTTTAGGGAACAGTGAAATGCTATCCATCACCAGTGTCCATGTGTCCTACCCAATTCATTTATAACGTTCTTGTGTGATGGCTTTCCACCATAAAAGCCCTAAATCACCCTATTGCCAGTCCAGGCATCACATAGCAAGTAGTCTGCAAACAAACTTTGAGGAAAGACTATCATAATAATTCCACCTAAGCTAGGGGGCAGACAACTGAGCTTCTTGCTGCAATAAAGTTCACAGGCTGGGTATACTGGCTGGTTTTGTGTCAACTTGACATAAGCTGGAGTTATCACAGAGAAAGGAGCTTCAGTTAAGAAAATGCCTCCATGAAATCCAGCTGTAAGGCATTTTCTCAATTAGTGATCAAGGGGGGAGGGCCCCCTGTGGGTGGTACCATCCCTGGGCTGGTAGTCTTGGGTTCTAAAGAGAGCAAACTGAGCAAGCCAGGAGAAACAAGCCAGTAGAAAACATCCCTCCACGGCCTCTGCATCAACTCCTGCTTCCTGCCCTGCTTGAGTTCCAGTCCTGGCTTCCTTTAGTGATGAACAGCAATGTGTAAGTGTAAGCTGAATAAACCCTTTCCTCCCCAACTTGCTTCTTGGTCATGATGTTTTGTGCAGGAATAGAAACCCTGACTAAGACACTGGGTATACAGAACTAGTTTCACTCCACTGTAATTCCAGAAGTGCTCAACTGAGGAAAGACTGTCCAGTGGCCACTGGGGACAACCTCAACAGCTCTCATAAAAGGGAAAAAAACAAAACAAAAGCAAAGCTCAACAGAAATAAACTAATGTCTCTGCCAAATTTACATAAATCTTTAGGGCCAAAAAGTTAGAAGTAAAGAGAAGATATGGTAATACAAGCCTATAATCCCAGCACTCAGGAGGTTGAGGCAGGATGATGCCAAGTTTGAGAGTCAAATTTTAAGAACAGCCTAGGCTGCACAGCAAAAGCCTATCACAAATAAAAGTAAAAAGTAGCTGTAAATCGTCCCTTACTGTTAGCACGTAATGCTCATAAAATGGAAGAAATGCAAATTTTTCAACAAACTTTTTTGCCTGCTATAAATGTAACTTTCATTCCTCAAATGAAGGGATGATATGAGAGCTGTACCCAACTGTGTGAATATTCAGCTTGGGCAGAGCCCAGAGCATTTCCTTCTCTGTTCTATCCCTAGGCCTAAGCCTGGAAGCTTCTAGCCTCCTTACAATTTAATCTTCCAAGCTGACTGATTCAAACTGGCTTCTCTTGGCTTCCAACTGAATTGCTGTGCTTGACCTCAAAGTAACTCTGACAATCTCCTCTTCTCATTCTCTGGCTCATTCTGCAACCCATCTCTATAAAACTGTCCTGATAAAACTGCTGTGTCTCTGTTTCTCTGTCTCTGTGTTCTCTTAAGTCATCTCTCTTTCTTGTGCTGCTCTTGTGAGAATTGGCATATCCTATCCTGACTAATTCTTTCAAATCTGATTCATCACTTTGCCCCTCAATTCGACTTTACTTTCAAACATGGTTGCTTCCTTCTACAAACTAACCTTACCCTTATTGTTTGGGATTAAAAGTTTGTACTAAGGGTGTGTCTGTAACCCAACCAGAGGCATTAAATGTGTCTGGCTTGTCAGCCAGAACAGAGACCTAGAAATTCTATGGATGTGATGCCTTGCCAGAGCAGCCATGTAGTTGGATTAAAATTTCCCCTACAGCCAACCCCACAATAATTTACTCGTATATATTTTATAACATTTTACTTTTTAAGACTACACAGCTTCTGATACATATGCTTTCTTAATTATGGAAAGCTTTTTGTTTCAAGTACCACAAATTAAAAAAACCCATTAAATATAAACACAAAAATTCTAAGTTTACAAGTGAGAACAACAGATTTTTCTATCCCACATTCTTCAAAGGATTTGCTTTGATTGCAGCACACACAGTACTTTACATTTTTAAGATTATTTTAAATTTTACTACAGCTTACTATATGATAAAACAGTACACACCTGTCAATTATCAAAAGCCAGTTGTCCACTGATAATAAGTTGGTTGTTATTCACAGATGTTGACCTGGAGCCCACACTGAAACAGAGTTTACAGGAGTGAGCAGCTCCAATGGAACATCTTCACTGTACATCATATTGGATTTAGAGAGACATACATCTGGGTGTGTCTATAACAGTGTTTCCAGTCAAGTTTAATTGAGGAGAGAAAACCCTACCTTAAAACTGGACAACACCATCCTCTGAGCTAGAGATTCAACCCCAATAAAAGGAGAGGAAAAAGTCCTCTGAGCAAGGATGCAGCCCTGCTTCCTAACTACAGACCCAGTATGACCCGCCATGTTTACCCTGCCATGACAGACTACAAACCTGAACCATGAGCCAAAATAAACCTTTACTTCAAGTTGCTTCTTGCCAGGTATTTAGTTACAGCAAAAAGTAACTAATATACCAGCTGTGGTATTCTTAGTTGTCAACATCTTGAACCAACTAAAGCCCAAGATGCTGGGCATACCTGTGAGGGATTTTTCTTGTTTAGATATGTGATGTGGGAAAATCATCCTAAATCTTGATTGTTTAAGGTGGGAAAGTTAACCTGAAATCTGGGCCACAATTTCGGGCAGCAGTCTTATATAAAGAAGCTCTTGGTCTTTGCCTGCTTGCCCTCACTCTCGATGGCAAGTCCATTCCTTCACTGGTATTAGAGCCTACTTCTTTGGGAGTCCTGAACAAAATACCACTTAACAGTCTAAATTCAGTGTTCAACAAGTAGTGTTTGGTGTACTTCCTTGTGTATTTATGAATCATTTCACCAGGGGTGTCTCCTTTCTTATTTCTCAACTGAAGACAAATCTTTGAGAGTTAAGGTCATTTCCACTCAAGTGCCTTCAGCCTAGTGCTGTAATCTGAATTCACAACTCCTGATAGCCAAGTCTTCAACCGTTCCATCCAATTACTGAATCACACATAGCATTCCTAAGTTGATGTTTCCAAAGGATGCTTCAACCCAACCTCTGACATGCTTAAGCTAAAAATGGCAGCCTCAGCTCTGCAGCATAGCCTGCCTTTCGGAGCTTGGTTACTAAGCCTGGGTACTTTGTAGGAGCAGGCGTTTTCTAATAGCATCTGGTAAAATGGGTATAGCCCTTTGTTCCTTTAAAGTAATTCTTATTTCATTTTGTCTTTTATTGTTCGATAATTTCACACATACATATTGTAAGAACAGTATTAGCTCAGGATTTATTTGCCCCAGGGGGCATGGAAGAACAACAAACACTGCCAAGGAGATAAAGGATGAGATAGCAGGGGAAGGGAACAGGAAGAGGGGGAGGGGTACTGTCCTGGAGGATGAAGGACTAGTCTGGGTAGAGAAAAAAGACAGATGTCGAATATAGGGAAAAGGCAGTTTATAAAGA
>CM052701.1:57143506-57171520 GCA_028551405.1 Uromys caudimaculatus
TAAGAACAGTATTAGCTCAGGATTTATTTGCCCCAGGGGGCATGGAAGAACAACAAACACTGCCAAGGAGATAAAGGATGAGATAGCAGGGGAAGGGAACAGGAAGAGGGGGAGGGGTACTGTCCTGGAGGATGAAGGACTAGTCTGGGTAGAGAAAAAAGACAGATGTCGAATATAGGGAAAAGGCAGTTTATAAAGATACAAGGGAAACCCGTGTTAGGATGACGTGTTTAATTTTAATTGGGCATGTTAATTAGGCGACCCAAAGGGGGCTTTTGATTGCTGGACTTTAATACTTTGATAGTTGGACCTTTGTAGTCGGCCTCAGGAGGAAGAAGAGGCCAAATAAATGAAACAGACCTTGGTAGCTAGCTTCAGGAATGTAATCTCATGCTTTTAGCAAGGTGGAGAGAATGGGAGAGAAGGGCAAGGCCTGCCAGAGACATGCTTACCAAGCTCAAGCAGGCCGGAGTGTCCTATCTACCTACCTACCTACCTACACACACACACACACACACACACACACACACACACACACACACACACACACACACACACACACACTCTTTCATTCTCAACTTCATGTGCTTCTGGTTTTTTAATTGAGTCCACTTAGTGCTGTGTCCATGTGCATGGACTTAGGACATCTACTAGAGAGATCATGGGTGACCTCTCATGTCCCACATCCCACAAGACTCAGCCTCCCCAGCAGGAATCAATTGCCAGCAGTAGTTCCTCAGGGAAGGGGTGGGATTTTGTTTGGCCTGATCTTGCAAAGATTGTGTCTTGTGCATGCTGTCACAGCTGCTGTGAGTTTGTAACTGCCCTGCTGTGTCAAACAGTTTCACTGTAGTTACCCACCATCTCTAGGTCTTACAATCTTTAACTTAGCCATTCAGTCAGTCATACAGGTTCAAACCCAACTGGCAAATAAGCCACGTACACAGTGAAATAAAGATGTCTTCAGTTAACAGAAATTTAATAAAAACCTGACCAGAGGAATTTCAACCTAAGGTCAACTGACTACATACACATATTAGACACTTCCTCTATTTTGTAAAATAGAATTAACAACACAGGACAGATCCACAGGAATACAAATGACACAAGAGTCTAGATTCCTTTCTGTTACTGGCGGGTGTCATTATGTGTTTCAATCCTGAACAAAATACCAGTTTACAGTCTAAATTTAAACATGACAATAAAATACATTCCATTTTCCAAGTTGCTGGTAATAAATATTTACATTTTAAAAAATAGTTTTTGTGTTTTTGCTTTTTAAAAAGACACAGCATGCTTTAGTACACAGAATATGGAAAAAGGCGTGTTGCAGGATTATCACCCGGCAGTATAAAATGGCCTTTTGTATTCAGGAATGCCTTCCTCAGGGGCACTAACATGATCTACCTCAGGCTGATGCTCAAGTATGCTTCTCAGAACACTATATCTACTGAAGCTAGTAAGAAGCAGCTCTCTAACATCTGCAGCCTTTAATATCTTCTATACCCACCACCACCTCCTCCTCCGTACGGATCTCCATAACCTCTTCCTCCATAGCCCCCTCTCCCACCATAGCCCCCTCTTCCACCATGATCTCCCCTCCCACCATAATCTCCCCTGCCTTGGAAACCTCCTCGGCCACCCCCTCCCCCACCACTTCCTCCCCACCCTCCTCCACCTCCTCCTCCACCCCCTCCCCACCCTCCTCCACCCCCCCATCCACCTCTTCCACCCCCACCACCTCCTCTACCACCACCTCCACCACCCCAACCACCCCTCCCGCCGCCTTCTTGTCTCTTCTGCCAAGGGGGCATTTCAGGGGGTGGTGGTTCAATCTCGTTTGGCCGTCCTCCCCTGTCAGGCACCCTTCCCATAAGCACCTGTGTAAAAACAAAAATTTCCTTTAAGTTTCTATTTTTCAAAGTTAAAATTTACAAAAG
This sequence comes from Uromys caudimaculatus, assembly GCA_028551405.1. Lineage (NCBI taxonomy): Eukaryota > Metazoa > Chordata > Mammalia > Rodentia > Muridae > Uromys > Uromys caudimaculatus. The sequence goes on from CM052701.1 coordinate 57,145,447, forward strand.
TTTCAAATGATATTAAGTTATTGTTTGTAAATAAAGAAGCCAAATCTTTTTAATAACAGAAAAGGGTTGAACATGGTATGAATTAATATTGAAAATGTAAATGTGATGTTTGACAAATTCGTCACTTTTAAACAAACTAACAGTATTCCTGAAAGTTGGTCTTGTCAGTCTTCTCTCATTTAAATTTGTTTAGCAGAATTTATGATAAGTGTGGTATTTGTTACATTAAGAACTATTTTAGCAAAATGTTTTTAAGACATAGACTATTTAACCTACATTAATCAACTTCATATTTGTTTATTTATAAATGAACAACTCGATGTTCGACGGGGGTTGCTTTGGCAACAGTTATCACCTAAGACCGCATTCCGCGGTACAGTGTAGTCTACCAACATCTAACGACAATATAGCATGCAGACTTGAACAGAACAATTCCAAGTATGGTTTGTAGCCATTTCCTCCCAGAGGGAAATATTCCACCCTACAGAAAGCTCATTAACAAAGGAAATAAACAACTCTAAACAGCTTCAAGAAGACCCTGAAACTGACGAGACTCACTGGGCCCCTCTTTCCCTAAGAGAATGTAAACAGAACAGAGTTTAGGTCAGTGATACACTTACTATATAATGTTACAGCACAGACATCCTAACTCTAAATCCAAGATGTGACATGTTTCACAATTCAAAATGTTTTAAGCACCAATATGATGGCACAGTGAAAAATTCTATAAATGACATCATAGCACAGTAGAAGCACAGGCTCACGAAACAATATGGCACAATATTACCCTCAAACTGTGTATAAGTTATATACAAAACAAATTTTGTGTTTTAACACTGGTCTCATCCTAAGATTACTATTGGATATGCATATATGTATGTACATGGTTATGCATATACATACATATACATATATGCATATATATGCATACATGCATACTTGAAATCTTTATTTTTGAAAATACCTTAACTTAAATCTTTATTACATCTCATTTAAACCCAGCATTTTGGATGAGGAACACTAGACTCAGGCAGGAGCATGCGCACAAACACCGACACCCTGCAGCCGCACTTCAGCACCACTTGGAAGGGTGAACTAAGGGAAGGGTTGAGGTTCCCACCCTTCCACAGGCACAGCTGTGCCACATGCTCATGACACAGTGAAGACCTTCTCTCTTCTCTCTTCTATCTCTTGTATTCTATTGGTGATGCTTACATCAATGACTCCTGATCTCTTTCCTAGGTTTTCTAACTCCAGGGTTGTCTCCCTTTGTGATTTCTTTATTGTTTGTATTTCTATTTTTAGCTCCTGGATGCTTTCGTTCATTTCCTTTGTCTGTTTGATTGTGTTTTCCTGTAATTCTGCCTGTTTCATTGTGTTTTCCTGTAATTCTTTAATGGATTTTTGTGTTTCCTCTTTAAGGGCTTCTAGTTGTTTACCTGTGTTCTCTTGTATTTCTTTAAGGGAGTTATTTATTTCCTTCTTAAAATTTTCTATCATCATCATGAGATGTGATTTTAAATCCAAGTCTTGCTTTTCTGGTGTGTTGGGGTATCCAGGGCTTGCTGTGGTGGGAGAAATGGGTTCTGATGATGCCAAGTAGCTTTGGTTTCTGTTCCTTGTGCCAAGTAGCTTTGGTTTCTGTTCCTTAGGTTCTTGCCCTTGCCTTTCACCATCTGGTTAACTCTGATGTTAGCTGGTCTTACTCTCTCTGGCTGTGGCTTGTCCCTCCTGCAAGCCTCTGTGTTAGTACTCCTTGAAGACCAACTCTCTCTGAGAGGAATTTGGGTTTGGAGAGCTGTGGCACAGGGTCAGCTCTGGGGTGCAGACAGAAACCAGAAGGATTTTGTCCCCAGCTGTTCCTTGGTTCCTGTGTCCTGATGGCTCTGCAAGGGTCCCTCTTGATCCAGTGAATTTGAACAGAAGTGGTGGTCTTGCCTGTGCTCGAAGGTGTGTCAGCACTCCTGGGATACCAGCTCTCTCCTGGCACTTTTTGAGTATGGAGCCCAGTGTCACAGGATCCGCTCCCCGGCCACCGAAAGAAACCAGAAGACCAGCCCTCAGTCACTCTGTACTGGGATTCCAGGTGGGTCCCTCTGAGCAGACAGGCTTGTCCACACTCCTGGGAGTCTAGCTTTCTCCCAGTGCTATTTGGCTATGGAGCCCTGTGGCACAGGTTGAGGTCCCCAGCCATAGATGGAAACCGGAAGGCTCCTGTCCCTGGCTTTTCCTCAGTCCCTGTGTCCTAAGGATTCCGGGCGGGTCCTGCTGAGCAGTGGTGCTCATCTTAACCCCACTCACGGGGTTTTCCACACTCCCGGGAGGGTAGTTTTCTCCCAGTGCTATTTGGCTATCCTGGTGACCCAGGCAGTGCTAATTTATAAATTTTTAAAAATTATTTTTAAATGCATAAAAGAAGTTATGTCACAAATACTACCTTCTGCCAGGCATGGTGTCCTATGTTTTTCATCCCCATACTTGGGAGCCAGAAGCAGACCAGTGATATTTGTGAGTTCCAGGTCACCTGGTCTGCAGAGTGGGTTACAGGCCAGCCAGGGATACATACTAATACTAATACTAATACCTTCTCACTATGCAACAAACTTCCACATGTAAGAAACTTTAACTCTCAACAATAATATCTTAATTACCAAATCATACATATCTACCAACCTTTCTTAGCTGTTATTCTCCCGTGACTTCTAACAAATATATAGAGATGCTATCCAAAACCAGCTCACAAGTTCTCTCTCAGAAAAACTAAAAAGTAAAAACTCAGAAAAGACCGACTTTAACAACCATCCTAAGGGACAGCAGTGTGGGCCAGGTAGAGCACTTACCCAGCAAGCGGGAGCCGAGGGGAGGGGAAAGGAGGGGAAACCAAATGCCTCTGGCAAAAAATCCTATCCCAGAGCAGCGAGAAGAAATCTTTATCAACTATTGCATCCTTGCTTTTGATTTCTTTTATTCTTTAGTCATAAAATTGCCCATGGATGTTCAACTAGATCAAGAAAACTTTCTGCTCAAGCTGATGGTGACATTCTGGATTCATCTGTGGCCATAATGCGATCAACGTCACAGACATCTTGAACTTCATGAAGACCACTGTCATAAGAGTGGATCTACACTCCGAATCAAGAAATGGATGCTCAAAAGAGATTTTAATTTAATAAATCAAACAAGTGGTGGCAACAGTTCCTGAAGATTCTTACTACCAAATGGATAAAGAAAATTCTTGACAAACCTACTGGGAAAAGCAATGCTCAATTCCTCTAATTAGAAAGCTTTGATGTGTGCCATGACTACAGAAACTGAAAGGTACACACAAGTGATAACTAAGTGTGGATGGATGTAAGACCCTCTGCCTCTCCTTTCTCATCCATCAGGATGTAAATGAAAAAATGGGCTAAAATGTAAAAATAGCAAGCCAGAAAACTATAAATTCATTTTCCACCAAACTGAAAGAAAAACCAACCTTATTAATGGCGCACGCTGTCTTCTCCCGGCTGACACCACTGCTTGTCCTGATGATCTTAGACAGATCTTCACGGGCAGCAAGCAGATGTGCCAATGTGACTGTTGTCTTGGGTGACAAAGCATAACGCTTGGGCTGGTAAATTCTTGCTATGTTATCTGTTTTTGCCTAAGTGACAGTGAGGGAGGAAAAATTAGCAGACATAAATATGAATAAAAGCAGTAATAATCATAATCTTTAAAAAAAAGAAAATTCATAATATACAAGTAGGGAAACAGAAAAGAGAGAAAGCATCCTAACATCTAATGCAATGTATGTAGTCAAATAAATAAAAAGAAATAACACAGATAAATAAAACAAAATACTATTACTCATAACAGAATACAAAGCAGGTAAATATCTTGCACAACAAAATCCAAACTTGAAGCGATGGTGAGGACTAGCTAGATGGAGGTGCCGCCATTGTCAGGTTTCCCGCACTTTAACGTGTACACTTAGAGCAACTGTAACCCTATGGGGAATGATTTTAAGGAAGACAAGGAAATAAACAAATAAATAAAAATGTAAGGTTAATCCAGAAACCAAATATGCAATAATGACATAAAGAATTTTTAAAGCAGAGTCCTACCATATACTAATAAGCACTATGAATTTATCGTTTTTAAAGGTAACACTTATTAAATGTGCCAGAATGCCTTCAACTTGGGAGGTATTTAATTCTCAAGACACCCTTCTAGAATTGTTTGTTTTATCATCCCCATCTGCAGCTTTCTTAAGTTACAGAAATTGGGGGGGGGGGGGTGGATAGATGGACACATATATTCATAAAAGAAGGAAGAAAGGTCAAAAGGACAAAGGGAACGGAAGGAGGGAGGGAGGGAGGGAGGGAGGGAGGGAGGGAGGGAGGGAGGGAACTTAAATCCCTACAACAGTAAGAAATCCCAACTGTATCACATGCTAAAGCAGGAACCACGCTCTGACCCTACACACAGGACATCCACCATCTTACTTCTCTCTGATTAACTGGAACTTGAAAGAACAGAACAGACTGATGGAGCAAGACAGAAAATGGATATTTAGAGCCTCATAAATAAATGAATGTAAACATGATCAAAGGAGCAGCACAGATCACAGGAAGAGGAAAGATTCTTCTCCGTGGTGTTTACGAGCTATGGGTATTTGGCAGAACAGCACTGATGATGTCAGCAATGAGTCACACAGTCACCAAAAGACATCCCAGGGAGCAGAGTTGTTTTAATTTTTATCTTACACTTGAAAACCTGCCACATTGTAAAGATTAAAGTTTCCATACATTATACACCAAAGGGTTTAAAATAGAATCATCAGAAATTTGAGGAAATATTCTTAAAGTGATACTTGAACTTTCTCAACAAAAAAGCTCCATCAAAAGAAAATCAGGAAGTCACGGGAAACAGCATCAAGACGCAAAAAGAAAACAGGAAATTCAAATGACTAATAAGTTCATGGAACAAGTTCAATTTTCCTGCTAAGAATAAACAAATTAGTAAGTTTATCTTCTTATCTATCAAGTTAACAAGAAAGTTGGTTATGTCTCCATTATTAGGAGAAAGTGAGACATGACAATATTTAACTGTACACAGAAGCTTCGAGTATTAAAACTAACAATCTTTCATATAGCAAATATCCTTAAGAATCCACCATAATACACATTGAAATTTATAGTAAATTATGGAAGTAGTAAAAATTAAATATAGAAAAATTGCTGATGTTAAATATATAGGGAAAGGTATAAAATTAGGGTTAAGCAAATAGTAGCATCATATGAGAAATATAATACAATCTTCAAAAAGACATGGATGCACCTCGCATCCAGACTTCCAGGTCCTGAGGATCCAGGGACCACTGTGCATCCAGGCCTCTAGCTTCCATGGACCAGAAAATAGCATAGGTACAGGCCTTCTGTTCCAATGGGTCCAGAGAGTATCTGGGAAGATGCTCCAGAAGTCCCAGAAGCACCATGTGACCAAACTTCCAACCACAATGCCCTCAGAGATCCAAACAGGGCCTGAGCTTTGGCTCCAGTGGTCTCTAAGGTCAGTGCAATTGTGAGGTTTTAACTTCTGCAGTGCTCACTACAGGACTAAGAATCAATTTTTTTTTTTTTTTTTTTTTTTTGGTTTTCCAAGACAGGGTTTCTCTATGTAGCCCTGGCTGTCCTGGAACTCACTCTGTAGACCAGGCTGGCCCCAAACTCAGAAATCCACCTGTCTCTGCCTCCCAAGTGCTGGGATTAAAGGCATGCGCCACCACTGCCCAGCGAGAATCAATATTTTCGTGGTCCCAGGGTTTACTTTAGTCCTGTACTCTAACCACAACCTCCCGATAGACTGCATCAGACACAGGTTACAGTGAATCTTATGTTTGCCATCCTGCCCCTAGTGGGCTCATAGACTCGCTCCAAGGGCAGACCAAAGTTTTGACTCCAGGCTTAGAGTACAGCCCCACTCTGGTTCATTTGGTATACAGTCAAGATGGAACCATGTCGGAAATTCCATTTGAATCAATACCAAGTTTCACTAGTCCCATAGCTGATGCAAAGAATCCCTCTAGGACAGCAGTTCTCAACCTGTGGGTCACAACCCCTTTCAGGGTCAAATGACCCTTTCACAGGGGTCACATATCAGATAATCATATTTACATTATAATGCACAGCAGTAGCAAAATTATAGTTATGAAGTAGCAACAAATAAATTTTGTGGTTGGGGTCACCATGACATGAAGAACTGTATTAATGGGTCGCAGCATTAGGAAGGTTGAGAACAACTGCTCTTGAAAGAATCACAGAATATAACACATTCAACTGGACTAGAGGAAGAAGAAGCCAAAACTTATAAAGATAAGCTCACTCCAACAGATGGACAAAACACAACATAGTAACACAAAGACTATGACACAGCCACCACTCATGACCCATCTCCAACCCACCAACACCCCTAGGAAGTAATCTAGACTTTTAAAAGAATTAATGGTCATAGAAAGCTCAAAGAAATGGATGCACAAATTAAGGAAATCTATCTAAGACCTGACCAAGATAGTCTGTAAAGTGAATGACAGTCAGTAAAATTAGAGATAGGTATTCAAATTATGAAGGAAAAATTCATCAAGGGGATTGAATTGTTGAAAAAAATAGACAAATAGATGGAGATGGTTAATCATAAAAAAAGAAAAGAAAAGAAAAACCCACAACTGAAAGCATCATTAATAGACAAGACCACACAGCAGAACATGCTTCAGGGATAGAGGGCAAAGCTGAGACAGAAACACTAACAAACATGTAAGGGGAAAGAACACATGACATGTAAGGAGAAAGAACGTATGACATGTAAGGGGAAAGAACGTATGACGTGTAAGGAGAAAGAACATATGACGTGTAAGGGGAAAGAACATATGACGTGTAAGGAGAAAGAACATATGACGTGTAAGGGGAAAGAACACATGACGTGTAAGGGGAAAGAACGTATGACTGTAAGGGGAAAGAACACATGACGTGTAAGGGGAAAGAACACATGACGTGTAAGGAGAAAGAACACATGACGTGTAAGGGAAAAGAACACATGACGTGTAAGGGGAAAGAACGTATGACGTGTAAGGGGAAAGAACGTATGACTGTAAGGGGAAAGAACGTATGATGTGTAAGGAGAAAGAACACATGACATGTAAGGAGAAAGAACACATGACGTGTAAGGGGAAAGAACGTATGACGTGTAAGGGGAAAGAACGTATGATGTGTAAGGGGAAAGAACGTATGATGTGTAAGGGAAAAGAACGTATGACGTGTAAGGAAAAAGAACGTATGATGTGTAAGGGAAAAGAACACATGACCTGTAAGGGGAAAGAACACATGACATGTAAGGGGAAAGAACGCATGACGTGTAAGGAGGAAAATAAGAAGGAGCATGACTGAAATTTCCAAGAAGTCTGGTGTAAAAGAAGTTCAGAGCTAAAATAAAATGGAATAGACATACTATTTATTGAAGATATAGCAGGACATGTCCCAAACTTAGAGAAAGAAATAGTATTCAAACACAAGAGACATACAGAACTCCCTCCAGACATGACCAGAGATGAAACTCCGCACATGTCATCATGTCAAATACAATGTGGAGAAAGAACCCCGAAAGCACAGGAAAAACATTACCTCACACACAAAGGCAGAAGAATCAGAATTACCCCAGACCTTTCATCAGCAGCCATAAAGGCCAGAGGAGCTTGGAATAAAATATTCATGTTCTGAAAGTAAACAACTGAACCAGGAATGCTATACCCAGGAAAGCCACCTTCCAAACCTGATGGGAAATAAGAATTTTCCAAAACAAACACAAATTAAGGCAACCAATCCAGTGCTGCAGAAAAATTTTAATAGAATATTTTTTTTTTTTTTTTTTTTTTTTTTTTGGTTTTCCGAGACAGGGTTTCTCTATGTAGCCCTGGCTGTCCTGGAACTCACTCTGTAGACCAGGCTGGCCTCGAACTCAGAAATCTACCTGCCTCTGCCTCCCAAGTGCTGGGATTAAAGGCATGTGCACCACCACTGCCCGGCTTAATAGAATACTTTATAGGAAGGAGAGAAGGAAGGGAGGGAGGGAGGGAGGGAGGAAGGCCTGTCTCCTTAACCCTAATACATGAAAGTTTTACTCCATGAAAAGCTCAGATAAACAAACAAGACCTAGGAAAGAAACAACTAAATCCAACACAGCAACTCAACAAACTCTTGAAACCAACATAGGAGAAAGAAAGGAAACACCAATAATTCAGCAAAACAGACCATCATCAAGTATATTTACAGGATATACTAAGCTCCTGTCTATAATAACCATAATTATAAAATATATTCACCACTAAAAAGATATAGACTCACAGACTGGATTAAACAAAAGAACCAACTATATATTATCTTCAAGAAAGAACTAGCAAAGATATAAAAAAAAATGGAAAATAAATTACCAAGCAAATGGAAACTGTAAACAAGCAGGCAGTTATCCTTATATCAGATAAAGTAAACTTCAAACCAAAACTAATTAGAAGACATAAAAAGAAACATTACATACTAATAAAGAGAACAATTCATGAAGAAGATACAGTAATTATAAACATTTATGCACTGAATATATTGGAGCCCCTAATTTGATACAAACAAACACTAAAAGGCATAAAAGGTCACATTAGTCCTTACACAATAATGGGGCAGGGTGGCTCTCATGTTTAGATAGATCTTCTAAACTAAAAGCAAAAAATTCAGATCTAAAATTCACTCTGAATTAACTAGACATAACAGAAATATACAGAATATTCCACCTAACAAACAAGGAATACTTTTTTTTTTTTAGCAGCACGGGACCTTTTTCCAAAATCAATTATATCATAGGACAGAAATCCAAGTCTCAACAAATATAAAAGAGAGAAAACGATTAGACAGACAGACAGAATCCCTTACATCCCATTAGAACACAATGGAAGAAAATTTGAAATCAACAAGAGACCACAAAAATACTGGAGACTAATGACACAATTTTGAATTAGCACTGGATCACCCAAGAAATAATACAGAAAAAATTAAAATTCCTAGTGATAAATGAAAATGAGAATATAACTTCCTAGAACCTCTGGGGCGCTGAAAAGGCAGGCCTAAGAGGAAGGTTTACCTCAAAAGCTCACACAGTAAAAATTCTGAGGGTATCAAGTCAGCAACCTACGGGTACATCTCAAGGCTCTTGAAAAGCAACAGTCAGCCCAACTGCAGAGAGCAAAGAATAATGAAGATCAGAGGAGAATTAATGAAAGAGATAAAAGAACAACACATAAAATTAACCAAACAAAGAATTGAGTTTTAAAGAAAGTAAGACTGGCAAACCTTTACCCCAGCTGATAATAGGGTATCATCGCAACAGACTCCAATGAAATATAGATCATTAGTGATTACTATGAAAACTTATACTCTAAAAAGCTGGAAAACCTAGAATAAATGAGCCTCCTAATACAAATCATTTCCAAAACTAAAGCCAGAAGACCTAAATAATACCTTAAACAGACACACAACAGGTAATGAGAGAAATCAAGTCTCCGCTCCAAAAAAAGGGGAGGGGGGACATTCCATTCCCACAAAATTATCTAGAAATCCATCTTCTTGATGATAGCCACCTGACTTGGCATTTCTGTTGCTCATGTGTTTACTGCAGACACAGGACTGGTTTCCTGTGCAATGCTTCACACAGAGACAGAAATATCACCAAGGACCAAGAAGAGAGAAGTAGCACAAGAGCTGGTCCTAAGAATAGAGATGTGTGAAAAAGCACACTTGCTAAGAGGACACTATTGACACAGACAAAGCTACTGCCTTAATATTGACTTTTGTATCTTATAACTTAACTGTTGTTTATTAGGTCTAAGAGTTTTCTAGTAGATTCGTAGGATGGTTTTTAAAAGAATCATGTATTTGAAAATAATGATAGTTTAACTTTTCCTTTCATGTCTTTGAGTTTTCTAACTGCTAGTGTCTTAGATTGCCTATCCCAGGCTACATACTGAATGAAGCTCATACATTGCTTTTGTGTTGCTTTAACAAAATCCCTGCTGCTGGATAACAGGTTTATTTGGTTTGTGATTCTAGTGACTAAAAGTCCAACAGCATGGTGGTAAGGCCCCCAGCTACACCCAACATGAAAATGATGTGGGAAGAGAAAAGACTATGTTACAGAGGGGTCAAGCTCATGACAGCTGCACTGTGAACAGCCCACGTCACAATAACTAATCCATTCCTACAAGACCAAACCGCCATGCCAGGGTTAGACCATTCATGAGGGTGGATAGGCTACTTCTCACTAGACTCCACTGACCACCACCATGGTGGAAACCAAGCTTCTAGCATATGAACTCTGAAGGATATCAAATCATAGTGGTCTAAGTGACACCAAGTTCTATAACCCAGGAAGAAGGGCCAAACAATAGTAACGATATAGTATCAGTAGTCAGAGCAGAATAACAGGCAGCAGATATGAAGTGAAGGATATTGACTAAAAGCTGCTAGATGAATAATGGCAATCAAGGCCTGTCATATATTGGATATTACAGAGCCCAAGACAGCAATCCTTGAAATAGGGAAAGTCCAATGACTGCCCCTATTTACTGTTTGGAAAGTTCTTACACTATGATGTAGGAGGAGCAAAGAGAACCCCAGACTAACACTAGGTAAAGATCAAAGGCACCAAGCTATCTGAAAAGCTTCTAGTTGGAAATGGCTCCACCCCTCAACTCTCTTCACAGAGACGACATACCAAGTCACACGGCCTCAGAAACACAAGAAACCGGTTCTAGCATCAGTCCTCCCTAAACCTGATCCTACACTGCTTTCTTCATTAGCTACTCACTATCTGTACCTCACTCAGCTCACAGAATTCCCCTTTATGCACTGGTATAAATCAAGCCATGCAAATTAAAAATGAAGGTGAAAGTCAGGGGAAACGTCATCAGCAAACATGGACCTATAGGAGACTAGCATCATTGTACGGAAGAGCACTGATAACTCAACATGACGGTCAGAATAGAACTAAAGAGTGACTGGGCCTAGGTACCAACAGCAGAGAAAGCGTGGCAGGCGCTGCCCCACACTGCCACCTACAGGACACCAGTGGGAGAGCAGCCTCACCTTTGCTCTATCAGACCATCCAAAGGACTGCACGGTCACATCCAATCGTTTCATTAACATCCGCCGGCGACACTCATATTCACAGGAAAGAGCATCATTAATTCTTTCCAGTTTTTCCTAAAGAATTTGGGGATGAAACCACAAAGATTATACTCTGAGAAGTAGTATGGGAATCATTGTACTTTATAAATACTAAATGATCATTTTATGATCCTATGAGACTATGAAAAAATATTTAAATAACATTTAATGATAAAACATTTATAGTGTTCAGAAGCTATTAAAGATGCCTCTATCTTTCATTAGATATATTTACTTAGTAAAACATCAATTTACTAAGCAGTGCACATTAATAAGGAAAGACTGTGCCAATAACTGCCCATCTGGCTGGCTTCACAAACTACCCTTTCAAATCACAACTCTGCTAATATAGTGGTCACTATATTCTTGACTAAGTAGATATTTTAAATTAATGACTTGATTAAAGTGTTATGATATATTACTCTAGAATATCAATTCTAATTCTCCAAATACTAAATGTCCATTTATAAAAAGAAGCCAGTACAATGGACTGGATATCGCTTGTCCCCTCAAAGGTTTCTGATGCAAGTGTGGTCTGCAAGGTAGCAGGTGTAGGGAGAGAAAAGGAAGAATACAGAGAGCCTGTGTGAAATGGAGCCAAGGGGCAAGTCTTAGGTCAACTAACTGTAGGTAAGACAACAAAAAGGTCTTGGGGATGCCTCTCCATCGGCATCTTCTTTATGTACACAAACCAGCCTTGCCATCCATCAAGAGTGCAAGAGACAAAGAACAGAGCTGGCACTGTGTGGTTTAGATTCTCAGTCTTCAAAACTGCAAGCTAAGTCTCTTTACTAATGGCAGCCTGCCACGAGTATTTCACTACAGTAACATTTTAAAATGAACTAATACAGTTATGCTCTAACTTAGTTATAAAACTAGTAAAAGGACTACTTACTGCCTGTTCAGAACTTAAATCAACCTTTAGCAAGGGTTTTCCCACATGGTTTTTCTGGACTTTAGAAAGAATATCCTTCACCTAAAAGTAAACATGAAAGATGACAAAAAAAAAAAATACATATATACATACATATATATAAATTTAAAACCATCCTATTCTTTTTTGATGTGCTGTTTTGAACACCAAATATCGACTATGTTAAAGTGAAACAAATAAAACACACCTTCACCCAGCAGGAAAGAGGGTCACAGCAGTGTCAAATCCCTGGTACACAAGAAGTGCCAGTTACATTAATTCAAACCACAGAGCATTCTTGCCGGGGTTAGAGTTCAGAAGTGACACAAACCGTGAGAGTACAGAGACTTTGGAACTTCCTCTAACATGGCACTCTGTACTTCCTGGTAAACTCAAGAAGGAAACCAAGACATTTAACAAGTACATCAATTTTCCTCAAATGAACACTGTAATTGGTACACATTCTGTTCTCACTGCTCCACAAGACAACACAGGACAAGCTCTCTTCTTCCAGTTCTGAAAAACATTTTTATTACTTTTGCAGGGCCACTGATTGAGGGTACCATTTTTACTTTGTAAACAGGACAATGGATAATTACTTTTCCTTTTATAACATCACAGGTTATTCCAATAATAGTCATTTACCCTGAAGAAGTTTACCGCAGAGTGAAAATCACCCTCTTACCTGGGGAGTAGTTCACTGTCATATCACACAGTAACCACAGCAAACGATCAGAAACAGTAATTAAGAATTCAAAATCATGCTGAAGAGATAAGCTCAATGATCCTAAGCACTCCCTGCTCTTTCAGAGGCCCGGGCTGGATTCCCAGCAAGCATATGGTGGCTCACAACCATCTGTAACCCCAATTCCACGGGATCCAACAGGCATGTACATGGTGCACACACATGCGTGTGGGGAAAACAACATAAATGGATACAAAATAAATTCAAAGTCACCTTGAAAACTAGGATGATAGTAAGAAATGACTGTGAACAGGACCAGGGTTTTTGTCCAGGTGTTTAGAATGTTCTAAACTAGTCAATAATTAGTAATAATGGCTATATAACACAGAAAACAGACTAAAATTCACTACTCTGTACCTTTAGTAAGGGTGAATTTTTAACATGCAGATTGCATCATGAGAGTTATATTTAAACATTACTTAGAACAAGCCTATGTAGCACTGCCCCCAATTCTCTTGCAAATTCTCTGCTCTTCAAAGCAGTCTATCTCTACCATGACATGCTGCATCATTTCTAAATTCATTCATTTCCTTCAGGCTGTTTCTGTTAGTTCCCCAAATGCCCTACCTACCTGCAGGGTCACTTCACTCTCCATATCTAACACCTAGGGATTAGCTGCTGCCTGTCACTCAGGAAGACCCCGATGCACACACTATGCAATTCTCAGATTTCTAAAATGCAAGGAGACTTAGTAGACTTGCTACAGAGTGAGCTAAGAGCAGCAGCCCTGGGAGCTGAGTGCCTACACTCAAACATCAGGTCTACCACACTGCAAAACAGCACCTCAGGTTCCTCCCGTGGAGGTTGCAAGCAATAAAAACATCGATCATCACCACATGTAAATATTCAGAACAGTAAATGACAGGGGTTTGCTGTCACATTACTAAACAGCTTAATTTAAAAAGTAAAAACTGTCTTTCTCAATCATACTAAAGTATCTTCTAGGAATATCATATGTAGAAAAATAAAATTCAGAAATGTTTTAGTCCCGATAGGAAATGAATGGCATACAAAACTGCCCAGGTGACGTGATAAGGTACCACGCAGGCGGTGCGAGGTTAGAGCTGTTCTTAACTACCCTATCAGAGAATGTGCTTACTCATTCCACACAGCACACACTTACCAAGCAATCAAGAAAGCACGCTTGCTCAGTGCCAAGGAAAGCACAGTGTGAATATCCCATGGCAAGGATCTTTCATCTTGAAAACTATCTACTTCTTTCATTATACTGTATTACAACCCTAGCTGGGAAAGCACTCCTTGAATTTACAAAGTGTTTTTATCATGGAAAACTTTGGCAAAGCCTTAGGACTCATTCATTAAGATATGACTCCTGAATATTAACTACAAATTAAATTATAAATACATCTAAATCTTAGCTTGCATATAAAGCTTGGTGAAGTATTTTTGTTTTGGTGCTGGAGAGAGCACCTAGGGCCTTCCACATGGAAGGCCTACCACCAATATGGACTTCTAGTAAGTCATTTAACTTTCTCTTGAAATTAATAGTCTATATATCACAATTAAAGGGAACGTTTTTACTTAGAATATAGCATCGACATATTAGCATTTAGTTGAATTTTTGATAAAATATTCTATATATCTATGATACCTTTGATTCCACTTGGCTCAGCAGAAACGGAATGTCTGAAGTGTCTGACTTGGGGACCCCGAGGGCATCACATACAGCTTGAACTTCCTGGCAAATTTCACTATTTTTATCTAACTGAGAATTTTTATGTTTTTTCTTCTGTAATATTTGTAAAGCTTGAAGTTCTGTACTTAAAAACACTGTAACAAAAAAAAAATATCAGAAAATAACATTAATATATGCATGAGAATTTCTTGAAAAAAAGTGTTTAATTATAATTTATTTAAAACAAGTATTAACAATATCAAAATCAAGACTAACTTACAAAGAACCAAAGAGAATAGCAGCTACAGAACACCTCAAGCTTGAATGACAAATAGCCATTGTTCACTGAATTCTAAAGCACAAATTCGACAAAATACACACTATAAGGGGACCCTTAGATCAGCTGTTGGAATGCAAATTGATACATAATCCAAACCTCCTATAATTAAAAACAAGCCTCACTCAAGAACCCCAAAGGCACAAACTATATTTTGTCTTATTTTCTGTTATATGTTCTAGTGCCTAGGGCACTTCCTGGTATAAGAGTAGGTGATCAATAAATGTTTCTAAACAGCCAATTAATGCCTGTCACTCCAGAGAAGATACAGTAATCTGCACAACAGCCTAATTTCCCAAAGAATTAAAAAAAAAAAAAGACTTTGGAGATGACAGAGTTAGCCATTTCACCATAAATGGTCAGGTATAGGTCAGGCAAAGGAAAACTTGCTGAAATACCATAGAAAGCACAAACACAGGGGTTTACTGACTAGACTATGAGTGTTATCCTGTGCTGCTGGTAGGTTTAAGCTGTTTATGTAAGAATGTCTAAAACAGTGCAATACTTTTAGTCAAATACAAAAGCCTTTCCAATATGTAAGATATCTAATATCTCAATAATCAAAGTGTGTAAATTCTGACCTGAAAATAACAAAACTATGTTGAACACATGCATTTCAACACCCAAGAGAAGACAACTTACACACAAGTTTCAGGCAGTCATCCTTCTTCGCGAGGCGCTCTTTAACATCTCCTGAGACGAGTACCGAGTATGGACAGGCCATCTCTTTTAAAAATCCACTTATCTCAAGCTGGAAGCTCTCTAGGTCATCTTTCCCTTTAAAAGAAGAGTCACACGTATTCACCGAGCGCTCACCACACAATCCACCACTGTAAAATTTATCACAGGATGATTTCCACTCTACATTCAGCTTCGGGTTTTCACTTCCAAGTCAATCTTTAGCTCAGTAGTAGCAAGGCTTAGGTAAAAGCAAAAGCAAGCACACAATGTCTACACACAGAGACTGACAGATCTAAGTTTAAGATGATGAAGGACATGTCATGGGATTGCAAATATTTCTACATTTAAACCTTTGATAAATTCCTCCAAATGAAATCAGGTAAGCTGGACATTTTGAGTACTAGGAACCAAAACACTCAAGAGCATCATCAGAGCCACAGTGACTAACAGGCTCCATGGCAACTGTCCAATTCCATTGCTTCTCCGTGCTCAGTGGATGCAGCCATGGACGTTACCCTCACAGCTACCTTTAACATAATTATGAGAAGACTGCATATGCTTTAAATGGACATATTTCATTTTGCTTCAAATGAATTCTGTCACGTATGACGAAGAAAACAATTAGTTTAAAAAAAAAAAAAAAAAAAAACAGCTTTGGAAAAGAATGCTACTTTGTTCCTCAGCAAATAACCAGTAATTACTCAGTTTTCATTCTATCAGACTATCTAAAATTCTACCAAAGTCACAGGAAGACTCCAGTTACAAGATGACAATGAATTAAAAGCTGTATAAGGTACTGAGAAGTTTTTAATCACAATATTTCCATGTGAATCCTTGTCCTGAGATAAAGACTTAAGGATAATATTTAAATTGAGGATTATACATATTTTTAAAACAATTCAAAATGAGTGATAGTCGAAAGCTTCAATTTTTAAAACAGCTAGTTTACAGTAGCCTATGACCACAGATAGGCAGGGATGGCTCATAGTTTTGTAGCAAATTTAAGAGTCAATTTTGAATTTCTGTAAAATTCAATTCAAAGACTCTTTAATAAGCAGCTTCTTCATATGTCTGACTTTTTCTTATACAGCTGTCATACTGTTGATAAGACCACACATCGTGCACTGTTGATTTGCTTTACTGCTAAGGGAGGGTGGATCGAGCAGGGCGGCATACCAGCTGAAGTGATGCTTTCTTCCAGGTTGCATAAGGACTTTATCTGGGAGCCTAACCAAATGCAGAGCTCTGAAAACTCAGGTGAAGACAGTCCACCCTCTGCTGCCTTGGACAGTGCCTGTTCCTCTAACAGTGGACCCTTATACCTAGAAAGGAAGAAACAACAGTTTAAAAATGAAAAGTTGTCTTAATATTAGCCATTCCAACCAGAGTAAGATGAAATCTTAAAGTTGTTTAATTGGCATTTCCCTGATTGCTAAGAACGATGAACACTTTAATTTCTTCTATTGATAACTCTCTATTGATAATTCAGATTCATAATTTTCGGGGGGGGTGTCCAAATGACTCCCCAGATAGGCTGGTGGTATTGCCCTTGGACACCTCTCAGAGGCTGACTGTCCGGCTCTACTACTGAAGACACACTGAGAACATAGCACTTGGATTATCTGAGCTGAATCTAACCTGAAGCCTCCTTCCTTTATGCAAGCTGCCGAAGGAGGGAAGCAATCAACAGTCCTACGCTGCTAAGACACAGTGACAAGCATGACAAGACATCCATGAAGTCCAAACTCCTGTTTGTGGTAACCATCAGGTGTCTAAGTGAACTTAAGGCCCACTCCACAGGGAGGAAATGATGCCTGGTTCTTAAAGCCTAGCCAGCAGGGGCTGGTCCAGTCAGTCTTCAAAGAAAAGCTGCATCACTTGGCTAGACCAGCATAATTCCTTAACTACATTCTAAACCTTACCCTCATTCTCACAGATAAATGTAGCTCCTCTCTACAGCAAATGGAGATGGTGACAGAAACCCACAACTGGACACAATCCAGAGAGCAGTGGACTGAGGGGAGCCCAGACCCAATGGACACATCTGCAGCAGAGTGCCTACATCTGTGGCTCGGAACATCTAGGAAGAAGGGGCACAAAGCGGGTACGAGCCAGAATACCAGCAGCTCTGCTGTGAGACTGCTTCTCTTAGAAATAAGACCTGATCAGACAGTACCAACAGGCATGCTAACGTGGAAGGGAGACAAAGATCTCAGATGGCCTCGTCCCAGACAAAGAACTATAGTCAAGGAATGACTGCTCAGAGGATTAGCCTCTCCCAGAGATAAGCCTGGTTATCCAGTACAAAATGGTCAGCCCTGAGACTATATTACATACAAACAACAAAACTGGACTTGGCAGGATGTGTTTATTAGTAGGTAGGTAGGTAGGTAGGTAGATAGATAGATAGATAGATAGATAGATAGATAGATAGATAGATAGATAGAGATAAGAGATATAGGTACAGATATAATAATCAAAGAAACAGGCTATCAGTTTGAGAGTTGTGGGATATGAGAGGGCCTGGAGGAAGGAAAGAGAAGGGAAAAAAGAACTCTTGATCTTTCCTGTTTACTTCTAAATTCCTTTTTTTAAATCTCTTAACTTTCTCTAAGGGGAAAAGCCTCTGGTCCTCTCTGCCAAGCCCTGCTGCCTGTTTTTATGCATCATTTTATCAGAATAGAGACATCAACGATATAGATTTGGGATTGTGGCTGCTTTCAGGGTAGAGTAGCTGTATAACTTACTGCTCTATGTAACTAGGATTTAGCTTTTTCATATATCTTCTAGCAATTTAAAATATTATAAATAAAACAGTACCAGTCCTAACAGCTTTGTGCTGCCCCAATTGTAAGAACTGTAGCGATAAAAGCACAAATGCAAATTTCTAGTTCATGAAGCTAAAGAGAGCCTGAGATCTTAACCTGGGCTATTTATGTCACAGCTTCATCATTTAAGATATTTCCACAAGCTGTACTAGGGAAGACATTACATTTTCAAAATACCTTATACATCACCTCAACTGTACGAGATATCAATTTTCTACACTCGTTCTTTCTGCAACAGAGGCTTTATCAGGCACAGTACACTCAGATCTTAGCAGAAGCCACTTAGTTTTCACCCTGATCTTTAAGTCTCTGTCTCATATATTTATCCTCCCTCCCTCCCTCCCTCTCTCTCTCCTTCTCCCTCTCCCTCTCCCTCCCCCCTCATTAAAGGCACATTCATGTGCCCAGTCAGCCTTATAACTCATCCCTGGGATTCATGAGTATACTTCCTCACCTTCCTGACAACCCTCTACCAGGACGCCATCTTTAATTTAAAATCCAATGGTAAATTCATTCCCAGAGGATTCACCTAGTAAATAATTAATAAACACGACTTTGTTTTGCTATTTAATATTTAGGAATTTGTTTCTTTTGTTCTTATTTCACTTTTATCATTTTACTGTACAATCATAT
The DNA here is from genome assembly GCA_028551405.1 of Uromys caudimaculatus. Taxonomy (NCBI): domain Eukaryota; kingdom Metazoa; phylum Chordata; class Mammalia; order Rodentia; family Muridae; genus Uromys; species Uromys caudimaculatus. Next base: position 57,164,460 of record CM052701.1, read on the forward strand.
AGAATATATAGTTTTAAAGTCTAACTTCCAAGACAAGATACATTCACATACACAAATAGCACTTACCTTTTTTTTTTTTTTTTTTTTCTGTTTCTAAACAAGGCCTCAGTGTATAGGTCAGGCTGGTCTTGAACTCATTACAAAGTCCAGGCTGGTCAACTCATAATCCCCCTGCTTCTGCCTCTGCCTCCCAAGTGCTGACACTACAAAGTGTGCCACCACACCCTTAGTTTGCCATCTGAATCTTACTCCTCTACATGAATACCCACCCCATAGGTATTAGCTATTTTGGGCTGTCTGCAATTACTTTTAACATAAATATAAGCATACCTTTTTTTTTTCTTTGAGATAAAAGATAGCTGCTACACTGTTTGGTACCTGGATTAAACACACACGGGCCTACTTCAGATGCATTTGCAGGAGTCAGAGCAGGGCTTCGTAAGCTTTCTACTTGTGACCCTTTTCTCTCGAGAGTCCATTATGCATCCTTAAGTAGATAGGTATGTAAAGTGGGTAAAAAAAATCTAACATCTACTGATAATAAATCATAAATTTTCCCTCCTGTAGCTTTACCATCCAGTTACCAATAGTACCCGTTTCCCATATCTCACCAAAGTTGACAAACTTTTGGTTTTTTACTACCTACTGAGTCAAAAATGAGTTGTATTTCATGAAGAGTATTTTCTTGAACTCACTCTGTAGACCAAGCTAGCCTCAAACTCAGAGATCCGCCTGCCTCTGCCTCAGGTGCTGGGATTAAGGGTGTGCCATGTGCCACCACCTAGCTGTGAATATTTTCAAATATACATTTTGCAGATAAAGAAATTAAACCACACTGGGCGTGGTGATGCACACCTTTAGTCCCAGCACTTGGGAGACAGATGCAGACAGGGAATCTTGGTAACTCCGAGGCCAGCCTGGTCTCCTTAATGAGATTTAAATAGCAAGTCAGGCATGGGGCTAGATGTGCATATTTATAAATCATTCAATCTTGTAGCAGTGTTTTGAAGTAGGGACTAATCTTAATTCTGTAACCCTAACAGATAAGTAAGTGATAGCCTTAAGATTTATGCCCAGAGGCCGGGCAGTAGTGGTGCACGCCTATTTAATCCCAGCACTTGGGAGACAGAGGCAGGTGGATTTCTGAGTTCGAGGCCAGCCTGGTCTACAGAGTGAGTTCCAGGACAGCCAGGGCTACACAGAGAAACCCTGTCTCGAAAAACCAAAAAAAAAAAAAAAAAAGATTTATGCGCAGATATGATCCCAAACACTCTACATAGCTCTTAAACCTCTGTCACCACCTGTTATTAAATGAAACAAATAACCTAAGTCAGGATACAGCCAGGACAAGGCAGAGCTGGGGCTGCGACACTGCTCTGGCTGAAGGCACTCCCCTGCATGGCACACCCACCCCAGGCCTTACAGAGCCTCTCACTTCGACTTAAGAGTAAACATTCATTTCCCCACTTGCACCCATGTCTACAATAAAGCAATTATAAGGTTCAATAAAAACTGATCAAATCATCAAAAATCCTGATTTTAGGGAAAAGGAAAAACCATAATCGTAAATGTCTCAGCTCATCAGGTAAGGTAAAAACAGAGAAAACAATGTAGCTAACACATTTGAATGTGCACTCAGAATGTACTGCAACAGCGACCAACAAATGGAAACTGTTCAGTGCACGCTAGGCCGGTGTGAAGTATACACACTACCTCATTTAATCACCATAATCCCCCTCACGGGTTAGACTCATTTTACAGATGAGCAAAGTGGAAACAGGTAAGTAACTCAATTAAGATTGCCATAATCATGGCAACTGACTAACCTGAGCTGTACAATCCTCTATTGTCCATGTTCTTCACCCCACCGAACCTTCCAGAAATGTCTCTTTTTATTTATATAGCAGCAGTATCTAAAAATATTCTGTGGGGTAGTAATAAGTTTGGTATGAAAAAGTGTATCTGACAAAAGAAGCCTCTTGAGTGTCTGGTCAAAATCCAGTCTAGACTGTGCTGGGTGGAGTCCTCTGGGTAGCAGCAGCCCCCTCCCCCTCGAATAGCCCCAGGGTACTTTTGTACTGCACCAGAGCTCTCTCCCGATGACTTCTCCCTATGAGAAATGACAGCAAGCATTTAAGAGGTGCATTCTTGATTTCAATGGAATCCTGTTTGTGACTGAGGCTAGCACTCCAGCATTCGTATTTAATTGGGAAAGTGCTATTATTACCCTAAATACTTAGGGAACCCACCACCTCTTAACCATAATTGCTAGTTTGACATTGCTTCAAGCTAGATGTATAAACAGAGGCTTTAGTCCATTAAAGTGCCATGGATCTTTCTCAAATAGATATCACCCAGGGCCTTTTTTTTTTTTTTTTATTTAGTATTTTATGTTATGGATGCTTTGCCTGCATGATTGTTTTAGTCAATTTTCTCCACCCATTCTTACCATTATCTTTCATCTCTCCATAGTCCACAAGCAAGACCTAACACCCCAAGCCTTCAGCTCCCTCATCTTCTTTCATCAACCTTCTCCTCTTCCTATCGGTCACTTTCAACCTGGATGTTGCTACAGCTAGAACCATTAAACTTCCCAAATCATGAAGTTAAGCACAGCCTCCTATCTCTCCAGCTTCTTTCTCATCATTCACCAGCACACGCTCTTTGACCTCACTGAGACCTCCACGGTACCGGCTCCTCTGCATGCTTTGTACTTTCTGGCTCCCTCCTATCTTCACTGTCTTCCCTATCGATTTTGTTTTTGTGGTGTGTCATTTCACTTTGTTGCTTAATAAACACTGGCTGAGGAAATGAATCCTTGGGTACTACGGACCATCACTAAGTCCCATAATGCATTTCTTTCCTCTACATATGATGCACCCACTATCACTAAGCAGGTCTTTCCCAAACTAGTAAATAAAATTCCCCAATCACTGTGCTGGCAGAAGTAACTTTCAAGTTAGACATTTAATAATCTGTCAGGTCCTATTAGTAGACAAAGAAAAAAATGAACAAGATAGCTGTAAAGGTACTGCATGCTCTGGGCCTCATCAAACTCCACAGCCCAGCCTACACCAAGCCTGGCCTCTGCACTCTGTCTTCTAGCCACATTATGTCCTCTTGTTCTAACACAGCACACTGCAGGATTCGGAGTCTTCATATCTACTACCATTCAGAACACACCATCCTCCTTTCCCGTCTAATCTCACTTAGTTGATTTCTACTCATCCTTCCTACTTCAACTCAATTACCACTTCTTCAGGAATCGCTAACCCATCAGCCTTCTGTTTCATTACCCTGATTTTTCCGTTGAAGCACTTATTACAGTGTATAATAGACAACCACATCTGTTTTTACTCTTAACTGTGAGCTCCGTAAAGCCAGGAATCAAGTCTGTTTTGCTCACCACTTGACTTCTCAGAACAGCGTCCAAGACACAGCCATACTCCATAAACGTTTGAAATGAACAGCGATTCTCAACCTAGGCTGTGAAGCTTTATAAGATCTGCAACACTATAAGATACCTCTGAAAAGGTGAGCCGGTAGTATATACCAGACCAGAATTTTTCATCAGTTCTGTGAATGGCTGCAATGTACAGCCAGATCCACTAGCTGAGGTGGACTGTTCACAAAATCATAGACTGCTATAACCAAAGAAGCATGAAATCACCGACTTTAGGATACTTGTTTCAGGGAAGAGGAAACTGATTGCTAGCCAATATTTTTGTTGTTGTTGTAACACACTACATCTCTACATTGGTCTTCCACAGTTTTCCTTTCTAAGTCATTGCATTAATTTCTTTGCATGACAACCTAAAGCACTTTCACTAATAAACTACATGGTTTGATCACAATAAAAAATACATTATTCGAAATCTACATGAAGATCTGAAAAGACAGTGATCAACTACAACATACATAATCAGTAACATTCCCCACATTTTGTTACCATAGAGGGGGTTTTCAAACTTCAAAATCTTGTCCATGGCCACTCCAGGACACACCGATTCTAAAGTGTAACAGTTTTATTTCTCATATTGAATAATGTGAAACAAATGTTCCTCAGTAAATGTCAACTTTACAGCAAATTTCACTTTCTTAAATGCTATGGTAGAAACAATATGTTTAAGGAATCAAAGAATAAAACCACTGTCTTCCCATTTCATAAATGGCTACAAGATCCCCAAAATTTTAAATGTCTGACTTGGGAGCCAAGCTAGAGCCTAAACACTCCAAGGTACTTTAGCTCCGTATTAGTTATACTACCCAAGCAAGGTTAAGAGAATTTCACAGAAATACAAATAGCCCTGAAATAATCGCTGGTTCTGTTCTTTCATTTAACAAACATTTTTTTCAAGATCAAGTAAATGCAAGGTTCTGTTATGCTGGGTAACAGCAAAGTATGCATTATCAAGGTGCAACAAAAGTTATACTTGCTAGAAGAACATGTAGTTTGAGGGAACAAAAATTAAGAGGACCGGGCATGATGGTTTCAAGCTTCTTTAGGAGCAGTTACCCTAAAAAGAAACCGCCCCTAAGGTGGCAAACGACTGTGCAGATGGCGCCAACTCTAAGGAAGAGATTTGTTTATTAACCCTTAACCCTTTGGCTCTTTGCTCACAAGTACGCACCCTTCATTGAACTTTTTCTTCAGTCAGGCACTGTTCGCCGTGACAGACCCCACTCTAATATGTTGCCAGGGATCCATCAGTGAAGAAAGCTGACAAGGAACCTGTTTCCCGAGAGCTGGGTGAAGTTCATGAGACAAACAGGTAAAAAGAGCAAGCGCTATGAAGAAAGCCAGGATGGAAGGGAGTACCGCTGCGTGTCCAGATCACCACCACTCCTGGGATTCCTCATAACACCTAAACTGCTAATATCATTCTGAAAACTATCGTTTCTCCCTGCCTACCACACAAACGTGCTTTAAGGAATAGAGAAGGTTAAAGGCAGGGGCTCACTCTAAACTAAGAGAGTCTTCAGTTTAAGAAGCAGAAGTAAATCCTCCCGATCCCTGAGTAAGCCACCGATTTGAGCAGCGTGCGTCACAACTGTCCAGAGGCGAATGTGGTACGGCAGGCGCGGGATCTACGTCCACACAAAGGGCCCCGAGACCCGGGGGGAGCGGGCTGCGGGCTGAATATAACAGACAGGAGGACCAAGGCCGGAGCAGTCTGGCCTCTCACTGCAGCCTCTCGTTCCCGCCGGCGACTAGGGTCCCGGCTGCCCGGAGCGCGGCGGCCTGCGCACCGCCGGGTCCACACAGCTTGGCCCGGGAGACGAGCATGCCTGTGCCGCAGCGGCCACGTGCAGGGCTAGCGTCCGCTCCCGAGAAGTGGTCCACGAGAACACTCACCCCAGCGCCTCCAGGGTGTCCAGAACGTCCCCCTCCATGCTAGTTTCGGGCCCGAGCTCTGGCCCTCTCATGGTCGCTTGGCCCAAAGCTGTTCGTCACTCTAAAAATACCGCCGGAAACCAGCGTCATCACACCAAGGTTCCGGGACTTGTAGCCTTGGCGACCATGGAGGAGCCCATGGGACCCAAGCCTGGAAATAATCCCTGCTTGATGCAACGTAAAAGTCGCGTTTGCAACAATAGACTTTTTTTTTTTTCTTAAATAATGAAAAATAAGCATCTTTGTGTTAGGTCTTATCCACGTGTTGAAGTCACTCTCTTTTAATACCATGACTCTGCTCTAAGTGTTGAACACTACCCCACCTTAGATTTTTAATTTTTGTTTATGGTGTGTGGTGTCAGGTATGTGTTGGTGCTCTGGAAGCCAGCAGAGGGCAACAGATCAAGTCCTCTGGAAGAGCAGCCACATTCATAACCAATGGGCCAACTTTCCCGTCACCCACACACATACATCTTGCTTTTTATAACAAAAATTCCAAAAAGAAACTGTAATTATCTCCAGCTAGAAAGTAACAGGAAGTCTATATACGTAAACCCACTAAGCCAATACATGCACCAGTGCTCTTATAAGAAGAGATCTAGGGTATCGTTTCATTATGAATATAGACCCAAATAAGTGAGTTGTGTTCATCTATCTACAGAATCACCTCAGATACATACTTAAGATTTTGTGCTGTGTTGCTGGTCATATATGAATGCATTAGCAACAAAAGGTACAGATCCAGATGCAGTAGAAACATATGTAAGAAATAAAAACAAGCTGGGCAGTGGTGGCGCACGCCTTTAATCCCAGCACTTGGGAGGCAGAGGCAGGTGGATTTCTGAGTTCGAGGCCAGCCTGGTCTACAGAGTGAGTTCCAGGACAGCCAGGGCTACACAGAGAAACCCTGTCTCGAAAAATAAAAAAAAAGAAAGAAAGAAAGAAAGAAAGAAAGAAAGAAAGAAAGAAAGAAAGAAAGAAAGAAAGAAAGAAAGAAAGAAAGAAAAACAAGGCCACTACATGCCTTTAATCCAGCACCCAGGAGGCAGATGTATCTCCTGAGTTCAAGGCCAGGTTAGTCTATAGTGAGCTCCAGGCCACCCAGGGTTACAAACTGAGATACTGTCTCACAAAACAAACAAACAGCTAAACTGAAAGAAATGAGAGAGAGAGAGAGAGAGAGAGAGAGAGAGAGAGAGAGAGAGAGAGAGAGAGAGAAAGAAAAAAGATATAGAAATAAAAACAAAATAAGGACATCTTCTGAGTAGCATAAATTATTTCCAGCAAATTCATGTCAAAAGAAACCTCAGGGTTGTTTGAGTGAAAAGAAAATAATGACAGATGAGAACACAAAAGTGTAAAAAGTGCTGAAAAATACTCCTAGAAAGAGCAAAGTGAGATAAATATTGGCTGTTCAAAACAGCAAGTGTAATGTCTTGTAAAACTTGAAATGTAGTGTTGGGAGAAAGGGTTAGCAAATAAAGTTAATGAATTACAGAATTTACCCATTTCCAAGAAGTGATAAAATAATTTGTGGTAGTAAATCAAGATTACACACTATACATTATTAATGGATTTTGTAAAAAAAAAAAAGTCGCCCTCTCAGGACATCGCAAGACCCAGCAGAGGGCCAAAGACACGCCCCACAGCTCACCAGGTACTGCCC
>CM052701.1:57172020-57196639 GCA_028551405.1 Uromys caudimaculatus
ATATATATATATATATATATATATATATATATATATATATATATATATATATATATATATATATATATATATATATATATATATATATATATATAGCTGCTCTTGGGTGAGTTCACTGGCCCCCAAGGATTGAGGTCAGGAAAGTGGCCGTGGGGAGTGGGGAGTGGGGGAAGGGGAAGAAAAGGAGAGAAAAGGGAGGGCAGAGAGAGAGGAGAGAAGATTAACTTAGTTTCTTAATGTACACATTTCATAATTTGCAGTGTTTGAGGAATGTGGAAGGAACTTCACTGATGGTTACATATCAGAAAAGCCTTTAAACTCATCCTAAACAGCCACTAATCCATCTCACCCAACAGCAATCATCAATGTTAAGAGAAAAATAGAACCAAACACATACACAATTGCAATTTTTACAAAGGTCTCTTTCATTATTGAGTAGCATATTTAACAATGAAAGTTTAACATTTAAACAACGCATTGTTGACTACAGCATGAGCAACTGTCCAATAATTACAATAAAGCTCTGTGCAGCTATGCTTTTGGATAAGGCAAAGGTATCCATTCCCACAGGTCTTCCAGCTGGATTACACCTCCAATACCAGGCAAGCCCAAGTTTGTGACCTCTAGCATTGACAGTCTTCCAGTGTAAGAGGGTGTTGTAAGCCTCTCAGGAAGCTTCAGAGTCTTTGAGTATGGGCTTCTCAATGAAGGTAGCATTGCTGGATTTTGCAGAAATGGGAGTGAGTGGTGGGATCCAAATGGCACTTAGTTGTGATGCCACAGAGAATGCAGGTAGCACTTAATGGATTAACACAAGGCTTAACAAAGTGCCAAGACGTCCGGGTGATTTTTCATCAACTGATCCTCCAAAGAATGTTTCACTGTGACCTTAGTGTATAGCTGGAAGTTCCAGTCCTACAGAATATTCCAAAAGTATGCTTTGTCATCTTTAAACAGTCGCTGTCACAGGTCATGTGGTATCTACCAAGTCAGCCTTTAAAATCAGACCTTTGATTTATGCATTGTCAGCACAACCAAGGTCTAATCATCCCCCCCTCTGATAGGACTTGATTTGGGAACTTTTCATCCCTGTTTGGTATGAAGGGAATGTCAGATGGGCATTCTCAAATCTTAGCAAACCTGGTCAGCAACTGCAATTCTGTTCCCTCCATTTGTATTTCATCTCCAATGTCCCAGTAACCACAGCAGCTTTTGTTTTAAATGAACCAAATGTGGAGAATTCCACACCATTGCATGACTTTATACATCCAGCTTCTCCAACCCTAAGCCAAGTGCTTTGCTGAAAATATCTCAGGCTAAGATCCACATATGATGAAGAGAATCACCCTGTTGACACAGAGCAGCAGCTAGCTTTGTCCTTAGGCTGTCACAGACAAGGCCCCAGGAAGAGGTAATGTGGGAGCCTCCTAAGAGATACCTCCATCACTGAGCTCTCAGCTAAGGTTTTTGGGTTCTCTCAGGTTTGGGCTGTAGGAGATGAATGAAACTGGAAGTCATTGTGCTAAGTGAAATAAGCCGGAGTCAGAAATGCAAACACTGTTATGTTTTTTCCCTATATGCAGACTCTAGGTTTAAAATTATATGTGTGGGGGGGTGAAACCAAAAAGATGATCATGAGAGGAAGACAACTCAAGAGGAGAGAGGGTGACGGAATATGGTGACGTGATCAGAAGAGGGTCTATTTGGGAAAAGGAAGGGCCCAGGAAGCATGGAGGAGCGAGGGTGGTGGTGCAAACAAAAACAAAGCATAAAGACCCATAGGCATGAGAGTGGATTAGTAAAACCTATTCCTTTGCACAATAACTTTAAAAGTTAATGAGAAATTTGGGATGCTTAGTACACAAGTGTACCAATAGGCTTTCATAGTAACAGCTGAATGCCCTCTGCACTTAATCTTAGACAAAAGGGCTAGAAGCTATATCCTTAAGATTTATTTTTATTATTTTAAATTATGTGTATGTGTGGGGGGTTAATGGGCATGTGCACACACACAGTACCATGGAGGTGAGAGACAATGGATCCCCTGGTGCTGGAGTTGTAGACAATCCAGAGTAGGTACTAAGACCAAACTCTTAAAGAAAGAATCACGGAGTTTCTAAAGAAAAGGGGAATCATCGGAAATGTAAATAAAATATCAAAAAATAAATAAATAAATAAATAAATTTAAAAAAAAAATAAAAAAAAAAAAGAAAGAATCGTATGTGCTCTTCACTGCTGAGCCATCATCTCTCCAGCCTTGGGAAGCTATGCCTTCAGCTGCCTTTGCTAAGCCTAGACTGGACCTCTGTATATTTGTCTTAAGCTGGTTCCTTTTCTGAGCTTGTAGCATACATTAGGCTCTTTGGGCTACAGGCAGCACAGGTTCATTCTGAAAAGGTTGATGCTGAAGTGGGGACACTGATGTGAATTGCTTGAGCCGATTCACAGTTCAAGAATGTGCCTGGTCTGAGGGATGCTTTGGTCCCCAGACCTTTCACAGTGTCATCAAGGCCCTCTCAGATCTCTCCTCCCTGACTAAGACTCTTCCAACGATGACCGCCTCTTTCACAAAAGAGGATCGATTCTGAAGGAGAAGGGACACGCCTGGAAAGAAATTGCAGACACACCTTTTGCTTCTCATGTGTTCAAGGGATGCTGTGTCCACTCTTATACTAATTTAGGGCTAGGGGGAAGAAGACATTATGCTAGCTGGTATAAACCTATCAGGCCTCATCTCTAAATCTGAAAGTAAGGTTAGCATTCTCTGAGTACATGGAATAGAAAGAGGTAACTGAAGCAGCAGCTGGGAAGGAGGAGAGACGTTGGGCAACCTAAGCTGAACGTCCTCCTGAACAGTGTCGTATTTGCTCTCCACCATTAAACTTCAGTGCAAATACAGAATACCCATGTGTTAATTCATACACAGAAGGTGACCATTACACAAGCAAATGCCAACTAGATAAATGCTAATGGCATTGCCTTGAATTTCTTTGCAGTATTATAAAAACACAGCATAAAGTTAGGAGGAGACACTGCTTTTTTATTTTAGTAAATTTAAGTTGTCAATTCAATGTTGTTGTATTCAGTGCACAATTATTCAGTTGTTCAATTGTTCGGTGTTGTATTCAATGTATAATTATTCAGGTTAATGTCTAAAAAGAAACCTTCTATCCATATTCAAAATGAGGATCCCAGACTTATTTTATTCAGTGTGATCTTGAGTGTGTGTGTGTGTGTGTGTGTGTGTGTGTACACAGGATCATGTGGAAGGTCTGTGGGTAGGTGTACATTATCTATCTGTGAATGTAAAGATCTGGGGTTGATATCATGTGATGTCATGTATCTTCCTCAGTCACTCTCTACCTTATTTTGGTCAGCAAACCCCAGTGATATGCATGTGTCACCCCACTTCCCAGTGCTGGGATGACAGGAGCATGCCACCAACCTTCTGGCTTTTTATGTGGGTGCTAGAGATCCAAACTCAGGTCCTTATGCTTACAAATCAAGCATTTTTACTAATTGAGCTAGCTCCCCAGCCCTCAGATTTATCTTAAATGGAATGAATGAATCTACAGCCACAGAATACAATCTACCATAGCACCACTGATATTCTATTTTGTTAGTTTCAAGCATTTATAATGAAGATCATGATTGTTGAGGTTTGCTCTGTTGCTATGGCTTATAATGCTAAATTCTGTACCCAAAGCTCTAGTTGTCTATGAGTGAATTCTCACAGTTACCAGCTTTTGTTGTGTAAACCTTGCTCCTTAATTTAAAACTATTGGTTAAATAAAAATGACTATGACCAATTACTGGAGGGATTAAAGGTGGGTGGCTTTTGAGTTACCCTGCTGGGGTTGCAGAGTAGGAGATAGAAGGAAGGCTGAGGGATGGGGAGGTAGAAGCCACTATGAGAGGAGATGGAGCATGAGCACGTGACAAGGAGAAACAGCAAGTATTTGGGATGTATCATTGGGGAAGTAGCCAGGCCCACAATTAGTAGGTTAGGGGTCCCCCAGTAATTGTCAAAGCCAAATAAAATAACCATAGTCCGAGTCTCATTCATTCATAAGCTAGACAGGGATAAGTTTAAATTGGATCAACTACACATGACCATGATCATGAACCAGTGAATTGTGGTAAACTTTGTACCCTCTTAGATACCAACTGTGTTGTGTTCTCCCCTATACAACTACAGAAGATGTTCACACATAATGTAATGTGACTAAAACCCCACTAGAGTCTTGGTGAATTATGGTATCTAACTGAGAGGACCTGACTCACTCCATTTTCAAACAGGCAGCCATGTTAGACCTTAAATTTCAATTTCTCAGGACAGCCCAGGCTTCTTGGGAAAACTGCAGAAAAAGGGATCCAATCAGCAACTGTGTCAATATCTGGTCAGGGGCTTACAACAGATAGGAGAAAGTCCCTATAAGGTAACCCTCTCTCCCTTGAGGTATGAACCAATCAGAAGTGTACAAATATCCCATACCATAAGCTCAACCAATCCTGATGAGAGTGACCCAACTGCAACTGGAAAACCCCTAACTGGCTTTTAAAGGGCCCTGTGAGCTTTCCCTGTGGTAACCATTTTGCTTGGATGGTTGACCCCTGCATGCTGGATGTTTCTGCAGAATACACGCTCTTTGTCTTTGCATACTATTTGTGTCTGGAGTCTTCTTTCAGTTATTTTCAGACCTGTTCATAACCTGTGAAGACCACTAACAAAAAATCAAAAAGAACAAGAAACTCAGACCTTGTAGATATGATCAAGTTCTTTTTCCCAGAAGTAAGTAACTTGGTTATCTTTGTGAAAACAAAAGTCTGTTCTTTTTTACCCTCCACTAAACTTAGATGGTTGGCTGTATGCTTACAATTCAAAAGCCCAGTCTGCTTTCAGATGTTTTGGGTGAAAACCAGTACAGTTTTCTTTGAGATAAAACTAGCTTTTCCCATGGACATCTCTGCGCTGCAGAGGCTCACTGTGTGAACTCTTGTGACCCCTCTCTAGGAAATTCCTGCTATCATGCCTCCAGCCCACCATCATGCACTCTAGCTCACTGGAACCATAAGCCCAAATGAAATCTTTCTTCTATAAGTTGCCTTCTTCTAAAAGTTTGTGATGTTTTATCACAGCAACAGAAAAGTAACTAGCTCACCAACCAAGCATAATGTGAGCAGCTCAGTGGAAACATGTTTTTCCCACAGAGATGTCAATAGATCTGGAAAACATCTGAGCCAGTAATAACTACATCATTTAAACCAACTTCATCGTATATAACACCAGTGTAAGATGACGGATTTGAAATCAAAGGAAGGGTTTAGTTATAAAGTCTCCTGTGCCGATTTAGGAATAATATGTATTTAATTTAAATTGATTAAAATATTTTCAATTTCATTAGTTTTCATCCTGATCTGATTGGATTTGTAAATTAAAACTCTATAAATGCATCCGTTTCTGAGTTCACAGCACTGCTTTAAGACATAACAAATAACTGCTACCACATACTGATTTAACTTCTACCTCACTAGCAGGAACTTCTGAGAACATCTTTCAGAAAAAGGAATATTTCACATTTTTTAGAGCAAATTGAAACTTGTCGTTGGAAAAGAGTCAGTGAAGAGTTCTTGCTGTCCTTGAAGGCTTAACATATCTTAAATATTTCTTTTTCAGTATCTAGAATTTACACATATGCTGTACTGTGTATAAACACAGAAACATCACTCTAAGTGAAAGAACCCAGCAGTCATGACAATCCTACGTTACCTGGCTTCACGTATGCAAAGTGTCCAAATCAGATAAGTCAATGCCTCAGTTACTTTTCTGTTGTGAGAAAATACTATGACCAAAGTATTTTATCCAAGAAGGAGGGCTATTTGGACTTCAGTTACAGAGAAATAATTATGATGAGCCCATCACGGTGAGGAGACATGACGGCGGCAGCCACAGTGGCAGGAGCAGGGAGCTAAGAGCTTACATCTTAACATAAGCAGGAAGCAGAGAGGGCAAACTGGAAATGGAGCAGGGACATCTACCCTCAAAGCTCACCCTCCACCTTGACGTAGCTCCTCTAGCAAAGCTGCACTTCCTAATCCTCCCTAAACAGTGCCATCAACTGGGGATCAATTGTGTAAACACTCAAGTCTGTGGGGGACATTTCTCATTCAAACCACTACAATCAATAAAGATAGAAAGTAGATTAGAGATTGCTTGAAACTGGGGGTGTGGGACAATAGAAGCATACAGGGCTTCTCCAATGAGGGATGCTCTATAGTTGATTGCAGTGAACCTGGGATGTCTTGGTGACTGCTTGGATGGGTGCGCTGTATGGAAGCTATTAGCTGCCCCTCCCCAGACACAATAAGGTGTGTTAAGTTTGAGTCATTCAAAGAAAGCCAGAGCTGATAACCGAGTCTTCTGTGCCGTAAGTGCCCCTTCTGATTCTACATGAAAGAGTTCACAATTCCTCCCGTACCCAGTGTTGAAAGTCCTACCCCAAGCCTTGAGCTCATTCCTTACACCCGCTCCAGTGCAATGCGGTTTTTGGTGTCTCAGGACCAAACAAACACACTCCAGGGCCCAGAACACAATTCCAAAAGTAACAGAAATTCTTTTCAGATATTCAAAGGCATGTGTAGTGGGATGAATAGCTGCCAGTGACATTCTAGAATCTTCTCTCCTTCTGCCTGTTCATCCTCACCTCTTGGTTTCTCCAGAGTCCACTTTCCCCCATACTCCTACAAAACTTGTATTTGTACTCTGTGTGCAGCTTTGTGTCATTGGGTTCCCTCTTTACTCTAAGTCTGCACTTTAAAGACTTAGGAGAAAGATCTGACCATTGGCTCTACTTAACCTTTCTGCAAAGCATACGTGCATTACTGTATAACATAGTAACACCAAATATAAACCGTCACTTTAAAACCAAATAAGTAAGAAGCCATCTCGGGAGACAAGACCATCTGCCAAAGGCATGGGCTAAGATTCAAGGCTAATATCCTCTTGAAAAGGTGGAGGTTAATAAAGCTCTTCAGGACAAAGATACTATGTTAACTCTGGTTAGTGAAACCCTATCTTACAGCTGCCTAGACCATGGACTGCCCAGAGCATGCTACACTGTACAGCAGGCGGTCCTGTGAGTCTCCGGCCCTTGCAGAACTTCCGTTTGTTTCTAAGCTGATTCTATGCTCCTCCCCACTCACCTCTGTTATTTATTAAGAAGACTATAGAAGGAGCCTGGTGTGCTCCAGGCGACTACTTCCTTTTCTCTCCAGATCTTCTTTCCTAGAGTTGGGAAGGGAGGTACACTGTTAGTTCTTTGCCAGGGTATAAAAAGCCTGGCTTTGTAACGGGGGCACAGACTAGGCCAACTGGCATGTGTCAACATTGTAGGTCTAGCTCACAGGTGATGGGGTCTAGCTCGCTTGGCCATGGGGTCAAGCGTCATGGTGAACAAAGGTGAGGTTTTAATCTCCACTTTGATTAAAAACCCAAACATACCTCTCACCTACACCCAAGTTCTGAAGGAAAAGACGCTACAGAGCAGCCTGCAAACAGTTAAGTGATTCGTAGGTTTTCCACACTTTCCCTCTGAGTCGTGAGCAGCTACACCTTAGTTTTATAATCATTTGTTTTTAAGTCAAGTTAGCTCTGATGCTTATAACTACCCAAACAAAGACAGGGCTCTATAAATATGAAGAGAAACCAAGCTTACACTGCATTCAGTTTAGGAGCATTAGAAGTTCTCAATCTGTGGGTCATGACCCCTTTGGGGGTCATATATCAGATATCCTGCATATCAGGTATTTACATTATAATTCATAACAGTAGCAAATTTACAGTTTGTTTGAAGTAACAACAAAATCATTGTATGGTTGGGATCACCACATGAGCCTCTGTTGAGAACCATTGCTTAGATGTCTTTAAAGGAAAGAACAGATACAAGGGTTGTCAGGCTGTAGCCTATAATCGCATCACACCCAAGTTCAAGTCCTATGAGACCCAGGAACCCCGAGACTCCCTTTCCAGCTAATCTCACACACCCTTTCTTTATTAACCCAGCATGTCCAGGAGGTCCATTCCTCTTCATTTTTGTTCTATAGTTTACTTTAAATCTGTTTAAAGATAAAGCTAATGATTATCGGTTATTGAGAAGGGGCCATAAGTAAGGTTGCAAAAAGTAAGATGATTATACCCAGAGTCTGGTATCTCCAAAATAGACTTATTTCTTCCTTAAAGGAAATAGTAGCTAATTATTCCTTGTCCAAAAAAAAAAAAATCATCAACAAACCATCACTTAAAGCCATTTAAAAAAAACAGGTAATTTTTGTGCCATTCTAAAGTAACAGTTAAGAAAACCTATGAACTCTGCTGGCAGTGAAGCTCGGAGTTTTTAGATCGTATGATGTCATTTGCAGCAAACCCGAAGTTGAAAATAACACAGAGAAGCATTGTGGGTCACAGTACAGTTTCCGAGTCTTACTGTGTTTGTTCAAGCTTGATTTTTTTTTTTTTTATTGTTTTGGGGGTTTGTGAGACAAGGTGTCACTGTGTGGTGTAGGTTGGCCATGAACTTGCAGTGATCTCTCTTCCTCAGTCTTCCAAGAGATGGGATTATAAGCAAGCACCACACCAACACACCTGTGTGTAGAAAGGATGTAGAGGTCAGAGGTCAACCTCAAGTGTCATTCCTCAAGTGCCATTTGTCTTCCCCCCAACCAAGACAGGGTCTCTAACTGTCTGGAACGTGCCGACTAGGCTATGCTGCTCACCAACACAGCCTTCCCAGTGCTGAAATCACTATTACATGTCGCCATCCCCAGCTTTTGTTCAAACTAGGGTTCAAGTGGGTTCAAACTCAGCCCCTCCTGCTCGTACAGTTTGCTCCTTACTATCTCCCAAGCCCCTGACTTCAATTTTTCCTAGGTAGAAACTATAGCTATTGACTGTCATCTGAGCAGGGCCACCCCATTACTCTAGCCCTGGAGGTCATCTCTCCACACCTACTGGTTTCTCCCACCAGATATCATGTGTAGTGTCAGGGCTTGTGGCTGCCTCTATCACTAAAACACAAACAATATTCAGCTCTAAAATTCATGGCCGTCTAGGAAATGGGCATAGTGGCAGACATTCAGATCTCACTGGCCCAGTCCGCCATCCACATCATTGTGTACCAGCTGCTTGAAGGAGGGCAGTTCCCCAAGCAGACCTTTGGACTTCACATGCCAGTCTTTCCAGACCATAGCATAGCCACATCAGGAATACCAAGGCCATCCTGAAGCTCAGGTGACCTCACCCTGAGCCAGGTTCATCTACTAAAGTATCTACCTGTAGCCTTGAAATCCATCTCCATGGTCCTCGGCAGGACTTCTGGCTATACTCAAAGATTGACCTTCTTTTGTCAAGTAGTCTACCTGCTCTTTGCTCTGTGTACCCAGGCAATAACATGACGTTAACTAATACTCACCAAAGGACTAAGGTCCCTCCCGATACAACCAAAGGGCCTTTTTGACCTTGGGTTTTTGTAACATGTCAAATAACAAGAAAGTCTACTTCAGAGTGATTGCTTTTAAATGCTCTTTAATTGTTGAAACCCTGGAATTTCTGATAAAGTAAACCATGGTCTGAATGTTAGTCTCGACTTGACCTCCACAGGTTTAAACCACACCAACCAAGTGCACTTCAAGTGGCTCCATGGTTTATAGTTAATTTGCAACCATGCATAGGACCGTGCCAATTTACTATGGCTGTGCATTGGACTGTGCTATGCATTACACATTTAATCCTAATGGCCCCGTGAATATCAAGTACGGAACTGAATGCATTCTGGGCTCACCGGAGGTGGGGAAGGGGTTTGCTTGGCTTCATCCCACAATCACTGTCCTGCCTCCCTGACACGACAGAGGTGATCTCAGTGCTTCACATTTGAAGCAACACTTCTGCAGTTCCTACCCCAACTCTGACTACCCATATGCATGAATCCACCCAGAGACATATACACACAGAGACACACAGACATAAACACATAGACACATAGACACAGGCACACAGGCACCTGCAAAGATAGGAAGTAACCTGTACGGCTTCTTCACTTTTTACATATATCTCAGCTTAGCTACATATACACACATATCATCTATATCAGCCAAATATATCACGTGTATGCCTACATTTAGATACATGCATAGCACTGCAGGCTCTAAACTACATACATATGAATTCCAAATACAGACATATGCTGGCTTTTGAGCCTGTGCAGTGGGGTTTTGTCTGCCTGGAGAGCTTAGTGAACACTACAGGAAAGGGAAGGTTGTAGTCAGCTGTGACGTCTGACTCTGACCACCATTCCTGTTACTTGGATCCCAGGAAAGGGAGAAACAATGGCCATCCATCGAGCACCTTTCTGGGAAGATAGTGAAGAAACTCACCTTGGGGGGGGGGGGGATAAGGATGCCAAGAAGTTTTCATGGCCTTTGGGGACCTCAGGGCCCACATAGTCCTTACTAGCTAGTTCAGATTGCTTCCCAGCATTCCAAGAGAGCAGCAAACCAAGATGTCCAGAAGCAGAAAAGAACTACATCAGAAGATGTAGGGAGCTCTTGAGGACTGGTGCCAGGGTTTACTAGAGAGAACGGCTTCATTCATTCATTCACTCACTCACTCATTCATTTCTAAAAGGTAGGATCACAATGACACAGGGTCACAACACACAGGCTAGCATGGACTGCATTAGGCTAACCTCAGACTTGCAGACACCATCTTGCCTCAGCCTCCCAACGTGCTAGGATTATAGGCCCACACCATCCCACATGCCAGAGAAGGACATCGTTTCTCTCCTCACTCATCTCTGCCCCACATGCTCAGGGTGCAGATTAGAGTGGAGTAGCTCAAATCAATGTCAGAGCAAGACATGGTGGGTAAGGAGGGGTACTGGATCCATCGGGGGTGCACTTTGTTCAGCAAAAGCAAAGCCTGGCACTGATCTGACATCTATTTGAGAGAACAGAGGAGGAGAGGGACGATGAGTAGGAGAGGATGCCACAGTGCAGGAGCAGTCACAGGAGGCTGACAGGATCCACAGTGCAGGAGCACTCACAGGAGGCTGACAGGATCCACAGTGCAGGAGCACTCACAGGAGGCTGACGGGATCCACAGTGCAGGAGCACTCACAGGAGGCTGACGGGATCCACAGTGCAGGAGCACTCCCAGGAGGCTGACGGGATCCACAGTGCAGGAGCACTCACAGGAGGCTGACAGGATCCACAGTGTAGGAGCAGTCAGGCTCAGGGGATTCTATAGCATGAAAGAGCAGCTCTTTTCCTCATTGAGGAGTGAGCCTCAGGCTACAGCTTAGCTGCACTTATCCATAGCCAGTTACTTGAGCTTTTATAGCTTTTTGAAATCAATGGTGTGGAAAATAACTCAAAAGACCTAAATATCCTAAAACTTGAAGATAGTTTAGAACGTTATGCCATTGCAGTTGGCAGAGAGCTTCTAGTTTAGTGTAGTCTCTGCTAAATCCCATTTACATTGCTCCTGCTAGATGCACCCAAGGACTTTCTTTAGACACCACCCCCTCAGGGCCAGTAGAGTCAGATCAGGGGCAGCTCGGAGTGCTAGGATCTCCTCAAGATCCAGAATGAATGAGCTTGACTCACTCACTCACTGCTGCTCCTAGGAGCTCATCCGACATAAAAACCGAGGGGCTGGAGACTTAGCTTAGTGGGTAAGAGCACTTGGTGCTCTTGCAAAGGACCTGGGTTCAGTTCTCAGCACCCACACAGCAGCTCACAACTGTTTGTGAGTCCAATCCTAGAGGATATGCCTTTTCTGGCTTCCCTGAGTACCAGGCACACACATGGTACACATACATGCAGGAATAAAATCTATATATACAGGTGAAATGAAAATTTTAAAAAATCTTTTATAAAAAAGAAATTAAAACAATGTTGCCCTCTAAGCCGTTATCATCTACCTGAAGAATTCAGTTTGTTCCCCCATGAGAGGTTGAAAAACAGTAATACTTTGTTATTCAACGTAGTTCTTTATCTCTCTGAGGACTCTTCCTGCGCATATACAGGGTTGCTAGAGGAAGGTTAAGCCAGGGAAACAAGTTTTCCATATTAAACTGGAGCTGAGTGGGGTTTCACCTGTTCACAAGAACCCAGTCATTAATTTGTCAATTAGGGTTTGTTAAGCACATACTATATCTAAGACTTTACGCTGACACTTAAGTTACAAAGACAAAAGAGATTCTAGCCCTCCACCGGCTCGTGTATAAATCGATGGAGTGCACTTCCCAGGTCTTGAGACATGTGCAAGTTTGCTTCAAGAGATTAAGAAGCTGCAGAGATCTTGTGCGGCTTGTGGCTGTGTTCACATGAACCCGTGGAGACCTATGCCTTGGTCAAGCCCTCTTCCAAAGCTCCGTGCACCTCACCTCACTGTGGGCTCTCCCTCAAAACATGGGAAGGATTCATCTTTCGACAGCGGGCATCTAGCACGGGAAATAAAGCAATGGTTTTCTTGCCTTGCGATCTGTTTCCATTTAAAGCCACGGAAGAGAGAACGAAAACTCCGAATCCCACTGATTTCAAAGACATGCTGAGTTTGCTGTGACAAACTGAAGCAACCAGCTGGCAGAGGGGAAGCCCACCCATGGAATAATCTACGTACCAGAAACCTAGAGGAAGGAGCTCCGTGAAGCCACTAGGGGGCGCCACAGCCCTGAGGCGCAGAGGCATCTGTCCTGAACTATTCAAGGAAGCTCAACAAATGCTTCCTGAAACACTTTAATTTTGACCCTCTCAACTCGTTTGTCTGCCTGTCCGTCTATGTGTCTGCTTATTTGAGACAGGGCCTTGCTATGACACCCTGGCTAGCCTGGCACTCAATATGTGCTGATTTCAAAATTACAGCTATCCTCTTGTCTCAGCGTTCCAAGTACTGGGGTTGTGGGGGTGCACTTAACTGTAGGATTCTGCTTCTTCTCAAAAAACGTGTTTATGGGAGAATACTGCTGCAATCACTCATTAAGAAAATAAACCACAGTAACGGAAAGGAGTTCTATGACTGAGTGGAGCAAAGGTCTTACCTTAGTCGTTGAGCTCTATCATAAATTCTGTCCTGGTCACAAAAGAGATAAATGAAGCAAGCGATGCCTTCACTGGGGACAAAAATGCCCAGGCAGGGCAATGAGACACATGACAGAAGGCAGAGTCTCAGCCTCACTCTGCCTCAGGGCAGTCAAGGGCGGATAAGGGTCAGCTGCCTGTTTATCCGTCCAAAAAAAACGAGACTGGATTTTCTGTACATAGAATAGGTGCTTAGCTTAGAACCTGCGACGGGGAATGGGCCCAACACACAGAAAACTCAACATATGAAGGGAACTCGTAAACAATAAACTCTCCAGGAACACTAGGAAAAGGACATGTCTTCCCAAGGTGTCGTCACACTATTGTATGTGTATATATGTGCAGGGGGGTTAGAGGTCAATGTTAAGTGTCTTCCTCTATCTTTTTAAACCTTATTTTATGAGATCCTATCTTCCACTGAACTGGGAACTCACTAGATTAGACTGGCTGGCCAGGAAGCACCAGGCATCTGCCTGTCTCTGCCCCACAAGTCCTGAGATTCCAGGCACGTGCCTCTGTGTCTGGCTTTTTATTGTGATGCTGGATACTCATACTCGGGTTCTCGTGCTTGTGCGAGGAGCATGTTACCCACCGAGCCGTCTCTGTAAGCAGTGAGCTCAGTTGTAAAGGATGTGCTCTGTGTTCTTAATTTGGGGGAAGAATTCGGCTAGCGATCTTAAAATAGGAAAAACTATAAAAAGGTTAGAAATATAACACTTCAGCAATGTTTATTGCCTACTGGAATAACCTAAACATAATCTTTTTAAGAATTCAGCTCTGTTGCCATCCATGTTGAGTCTAAGTTCAGTGTTGTGTGTTGACTCCCTCATGATGGTGATGTAGAGATGTCAGATGTAAGAAAATATTTCAATTTTGAGTTGAATGTGTGAGGGAGCAAAATGCCAGTCAGCAGTGTGTGTGTGTGTGTGTGTGTGTGTGTGTGTGTGTGTGTGTGTGTGTGTGTGTGTGTGTGTTACATCAAAACTAAACATTAAACTTCAAAGTAGTGGGAGAAAATCCTACTCAAATAGTTTTCTCCTGCATTTTTGTTCTTAAACATTTAACACTTAATCCGTTTCACTACTAAGTTTTCATTTGAATGGGAAATTGCTAAGATCCTCAAAAATATCACCTCTCAAGAAAAAAATTATTTGCATGAGTCTTTCATTAACATTTATGTGAATGTATATTCTCAGAAATTTTTGAAACTAGAACCAATGGGCTCTTTTAAGATAAATAATTAAATAGATAAAAGCAGAGGATGGCAAAATGGCTCACTGGGTAAAGGAGTTTCCCACCAAAACCAAAGACCTGGGTTCAATCCCTGGAGCCTGCATGGTCAGAGAGAATCCTGAGAGCTGTCCTCTGACCACCACAAGTACCCTGGCATGTGTGAGACACACACACACACACACACACACACACACACACACACACAGAAAGGCACATATTATGCACATACACACACATGACAAGGTGTTTAAACATTAAAAAGGCAGAATATGGAGAAATAAAATTTGGCCAACAAATGCCAAAATATCAGGTGTTCTGCCTTCCAGGTGTCAAGGCTAGTGTGCCGCTGGTGAACCTGCAGGCCGCTGCCTGGCAGGTCAATGACAGAACACTAAGAGATCCACAGAGGAACCTGAGCGTGCTGTGTGCAGATGACAGTCAAGGTGAACAGCGGTAGGGGGGTCATGCCCCACCCATAACCCAACTCAGGCACATTAGGATTCTGAGTGTGAAGGCAAAACCGTGCTGCTAAAATACATGAACTAGAGGATCTCAAAGTGACGGAAATATTAGCTCTTGGCAACCCTCATCGTGGAGATTATCAGCAGTTATTTTCCAAATTTCTAACAATGAGAGAATATCACTTGTGTAATTAAAGCACGTAAGAGTTACATCAGAATAAACAGATAGGCTGAGAAGCCGGCCGATCTGCCGGGATCTGGGCATTTTACATGTGAGCTGCAGTTTTCAAACAGTAGCCCAGCTGTTTTGTGTCTTAGCCTGAAGCTGTGAAAAAGGGGGAATGATTTTGAAAGTGGGAACTGGAAAAGAGACTAAGAAAAGTAGCTACTATTTCCAGGCTGCAGTCTCCCTGGCAACGCTGTTCTCAGAAGCAATCTCTTCCTCCCAGGACCTAATGGGATGGATGAGTGGAGGGGCCTCAAGAGCAAGAGAGAGTAGGGAATCTGTGAGACAAGGAAAGTAAAGGCACAGAAACACACACACACACACACACACACACACACACATACACTGTGAAACTATTAAAGGTGGGTCCAGAATCTAAATTAATCCTTAAAGTAATATATTGTTGTAATAAATATTCTCAATCAGGGGTTTCTACCTCACCTTAGATCATTTAGTTTTCAAATAAAAGACACACAATCTTTATAATAACCCTTTAAAGCACTAGAGCTGGGCAGATATCCACCCTCTATTAGTAGCTATTTCCCTCTCAATAACCCCGAGTTATAACTCGCCATGTTCCATCTGGGCCGCTCTAACTTCTATTAGCCAGCCCGCATGGCCATGCTTTCACGACTCACCTACTCCATGGCGTCTTTTCCTCTCTCTGCCTTCTCTTCTCCCTCATGGTCCTTCCTCAGATCCCAGCCCAGGAACCAAAACCCTGCCTACCTCTCTTCTGCCCAGCTTTAGGCTGTAGGCATCTTTAGTCAACCAATAGTTTTAAATTAAGGAGGAAGGTCATACAGCATCACTTCGTGTATGTGATAATCTCCTCACCCCTGGGGGTCACCAGACTTCGGGGGCCAGTATTTAGCATTACAATACATACCAAAAGACCAAACCTCAACAATATATTGATGACATTAAGAGAGTAGAACTTGGTCTGATGTTTAGAGACGGCTCCTTTGGGGAATGATCCGGTTTATATAGGATCATAAGGGTAGAGTTTCAAGGTTGAATCTTCATGGTTTTGTAAGGTGTCCTGGATAGTTTATTATCAACTCAACACAAGCTAGAGTCATTTGGGAACAGGGACTCCCCATTTAGAAAATGCTGACATAAGGTTCAGCAGTGCACTAGTCTGCAGTGCGTTTTCTTACCTAGTGATCCACGTAGAAGGGCCTGGCGCATTGCCAGTAGACTGCTAGTTCTGGATGGCACAAGAAAGCAGGCTGAGCAAGCCATGGAGGCCAAAGCAGTAAGCAGCACCCCTCCATGGCCTCGGCCTCAGCTCCAGCCTCAGTTCCTACCCTGAGTCCCCTGCCCTGACTTCCTTCAATGGTGGACTATAATATGGAAGTGGAGGTGAAATGAGCTCTTTGCAGTCCATGTTGCTTTTTGTCATGGTATTTTATCAGACAACAAAAACCCCTAACTAAGACAGAAGGGCAGAGACCAGATACACATCTTTTTACAATGACATGCCACAGTCAACAAGACCTTCAGCTGAGCCTGAACCATGTGGTTTAGACTTCCATCCTCCACAGCTGTGAACTAAATGAATCTTTTTTCTTTATAAAGTGTCCTTCCTCGGCTGTTTCATTATAGTAAGAAGTAGCTAACTAATAATGAGAGTTTAGGAATATTTCTAAGTAAGATGCCCTCAAGCCACCACCACCAAATAACATTAGAAAACTAATAGCAGCATAATTTAAGAACAGTTGCACCATATGAAGCAAATGTCCACATACTTTCCTGCATAGACTACTAAGAAGTGTCCTCTGGCAGTCTTGTTGCCCATCCAGTCCCTGCCCACCTTTTGCTAGGGTCTTGCTGGGTAAATGGATGGAACTAGGAAAGAACATACTGAAGAAGTGAAACCAGCCCAGAAAGACAAACACCACATGTTCTCTCTCATCTGCAGTCCCTAGCTCCAGATCTTTGAATGAGAGTCCATAAGCTAGAGCAGCTGCAGAAAGCAGGAAAGTAACGAAGCAGCGTGCGGCCTTGGCCGGGAAGGAGGAGCAATAGTGAGGGGGATGGTGGGGTGGGGTGACTTGAAGGGGGGAGGAAGGTATGAGGGGTTTGAACTAACTGGGGAGGAGTGGGAGATGAATTCAGAACCTGGAAGGATGGTACAATAACGGTAAGGATGTCTGGAAAAGTCACAAGGAGTCACATTATTATCCATCTACCTCCAAACTACGTTTCATGCATATAAGTCTGTGTATACAAATACATATATAGTTTAAATAAAAATTTCCCAACTGGGCTGACAATGCTCCTCCCCATACGAGCCGTGGACTATCTCACCCGGCATTGAAAAGACCCGCTTTGGATTGTGTTGGTCAGGGGTGTCCAAGAGACTGCCAAAACATTACAGGCCATCGTTATTGCTCAAAGCTGCTTCCCAGAGGGTGAAGGTAAGTCCTTATAGCTGAAGGCACCATGAATTTCGGACACAGGACCCAGAGGATCTCAGCTGAATGTAACCTGGAAGCTCTCTTCCTGAGGACTAGACTCGTGGTATCAGAAGGAGCCATGCAAGCTTCAAAGGGAGAGAAGTAACCAGTAGTCCTACCCAGCTGTGACACCTAAACTATATCAATGACCAGCATGGCGTGATAGCCCTAAAGGTTCATTCAGTAAAGCACATACCTTGGCAGTAATCAATAACTTTCTAATTGGACTTAAGGCCTACTCAGCATGAGGGAAACCGTGCCTTGTACTGGAAACCTAGCTAACTCTCCAAGGCTAAGTGAGTCATCCATAGATCTTGGAGGAAAACCTATAGCTGTCACTTTACTGTATCAGTATTGGGATGGTTTGTATATGCTTGGCCCAGGGAGTTTTGTCTGTACATGAGGATATTTATAAATAAAAACACATAAAGGATTTTAAGAATATTTTTGGCCACTACTGCCTCTGTAAAAAACAAGTGGTCCCTATTTCTATAATTGTTTTAATTGACAGACTCCATTCTCTCCTTCCACCATGTGCGCTGGTTGGAGAGAAAACTGAACTTGGGTTCTCAGGTGTGGCGGTGAGCAGGTTTCCCTTCTGAGCCATCTTGCCGACCCACTTTCTGTATTTTTGAAGATCTCAAGTTTGTGATCTATGTTTCTTCTTCACTTTTCACCCATTCACTCTGTGCTTGACACGAATAGGTACTTAATAAAGTTTCATGAGTAAATAACAAAAGGACTTTGAAGTTTAGGTTTTCTCTTCTTTTCTCTCATGATTTTTGTTCTGCTGTTTTGGTTTGGTTTTTCACTATCAGTGTTTGGGCTGAGACTGTGTGTGTGTGTGTGTGTGTGTGTGTCTGTGTGTGTGTGTGTGTCTGTGTGTGTGTGTGTGTGTGTGTGTGTGTGTGTGTGTGTGTGTGTGTGTGTGTGTGTCCCAGCTCTTTTAGACAGAGTTTCACTATGTGGCCCAGGCTGGCTTTGAACTTGTGATCTCCCTGCCTGTACTCATGAGTGACAGGGCTGACAGGCCAGCCCTACCAGGCCCAGCTGCCCAAGCTTCATCCAGTGCTCTTGTTTCTTTATCAAATGTATTCGTAGTTGGTTGGTCTTTAGAGTCCTTTCTTCTTACATCTTAGACCATTCTTACTCTGGTTCTCCTTTGTTTGTTAAGTCATTGAGAATTCTACACATTGAATTTTGATTGCATTCACACCCCACCCCCACACCCCAGGGCCAAACTTCTGTTAGATCCCACCCCATTCCCTACCCACAAGGCTCAGTGTCCTTGGGTTTTGTTTGGTTTTGGTCTTTGGTTTTGTTTTTCATTCATCAAACCCAACTATTACTGCCTATGTACTCTTGGCCACGTGGCTATCTCCGGGAGCCTGTTGGATCTACCAAGGCCATACATACCCTTAATGAAAACTAATTCTCCTTTCCTGGCCTCTATTGATTACCAATGGCTCCTCAGCTAGGGGTGGGACTTCACAACCACCTCCCTAGTCTACACTGGGATTCTGCCCAGTTTGAACTTGCACAGGTCTTGTGCATGCTGATGGAACTGTTATGGGTTTCTATGGGCAACTGTTGTGTCCTGAACATTTTGTGTCCTTGGCATCCGCTGGCTCTGGTCTCTGAGCCTTAAAAGAAGCCTGGGAGGCAGATGTCTCCTCCAGAGTTCAGTATTGCATAGCCTCTTACGGTTTCTGTGTCTCTAGTCTGGTTTTTGTTTATTGGTATTGGGGTGGGGGGGTTGGCTGGGTTTTGTTTTGTGTTTGTTTGTTTGTTTGTTTTTGTGAAATAGGGCTTCACTATGTAGCCTTGGGGAACATCTATGTAGACCATGCTGGCCTCAAACTCACAAAAACCCAACCCACTTGCCTCTGCTTCTAGAGTGAGTGCTGAAATTAAAGATGTGGACCACTGGGTACAGGTTTGTTAGTCTAGTTCTTAAACCCTGTTCTTAATTCCTGGTCTTGAGATTGTAGTTTTTTGTTTTGATTTGGTTTTTGTGTTGTTGTTGTTGTTGTTGTTGTTTGGGAGGAGGGCTTTATTCTTGGCATTAGTTTAGCCCCATATTTGACCTGATTTATCTCAGACTGAAGTGAACTCCACACAGATTTTTGTGTTAGAGAATCATGCTTTGCCCTCGGCCCCACTCCAAGCTCAGTGCATTGAACTCCTCCTCAGATCCACATGTGATATCCATAGCAGGCTCCCAGTTTGCAGCAGGATCTCATCTAGCTGGGATCTGCTGAAATGAAATAGAATCTTTCCCTGCCCCACTCCACGGCTTTTGGATGCTCCAACAGATGGAGTTCATAACGCGCACCAACCCCGAAGTGCCGCCAAAGCATCCCGATGGCTTCCACCACAGCTCTTTGCTTGTGGGAATCAAACCTCCCAGGATGAAATCCAGCCCTCCCTCGCTTCCTGCCCAGTTGTTTCTCGAAAGTGTTCTATTTTGCTGAGCACGGGGAAAAGGTACAAATGAGAAATGGGGGTCAACAATGGCTGCTTGGACAAAAAGCTCCACAGTAATGAAGTCCCCTCCAAAGATGACCCATGAGTCTTCGGGGCACAGGCCTTCCATTTCCGAATCACAGGCTGGGGGCCCGTCTTTGCTCTCTTTGTTCCTGCAAAGAAGAAATGACCAGTTTTATTTTCCAAATCAGTCAATGTCTTAAGCTTTGCAATTGTAAAATTCTTCCAGATGCTGGCGCTGGATGGGCCAGTGGTCAACCAATGTGTTTTTAATACTTTTCAAAACATGAGCTCCGTTTATCAGCCTGAAGAAGACACATTTTTTTTTCCAATCACATTTACTATTGTTTATTGATGCTCCCACCCTAGTGATATGTCTTTTTGCCTTTTCTCCATTTGCTAGAGTTGTTTGTTTGTTTGTTTTTAGTGTTTATAAATTTTGCATTCTAAAAACTGTGTTGAAACCTGGTTCAGCATTACCTGGTTCAGCACTGTAACCTTCTGGTTAATAATAGCTTGTCTATTTATGACTTCTTTGCCTTTTTATGAGAGGACTTACCCTGCAAGGGCCTTTCTGTAATATCTTTATCCAGCTCCAACATGGAGATCTTGCTAGCCCCCTAAGACATTTGAGAAGTGTTTTTGCATTCATCACTTGCTAAGGTTCATGGTTATGACATTCTTGTATGATTGGGTTTCTCTTTCTCTTTATTAAATGTTCGCTACAAGTAATCTGCCCAACAATGGTGCCTGTCCTCTTAAATTAAGGATGCAGTTTCTTTGTAGATAGAGGATTTTCTAGCTCTTCTTGAAATCAGATTTGATAAATTGGGACTGTGGTGATGTAGGAGCGGTCCGTGCAGCTGTGCAGCCTCCAGCCTCATTAACGTATGTGCAGACTATCCCCATTTTCCTGCCTACGCCATTGGCATCTACCTCTTCCCTTTTGTTCAGTATTTTCACATGTATTTGTTTATACTGGTAGTATTTAAGAATAGTATTCTTATATAAATTTATCCTCTTCTTCTTTGAAATTCTTTTCTTCGAATGTTTTCCCCCTCTCAAACCAGAAAAATATCTGTTTTCTTTTAGTTGCCTCGCATTTGTTTCTCAGTGTTAATAAATTTAAAATTCCAAATAAATATAATGCATCCATATTTAAGAGAAAATACAAAAGCTTTATGTGAAATGTAAAATTTTCTCATCACCTAGTTCACTTTCTCAGTAATCCTAGAACCAGACCCTCTGCTGAAGTACCAACATGTCTTTTTATGTGAACTAGCACATCTCAGTGTGTCTAGTATATAAAATATATTTTACTATCTCTTGGGACACATGATTCTAAACCCACATACATGTTCACATGTTACTCATTAATTGGACAGTTGATTGCAAGCATGATTTTGTTCTTCTAAGTTAGATCATATCAGAGTGGAACATGGCTCAGAGTCCCCTGTGAGGTTCATAAGCACACAGAGGCTATGCCCCTTACTTCACCCTCAGATTTCCTAACCCACTGGGTCAGAGCAGGGGTAGTTCTGAGATTTTGCCCTGATGCCAAGTCCCTTGCTGGTCCTTGGTCACAGTTTGAGAATCACTGTAGTAGATGATTACTTCAAAGGCTCAAAGTAATCCCCCATTCCAGTGTGTTTAACAAAGAGAAGTAGAGCTAAGGCCATTGGCTGATGTACGTGAGTTCCCTCCACTCTGATTGTAGCCAGCTCCCTCCCAACACAGACACTGCTTTCAAAGTTAGCATCATAGCAGAGTGTTCTTCACATATTTTCTGATAACACAACCCTGACGTGTAATCAAGCAGTGATATGTTAGCGGAGAGCCATGAAGTGAGAGCATGATTGCAACCAAGTGTCCAGGTTTCACAGGACCCACAATTTCCTGTGTTTGCAGAGGGACAGGTCTCTGGAGAAGCATTCTTTGTGAAGTTTGAGCCTCTGGGCTAGGGATGTTACTCAATGACAGAGCAAGAACAGGCTCCAGGTTTGATCCCCAGTACCACAAGGGTAGCAAAAAGAAAGACTGAAGCGCAAACTGCAGCCAGCATCAGCGCTACCGAAACACTATCCGACCTGTAGGTCCCCTAAGACTGGAAGTATAGGGCACGGGCTAGGAACAACCTTCTTAAAATTATCCCGGGTAACCTTTATGTATGCTTGCCACTCTGGATAGTGAAAAAAGAGCGAGTAGATTACTATTGTTATGGACTTCCAGAGGCAGGGATAGCCCACAAAAAAAAATAAATAAATAAATAACAATAAAAAATAAAATAAAATAAAAGGAGGGGGGAGGGGAAGGAGTACCAGGAGGAGGAAAAGAAAAGAAAAGAAAAAAGAAAATTGAAACGAGGGTCTTCTTACTATTATCAACTCCAGTTCCTAAGCAACTCCTGGGTACCCAGCTCTCTTTGGGGACTGCACATATTTCACACTCATTACTCTCATGAGATAATGAGTTTTGTTTTGTTTTTTAATGAGGGCTGGGGAGATGGCTCAGCAGTTGCGGTCCTTGATACATAAGCAGGAGGCCCAGTGTTTGGATCCCCAGAAAGTATGCACTGCTGGGGTGTGGGCTGTAGAGAGAATCTCTAGTAAACATCACCTGTCAATAAAAAAGCCGATGGCCAATGAGCTGAGGCAGGAAATAGGAGGTGGAGCATTGGCAGGAAGAGAGAGGATTCTGGGAAATAGTAAGAGCTAAAAGAGAGACTCTGAGAAGAGAGCGAAGACTGACTGAGGAGACAGAGGGAAGTAAACCAGCAGGTGGATGAACTCAGACTCTGAGGAGATCAGAAGGAAGAGGTGGGCCGGGATCGAAGGAGAGGTAACTAAGTGGTAGACAGAATAGTTTAAATGGTGCTAGTAAGGGAATGAGCCAAAGCTTATGGCCTAGGCATTTATTAATAAATATTTAGTCTCAGAGTCATCATTCCGGGAGCCGGGTCTCAGAAAGGAAAACTTGGAATTTAATTTAATTTTTTTTTTTTTTAACAATGGGCACTGCCTGTAATGCCATCCTTAGAAGGAGGAGACAAGAGAATTTTTAGAGCAATTTGGCAAGGGAGACGAGCTTTACCCATGAGCTCTGAGTTTGGTTGAGAGACTCAACCTCAAAGAAAAAGGTGGAAGAACTATGAAGGAAGTTTCCAGATATCAACATCAAGCCTCTCACACATGAACACACGCACGCACCCACATGCATGTAAGCACACATACCTGCTCACCCACCCAGCACACTCACACCAAAATAAAAGGGAAAAAGAGAAACAGTAAAATCTATAGGAGAAAAATCAGCAAGTGAGAGTAGTGAGATTTGAACCCACATCTGACTGTAGTACCTCTGCTCTTTCTTACATAATTCTCTCTTCAGTGTTCCACCTAAGCCAAGCAGGAGATGGCGGAGTGCTCCCTCTACCTGTTTGGCAACTTTGATGTGGGTAGAACTGTCGGTGCTTGTCTCCATGATAGTCCACCTGACTGTGTGAGTCAGAAGAGTTAAAACCTTGGTAAACGGTTGCTATGGAGTCATTTTGTTTAAAGATTTTTTTTTTCAATGTATGTGAGTACACTGTAGCTGTCTTCAGACACACACCAGAAGAAGGCATCAGATCCCATTACAGATGGTTGTGAGCTACTCTGTGGTTGCTGGGAATTGAACTCAGGACCTCTGGAAGAACAGTCAGTGCTCTTAACAGCCAAGCCATTTCTCCAGCCCTCAAATGAGGTTTTAAAGTGTGAGATACCCAACTCAGCTCCTGAGAAAGCCCCATTTCTCAGAGAACTGTTCACTCAGTCATCCCCTGAGTCACCTTTACAAAAACCCCAAGTCTGATTCTGGAAACCCACCACACACCAGGAACAGAAGAGCATGTGGATGGAGTCTCTGAAAGCCCAAAGCTAGCATTACCGAGACCTTCCTTCTGATATTTAAATCAGTGTGTGTGCTTCTTGGAAAATTTAATCCACATGTCTTAAGATCATTTACATTTAACCCATCAAACTACAGTTTTGAAAGAGTCATTTAATGTGCAAGAAGCCTGGTGTGCTTTAAAAACAACACAAGAAAGCACAGGCTCTGTTTGTCCTTTTCCATCTGGCCATCCAGCTTCTGCGGCTGGAAATTGTATTTGTCTATAAGAATCAAACCTAGAACCTGAAAACTGGCCACGCGGGACGCCTAACCTACAAGCTTGTGAAAAGTGACACGTTTGAAGCCTGGACAAATAAGTTCTCTCATTTCCCAGAAAGGTCTGCTCGCAGCTGTGGGAAACAGGCCCAACACGCCACAGATCCCGCCTCCTCCACAGACAGACTTCTGCCTCGCGAAGGGACAAGAGATGTATTCCAGACCTTTCTGGTTTGCGTTTTAATTCAAAGAGAGCTCTGCCCACGTTTCTCAGGGTAACATTCTCGAAGCCCAGCTTAATGATTCACAGCAGAGAAGTCCACAGAACTTCCAGCAATGATGAGCAGGCTCCCAACTGTGTCTGCCTCACTCCTGGGGAAAGCGCGCTAGAGAGCACTGGGGTTCTGCTGAGGGTCAATCACCCAGAGCCTCTTCAGAGACACTGGA
This sequence comes from Uromys caudimaculatus, assembly GCA_028551405.1. NCBI lineage: Eukaryota > Metazoa > Chordata > Mammalia > Rodentia > Muridae > Uromys > Uromys caudimaculatus. The sequence continues at coordinate 57,196,611 of CM052701.1, forward strand.
ATACTGGGGGCGGGGGGGGGGGGGGGGGG
>CM052701.1:57196739-57209456 GCA_028551405.1 Uromys caudimaculatus
TGTTTTTTTCCAGATGGGGTTTCTTTGTACGTAGCCCTGGCTATCCTGGAACTCTTGCTTTGTAGACCAGGCTGGCCTCAAACTCAGCCACCTGTCTCTGCCTCCCAAGTGCTAGGATTACAGGTGTGTGCCACCACTCCCAGAATAGAATAATATATTTAAGCTGACAAAATGAAAAAAAAAAAAAAAAAGTAGTGTGATGGCTTAGTATGTAAAGGCACTTGCTTCCAAACTTGTCAACTGAAGTTTGATTCTTGAAACCCAAGTGGCAGAAGGAGAGAACTGACTCCCACTGTTGTCCTCTGACCGAGATTGGTTCACCATAGCACGTGTACCCACCCACAGGCACAATAAACAAATCAATTATATACAAGCAGTGTGAGGATCCTTCAATACGTTAGAATTACCATGTGATCTAGCAGTTCTCCTTCTGGGTATATGCCCTAAAGACTAGAAAACAGGGCCCCAACAACACATTCATGCATCAGTATCCGAAGGCAGCTTTCCTCACAGTAGGTAGCAGATAGGAGCAACCCACATGCTTGCTTATAAAATAAATGCAGAAACCACTGTGATTATGCACGCAACAGAAGGCTTCTCACCCTTAAAAAGCAGGGAGTTCTCATGGTATGTACTCACTGATAAGCGGATATTAGCCCAAAAGTTCAGAATGCCCAAGTTTCACTTAACAGTAACCGCTGGACTGAGAGTGAGGTCCCAGATGGAGGAGTTGGAGAAGGGACTGAAGGAACTGAGGGAGTCTGCAGCCCCATGGAGGGAGCAACAGCGTCAACGGGCCTGATACCCCCCCCCCCCGTCGTCCTGGAGTTTGGACCACCAACCAAAGAATACACATGTATGGACCCATGGTTCGGACCACATATGTGGCAGAGAAGGGCCTTGTTGGCCATCAGGGAGAGAGGAGAGGCCCTTGGGCCTGAGGGTGTTAGAGGCCCCAGTAAAGGGGAATGTCAAGGTGGGAATATGGGGATGGGTGGGCGGGTGGTGGGAGGTGGAATTCCCTCATAGAGGTAGGGATGGGGAGGGAATGGGGGGCTTCCAAAGAGGAGACCCAGAAAAGGGGAAACATTGGAAATGTAAATAAAGTATCAAAAAAAAAAAAAAAAAAAAAAAAAAAAAAAAGCAGGGAGTTCTCACATGTGCCATAATATGAATGGGCCTTGAAAGTATAAGGCTGAGATTCACAAAAGGGTGAATACTGGGTGGTTGCTCGTATATAACATATCTAGACACATCAACTTCATAAAGACAAAAAGTAGACTGATAGTTGCCCAGATGTGGGGCAAGGGAGCTGGGAGTCACTGTGTAATGGCTGTGATTTCAGTTTGCATAATAAAACTGCTCTGGAGAAGGTGCATGGTAATGCTTGCCCAGAGATATGGATGTAGTTAATGCACACTTTAAAATTACAAGTAGTTAAAGTGCACAGAAAGATTAAGGAAGATGATAAATTACTGTATTTTACAATTTTAAAAAAGAAATAAAAGGGGCTAGAGAGATGGCTCACTAGTTAAGAGCACTGATTGTTCTTCCAAAGGTCCTTAGTTCAATTCCCAGCAACCACATGGTGGCTCACAACCATCTGTAATGGGATCTGATGCCCTCTTCTGGTGTGTCTGAAGACAGATGCAGTGGACTCATATAAATAAATCATTTTTTAAAAGTAATATGTATATATATATATATATATATATATATATATACACACACACACACATATATATATGATATGTACACTACATGTATATTGTATATTTAAAAAGGAGGAGGAGGAGGAGGAGGAGGAGGAGGAGGAGGAGGAGGAGGAAGAGGAAGAAGAAGAAAGAAAAGGAATGGGTCAGGCTCAAATGGGTGAAAAGCAGGTAGGACTAAGTTACTTTGAAAATTAGTATCCAGACTAGAGAGACAGCTCAGCAGTTAAGAGCACTGGTTGCTCTTCCAGAGGACACAGGTTTGGTTCCTAACACCCACATGGTGGCTCACAACCATTGTGGCTCTAGTTTCAGGAGATTTGACGCCCTCTTCTGGCCTCTTCGGGCACATGCACAGGCATGTGGTGTACAGATATACAGACAGGTAAAAAACACTCATAATATGTAAAATGAAGCGGAGAAAAATAATTTTAAAAAGATAAAATTAGTGCCTTACTTGGGGATTTTAATTTTGTTTCACCTTAGATTCTGGAAAGGTTTTGGGTGGACAGGAACTCTAAGTTGCCCATGGACTTTATTACATCCTCGTTGTTACTGCCGCTATTCCTCAGCTACCATCATCAGTTATCTCGTCCACATGCCCCTAAAGCTTGAAGAAGGAAAACTGGAGGGAGAGGCCCGGCTCTCCTACCTGACTGTTCCACCAAAAGCCCCCAACTCAGATAGTAAGAAAAAAAATCTCTCGTCTCAGAGAATCAAGGGTAGATTTTCACTTCATTTGTGTTATGACAGTAGATGGTAATCGACCCTTGAACCCCTGAGCTTGAGTTTAACCTTCATCCAGAACCTTTTGAATGAGGTGAAGGTATGAGTAACTTCTGTCAAAATGGGGGCATCATGCATGTGGCTGGTAGAGCATCCAGTCGCTCCAGAACAGAGTATAGAGAAAGAAGAGCCACCATTCAAAGCAGCTGAAGAGAGGAGGTTTTCAAAGTCAAAATGGGAACAAAAAGATGAAAGAAGAAAGCAACAGGGACGTGTGAACAAATCCAAGAGCTGGTGGGGGGGGGGCATGCAGGGGAAATACAGGGGAAAGGTCTTTTTAAAGATTTATTTTAGTTTCAATTAGTCATAAATGCATGTGTGGTATGTGTACATGAGTGCAGGTATCCACAGAGGCCAGAGGAGGAATCAGATCCCATGGCGCTGGTATTACAGACAGTTGTGAGCTGTGCAGTAGAGTTGCTGGGATTGAACTCATGTACTCTCGGAGGATACCCCCAGCTTCTACTTTCTACTGAGTTGTTTCTCCAGTTTCCAGAAGTTTGTTGTCATTATTGTTTGTTTGCTTTTGTTTTTATCAGAAACTAAATCTGAGAGGAAAACCGTGAAAATCATTGCTCTCACCTTGTCTATGTGTTTGGACCACTAAGGCTTAAAGCAGACGGGACTGCAGGCCTGACCAGGGGAAAACTGGCAAATAGAGAACTTAGCCCAGGGAATGACAGAAGAGATTCCTGAGTCCTTGCCTGTCACCCGCATGGGGAGTGCCTAGTCTCTCACTATGAGTTTCATGTTGCATACCATACCCAGAGAGAGGTAAACCACATTTTTTATTTGATTCTTAGCCACAGGCTGACCAAACAGGAAGCTTGTCCTAATGTCTACAGAATTCAAAATGTTTGTGGAAGGTGGAAGTCTTGCCAGTGCTCAGTGAGTCAGCCACTGTTACCCGGAGGGGAGAGCTGGGGCGACCACTTTGGACAATATGTTGTTTTGGAAGTGGGGATTTCTTCTACAGAATTTGAGCTTGGGAACATAGCGTGCTTTCTATAAAGCAGAAAGCAAATAAATGGTTTCAAAGCAGTTCTCTCCCACATGACCAATTCAAACTCCAAAGGCACCAAACCCAAGTACAAATGGATTCAGTGAGCGCTCATTCATTCCAACCTTAAAAATACAATACACACCAAACTATTTTAGAACTTTTTTTCCTCCTAAAAATGGAACTCACTGAAATAGAGACACACTGGCCACAATAATTTAGTTTTCATCAACTGTGGGTTTTCAAATTTCATCAAAGGGGCCCCAGAAAGCATATCTTTCCAGTAGAAAGAGCAAGGTTTGGCAGGTCGATGGAATGCTGGGAAGGAAGGTCAACCCAGTCTGAAATAACTTGTAATAGTCTAGCTTAAGTTAAGACCCAGATAAAGCTGCCTTCGTATCTTCTGTTTGCAGTACTAGGGACTGCATGTAGGGCCTGCGCATGCCAGGCCAGGGCTCTTTCCCCGAGGGACAGCCTCAACCAAAGTACCTTGTTTTCAACTTGAGAACTGAATTTCCATTGTTTCTTGTTTGATGCTCTGATATTTATTTGTAGGTGATATTATTAATTGGATTATTATCTGATTAGTTGTCTCCTAATACCTACGTATTTCTCTTTCCATACTAACAAAACTCATAATTTTTAACTGACCTTCTGGTTACAAAAACTAAAGGTATTTCTCACTCTTCTTTACAGCTGAGTGGTGTATGTGACTAATTTCAGCAAATGCAAAGGGAAAGTGGCACGTGAAACTTCTAAGTGTACTTTTAAAAAGAGGGGACAAAACTCGGTGTAAAAGCCCAGACCTTCAATGTAAATAATGTCAGAACAGTAACTATTTCTGGGGAAACTGGACTATATTAGAGTGAACTGGAAGTCAATTTCACACATATGAACCAATCGATCTGAGCTTTGACTTAATTTAAAAAAAAAAAGTAGAGTATAACTTTAATTTTTTCAGTGCCTACTTTTAATGATGGTTCTTAAATGCTTTAACCTCCCTCCTAGCCCACCACCCACTAGAGGTATTGGAAAAGAAAGGGTACAGGAAAGTGGACCTGTTTAGAAAGGGTTCTTTGGAGCAAATCCCATCTGCATTGTCAGGAAATAAGCAGTTCAGTTCACAGGTCAGCAGAGGCAGCTCGATCCACTCATAAACACTTCACAGACGTATCAGCAGTCCAATTCAGTAAAGTCAGGATAGCAAACACAAATCAGCAGCAGTGGCATGGCCTTCCAGAGACAGCAAAGCCTCCACCAAATAGGCACACGTCAGCAGGGGAGATTCAGACGGCAGGGATGCCAAGAGAAGTTCTTATGTGCCTCTCTCAGTGAGCAAAGTTCAGCAAAGACTCACGATCAACCAGCGTTTCATAGCTAGCTCTACCAGCAAGCCAAGCTAAGCCCTTCTCACTGTCCGTTGAGTCATATTTATACTTTCTCCGAATATCATGTGTGCTCCATGAGTCTTGCCTCACCCGTGAGTCTGACTTAGCAAAACTCCACGTGAGTCTGTATTAGCTGACACCATTCTGCCAATCGGCCAAAGTCCGTGGAAGCAACAAGAAGTTATAGCACATGAGCAGAAGTTTTTTTGGTGCATTTCTCTCTATGGAGTCCCAATAAATGGAGCTCAATTACACAATGTAAGGTGGACCAGTATATACATGTCGTTAGGGAAGAAACCTTTAGCATGTGTTCTTTCACATGCTTGCTTTAGAGAAACATTTTTTTCACCTGTGTCTGCTTCAGCAAAACCTTCCTACACCTGTCTGCTTTAGTAGACCATCCTTTTGCTTATGTCTGCTTCAGAAAAACTCTCCTTCATGTGTTTGCCCCAGCAAAAAACCATCCAACATAACTGACTTTCCAAAGAACCCTTAAGTTTCCACTTCAAAAGAGCCTAAAAATGAGAACATGAAAAGGAGGGGTAAACATATCACAGACTGAGTGAGTATCCTTTGTCCAGCAGTCTCCTGGGAAGTCTGGATAATGGTGATCAGACTTGATCACCATTTTACAACTCCTAATGTAAGATCTGGGCACTGGTTTATCAATGACTCTCCTAAACCATTAAACACAGCTGGAGGCAGTGTAATGGATGGGTAGAGCTGACAACATCTGCACCCAGGATCAATCTTGACATCACTCCAGAAGAGACATCCAGCCAGTGTTGTCCTCTAATAGGACATAGCAGGAAGTTTATAACACTGTAACCCAGGAAACAACCTTACACAACATGGAACTCAGAAGTCCATAGCACTGTGATCTAGGAAAATAATCTTACAGATATGGAGCCAGAGTCTGCTTTAAGGATTTGTGTATTGGAACACCTAGGAAAGAGAGAGACATGCTGGATGCTATCTTGGGGGTAATCAGCAAAATTGGGATTTAATGAGTCAGTGAGAGGTGCCTCACATAAAGGAAGCTTACCACCAGATGTCATCTGAGGACCTGGTTTAGATTCCTTAACCAAATTATAAACAAAAAAATTATAAATAGGTATCAATGAGTCCAAAAGGGAAATTTCAACATTAATTGTTTTATGACTGTAGATTAAGCAATAACTTTTAAAATATAATATCAAAGCACAAAAAAAGAAAAATATAAGGCTAGAGAGATGGCTAAGCTGGTAAGCTTGCTGGAAACACGAGTTAAGTCACCGGATCCCATATAAAGGCGGAAGGAGAGGACCACCTCCACAAGGTGCTGACCTCCATGTTAACGTGCTGTGCTGACTGCGACCCCGCCGTCATGGTACCAAGTATCGGGCGTAGGCCTGGGAAATTAACAAAGGACACAGACTCGGGTCATTCGTTCAAGGAGAATGTCAAAGCTTTACTGAAACTCAGTCAATATATATGCTTTACCCAGGAAGGAAAAGCACCAGGAGGAACAAGGCAGGGGCCCAACGAAAGGTCCCTGCCCAGAACTGCACTGGGGGAGGTAACCACAGCATGTCAGCACACGGAAGGTCTCAGCCAGGTCATCTGGCCTTATGGGGCCCAACACTGTGCCACAAATATAGACACACACACACACACACACACACACACACACACGATTTAAAATAAAATATAAATTAGAGTTCGTCAGTATTTAAAATTTTTGTACATTAAAATATTAACACACATCATAGAAGTAAAATAAATCCACATAATAGGATAAAATAGTCTCAAATCATATCTGAGAGAGCTATGATTCCAAAATGTATAAAGAACCTTATAACGCAACAATAAAAATACAGTCCACGGAGGAGGGGGAGGGGATAGAGGGTTTCCAAAGAGGAGACCGAGAAAGGGGGAAACATTGGAAATGTAAATAAAGTATCAAATAAATAAATAAATAAAAGATACTTTTAATTAAAAAAATACAGTCCAATAAAAATATACAATAAAAATAAATGGCACACTTTTTAAAAAAAATATTTATAAATATGTCAGTAAACACCAAAAAGATATGCATAGAGGTTCAAAAGTGGCATGAATGTTTGTGGGTAGCCCACCACTTCCTGACTGGATTTAAACCCCACTCTACGGGACTACCGTAAGATCTTGTGACTAGAGAGCTCGCTGGCCATCGAAGTGAGTCTACTACTGATGCCCTGCTAAACAGACGTACTATCAAACTGCCTTTTAAATGTGTAGATTAGCACAGCGCTCGGCCTCATCAGAGAAGCTTCTTTGTGCAGTGGGCAGTGGTTACTACAGAGACTCACACTACTCAAAGTGCAGAGAGTGAGCGTCTGTGCTGGGCCGTTAACAGGACATCGATTTTATAGCTCCTCCCCTCAGAAGTCAGATTTCAGGGAACAGCATGGAAGGGGTGGGGAGGAGGAAGTCTTCTGAACATGGCGGGGCCCCTGCACTCAGGAATAGATAGCAGCTTTGGTTGCCTGCACAAGACCTGAGTTTATTTGCTCAGAGTCCAGTAAAAGCGGTAGCACGGTGTCTGTAACGCCAGAACTGGGCTAGGGCAGAGAGAAGCAGCGAAGCTCTCTGGTCAGCCAGTCTGGCTGATCAGTGGGTTCTAGTTCAGGAAGACAACGAGGCTCTTAAGTTAAAGTGTGGATCAGCTCTTTCTTATCTCTTTCTCTTGCCTCTCTCTTACTTCTCTTACCTCTCCCCATTCCCTTCCCCCTGTCTCCACATGGTCATGGCCGGCCTCCACTCCTCTACTTCTCTACTCTCTTCCTCTCTCTGCCTTTTTCTGCCTCTACTACCCTCTTAACTCCCCTCCCCATGCCCTAAATAAACTCTATTTCTATACTAAAAAAATAAAAAAATAAAAAAAATAAAGTGTGGATCAACTGAGGAAAACATCAACCTCTGCCTCCATGTGCACATGTACACACACATGAACACACACACACATGTACACACACACACACACACACACAAACACACACATACAGCCCTCATCTCTTGAAAAGACATATACTGTATTTGTGGTAACATGATGACACCCGAGTCAGGTAGCAATAGGTGGTAGCACCTGGGACCCAAGACAGTAGGGATGAAACCATACTATGGTTTCAACATACGTGCTGAATTTATGTGTGAAGCCCCTGAGGGTTTTTTTAGGGTCTTTTCTCAACTTCTATATGTGTTTGTAATTTTCCGTAGCTAAAGGTTGCTGTCGGAGCACAGGTGAGTTGCACTGTGACAGTAGAGGCAGTCAGAGTACCTTAGACAGAGGCAGAGCCTGACAGACCATCTAAAACCTTCTTATAAAACTGACATGCCCAGAGAGAGAGACACACACAGAAAGAGAGAGAGAGAGAGAGAGACAGAGACAGAGGGACAGAGAGACAGAGACAGAGACAGTGAGACACGCAGAGAAAGACACACACATACACACACACACACAGAGAGAGAGAGAGAGAGTGCTAAAACAGGAATCCTGCACTTTTTTAAAAACGAGTTTTTTTAGAGCAGCGCTGGGGAACAAAAAAATCTTTTCTCCCTTCCATCTGTGCTCTTTAGCTGAGCTGTGACCTCAGCTGACAAGAGAGAGATAACAGGAGAAAACCTACACTGAAATATGCATGTATGCACGAGAGTCCCACAAAATATGCAGCTAGAAGATTGGAGCTCATTTGGTTCCTTGAACTTCAGGAAGGATTAGGGGTTGTGGGCTCCCAGAGTGTGGGAGAACACAAGTTGTGAGAGTGTGAAGAGAGAAAGGCCGAGGTAGACAAGCCTTGTGGGCGACTGTAGCTGCTTTGGAGCAGCTCTGGACGAACAGGTGATGGCGTAGGTAGGCATCAGCCTCCTCCATCAGTGTCTCTCTGGTTAATATTCCAGGCGTAAGACAATCGGATTCCTCCTGGCGGATCCATATTTAAGCCGATAAAAAGAGCTCAGAGAAAGTCCTATCCTGGGTCCACTGTTCCCCAGGTGTGTTCAGTAAAAAGTACTTGTCACAGCCAAGTGACATATTTTAGAATAGCATTTCCTGAACTGCTTAGGCAGCTTTAGTTTAGCAGCAAAACAGTGAAGAAAATGCAGAGATGCCTCAGATTCACAGCCCTGAATCCTGCAGAGCTTCTTCCATTATAAGCACCCAGCAGAGTGGGCATTTATTATAACTGGTGAACCCACACTGAGCATCACCCAAAGCCCAAGTTTACACTGGGGCTTGTTATCGGGTCTGTGCCTTCCATGTGTTCGGGTAAGTGCGGAACAATACCACAACAGGGAGATTCAGGGGATTGTCTCTGCCCCACGCTTAGTACATATGCATGTGTGAGGTTAGGGAAGTTGCAGTATCTCTTCCTCTCAAGTTTGCTGTCCATTTCAAATGCCCTCCATGCTCTGCCTCTCCGTCTCTTCCTCGCCCTTCCCCCAGGCATTTGGTTTTTAACTGTCTCTTCATAGCTCTTCATAGCTCTTCATAGCTCTACATTTTCCCAGAATGCCATGGGGCCAGGATCATTCAGAGGGTGGCCTCCTCTTGCTGACTTCCTCCATTCAGGAGCATGCCTGCAAGCCTCCTGTACATCTTTTCATGATTTCACAGGTCATCTCTTTCTAACTCTGATTAATACCCATCATGAGGATGCATTTCTGATAACTCATTCACTTTATCTACTTGAAATGCTTCCATGTCTCAACAAGAGAAGACACAGTTAATACAGCAACCATGTGCAGGAGCTTGTGTGGACATTTGTTACCTCCTTTGAACTGCTCGCTCTCTCTCTCTCCCTCTCTCTCCCTCCTTTCCTCTCTCTCTCTCTCTCTCTCTCTCTCTCTCTCTCTCTCTCTCTCCCTCTCTCCCTCCTTTCCTCTCTCTCTCTTTCTCTCCCTCTCTCTCCCTCCTTTCCTCTCTCTCTCTCTCTCTCTCCCTCTCTCCCTCTCTCCCTCCTTTCCTCTCTCTCTCTCTCTCTCCCTCCTCCCCCCCCCTCTATATATACATGCCAGGATGCCGGGAGAAATTTTCTGCATGAGACCAGCGAAGCACTGCAAAGCTAGCTATGCAGGCACACCCTCACTGTCCACTGAGCCCTATTTATGCTCTCTCCAAATGTGTCATGCCTCAGCAAATACCACGTGAGTCTGTATCACCTGACATATCTTCCACTTCAAGTATCATCACTGTTCTGGATTTTGCCATCTGAATGTTTCTAGTGACTCTTGGTGCCATTTGAATTCCTACTTCTCTGGTAACAGATGATGAACCTTACGGTTGAGGTTCAAGACTTCTTGTTTGTAAATGTTTATTTTTGTTTTACATATGTGAGTGTTTGCCCACAGGTATGTCTGTGCGCCACATGCATATCTAGTGTTTGCAGAGGCCAGAAGAGGGTGTCAATCTCCCAGAACTGAGTTTCGGAAGGTTCTGTTCCAACATGTGGGTGCTGGGAACTCAGCATAGGTCCTCTGCAAGAGCAGTAAGACCGGGGTTTGCTTTGTGTGTTTTGAATAACAGGTTTTCTGCAAACATTTTCTCCCAGTCTGTGGCAACTTCCTCTCCTCACTGCACTTTTCTCAGAGCAGATATTTTTGAAAGTTCGGCTCATCAGTTCCTTCCTTCATGGAGCTCAATGTCAGCATTACAACCAAAAAAAATAGTCATCAGGAAACAAGCTGCTCTCTCATGATGCCACTTAGGAGTTTTATGTTTCATTTTACATTAAGGATTGTGAAGTATTTGTAGTTTTGTAGAGTACAATGTCTATGTCTGGGTTTAGGGGTTTGTTTGGTTTTTTTGTTTGTATTTTTGGAAATCTGATTGTTTTATTGCTCATTATTCCACAGTCCTAATCACTGTTGCTTTCATGTGTCCTGTGGTTGGGTAATGTTAACCTCACCTCAAACCACATTGTTCTTCTGCTTCAGGGCTCTATTGCTTGTTCTTAGGTCTTTTCCTTCTCCATATAAATGTTATAACTAAAATAAATATAATATAATACAATATAATATAAATGTTTTATGTAAATACTCATATAGCAAAAACAAAAATAAAAGAAAAAAAACCGATAAGCACTGCAGTTTGGTGATACCTGGAGTTAAAATTCCTCTTTTGTCTGCTCGTTGTCCTTTACCTCCTAGACCTCTATAGCTTAACTTAGGTCTCTCTAACTTAGGTCATAGATGGTGGCATCATGTGGCAAACTCTCTGAGCCTTTGCAAAGATTCACTGTGACAATCTTTTGCATACCACTCTTACATCCTTCTGCATTAGTTCTATCAGATATTAATTCCAGGGTGATTCTTGTTGGTTGTTTGGATTTTCTGCAGAGATGTTTTCTGCAGATGATGACATAGGAAGATGCCCTCCCCCCACCTTGCTGCCGCTGCTTCCCAATGTTCGTTTTGAATGACTGGGTATAACTGTCTCGCTGCACATGCATAGGTCAGAACTGACTGGATGATGGATGGCTATGTAGAGTACCAACTGATCAAAGGTGAGACCCATGCAGGAGAGCCAGCAGACTGACTACAGAGAGATCACAGGAGGGAGTTGGCCAATCACTCAACCATTCTGCAAGCAGACAGTGTATACATACATAGTCAGGTGGCAAAACTCATAAGGTATGCTCAAAAGGTACTTAATAATTTTCTGTTTAATAATGTTAAAGTAAGACAAACAACAACAGAATCGCGGTGAGCCAGTGTATGTCTTAAGTCTTTGGGTGTGAGCATCAGAAGCGACCTGGCTCACTTGGGCAGAAAAACATTTTGTCTGAAGGACTATTGATTGGTTCAGAATATTTCCAAGAACAGTGAAGAGCTAGAACAGCAAGGGGATGGCAAGCCCTGCCGAGGACCTCGTACTGGCCTTGTCATCAAGGCCACTCTGCTCCCCCAGGGCTGCTCAGGGCTGGCCTCCCAGGGTGGGGAGTTGCTGGGTATTCCGGTTCCCACGGAGATGTCCAGAAGGACTAGGGGACAAGTGCAAACCAGAAAGATGTTCAGTTGTCAGCTGTCAAAAACTAAGTAAAATATAGCCATCGCCCACTCCTGCAGATGAGAAAAGCAGTGTGTAAAACACCCATAGCTTGTACTCCCAGCTGCCAAAGAATGCCAGAAGAGGCTCTGGCCTCTAGGGAGCTTTGTGCAACCATGATGCCTGCCTGAATCTGAAGATGAGAGGTTATTTGAAGCAGAGCCTCTGATTAGTGCCTGACTCTGCAGTTCAAATGGATGCTAGCCCAGTTGTTTGTTTGTTTTTAACAGTTTAGGGTTTTATTTTGTCTTGGAAATATAATCACTGATTTTTTCAGTATATGCTGCCTCTGACATATCCCTAGGGAAGCAGGACTTGAGGATTTGATTCCATACCAATCAATCAGCAAGTACTTTTGAAGATTAGTACTTGTGTATCAGTATGGTTTTTTGTTTTGTAAAGTATGTCTACTACAATATTTGTTTTATGTGTTCTCAGTAATACATTAGAAAGAAAATGTTCAAAACCATTCACAAAGTACATGATCATTGTTTATTTCCTTAGTAAACTGTTACTACATTGCTGAACGTGTTTCAAATATCTGGTCCTACATTCAACTTACTTTTATACTTCATCTTAATAGCTGCTAGAATTAGATAAATAAAAAAGACATGTAAAACCCAAATTCAAAAACTTTGTCTTTGGCTATGTTCATTAAACTACAACTGTAGGTCTTAGCTTTGTATCCCAGCTATGCAGATGCCGGGGGGGGGGGGGGGTTCAGGGTGGGAGTGAGAACTGAATAAGTTTCCATTTCTGCTGCAGTTA